>CM054824.1:24838257-25187665 GCA_028984105.1 Lavandula angustifolia
GCCTGAATCAACCGGAACAGGTGATAATTCTGATGCAGAAGTGGCCACTACAGAGCAATCATCTAGGGATGATAGTATTGAAAATAATGTAGATGCTTCCTTATGCAAAGATTTCAAAACTTCGGAAAATAAGTCCTTTGCTGAAGATTTAAGCAATAGCTCATTGACAACTTCAAAGGAAGTTCCCCATGAAACTTGGCCCCTTCATCGCAAGAAGATCCGTAGAGTGGTAATTAGAAAGGACAAGAAAGCCCGGAAGAAAGTAGATAACTTTGAAAGGGCTCTTTTAATTATCAATACCAGTACAAAAGTTGATGTTGTTTGGCAGGACGGCACAATAAAGCGTGACTTGGACTCCACATCTCTAATTCCAATTGATAGTCCTGGAGATCATGAATTTGTTGCAGAACAGTATGTAGTGGAAAAAGCGGCTGACAGTGACGATGCTGTTGAGACAAGACGGGTTGGGGTTATAAAAAGTGTCAGTGCAAAAGATCGGACGGCCTGTGTTAGGTGGTTGAAGCCTGTTTCAAGAGCAGAGGATCCTAGAGAATTTGATAAAGAGGAAATGGTGAGTGTTTATGAGCTAGAGGGGCACCCTGATTATGATTATTGTTATGGAGATGTAGTCGTTAGGCTGTCACCTATTTCCTTACCGGACAAATCGGCCTTTGTACATTCTGTTGAAAACATGCCACTTGGTAATCCACACCAACTGAAACAAGAAAATGAGAAGAATCATGAAGGGGAACATACTGAAAAACCTGCTCAGGACATATCTGCTGAGTTCTCTGATCTCTCGTGGGTCGGGAACATCACAGGTTTGAGAGACGGGGATATAGAAGTCACATGGGCTGATGGAATGATATCCACGGTAAGCTTCTTCAAGAGGATGCTTAGATATCATCATTCTAAATTTCTAATCCTTCTCATTCTCTGACCTTAGATGTAAAACTAAATTGTTATATCAGGTTGGTCCTCAAGCAATATATGTTGTCGGTCGGGATGATGATGAATCCATTGATGCAGGAAGTGATGGCTTTTATGATGCAGCTAGCTGGGAAACAGTTGAAGATGAAATGGACAGTGGCAATCAACTTGAGGTAAATGACTTATGATTCAGTCAACTAATTTACAATTCTTGCCAACAGCTTATCATTATTGCTCATGTCCATCCATCTCTTTGAGGATTTGAGTTGGGCATGTCAAAACCCTGACATCGCATTACCATGACTCGGACACAGAAGATGCACAACACAATTCACAAAATTATGTTAAGATATAACTATTATATTTCTGCGTAGTCTTTGATGTATTTTGGGCATAACCTAAACTGGAAACATACCAAACATAAGTGCTGCTCAATAACCTGAGCTACTGTGATTGATGCTATATATTGAAGAGCTGTTTAAATCAACATGTCAATCTTCATTTCTCACAACAATATATTTACCAGCCATCGAAGTTGCTCACCTGCTAAAGCTTGGATGACTTGAAATTGATGTATATTGTGCCTTGTGGTAGGGTTAAGCTCAGCCAATAGGAACTGTGCTTATCAAAGTTGTAGATGATCAGTTCAATTACTTAGCATGTGATCTGAGAGTAACTGATACTATAACTTCTCGTGCAAATAATTATTCTGCAAATTCTTAGTAAAGCCTATTTTCACATTTAGGTGGTTCAAATAAGTTGTATTAGGATTTGTATTGGGTACCAAGAATTCTACCAATTAAGGTTGGTCTCTTCTAAATGAAGTAATTGTGATTGAAGAACATGCAATATACTGAAGTAGTTAAAAGGGTTTGTTTAAGGCAGTAGCCCCAGAACTAAATGTGATTTTACTACAACTCTAAAAGTAATGATATTTGGTCAGATTATCTATGTAGCTATTACCTTTTGTGACTTTGTGCTTTCAGAGTTTCTCTGGAGAAAGCTTAAGTTTTTAGCTTGCAACAAAATGATCTATTACAAGTTAAATTCATCTGTTCTGTTACTGTGGAAGGTTTTTCTCTTGTTTATTAGATAAATTTGCACATGTTTGAATTTAGGACCATGAGGCAGAGGATGTTGTTGATAGTGGGCTTGAGATTGAAGATGACACTGTTGCTTCAGAAAATTCTGGAAAAAATGGAGCTCTTTCAATTCCTCTAGCTGCAATTGGTTTTATGACTGAACTAGCCTCTGGAATCATTTCAAGGGTACGAAGACACTCCGATCCGTTAGACTTAGATGTAAAAAATGATGATGATCTTCAACCCGAAGGGTTGAGTTTAAATAGTGACCGTGATAGCGGGTCAAGCTCTCGAAAACATTATAATATCGAGGATCAACTGGCTAAGCTAACTACTAAATGTGAGGGGGAGGAACAGGGTACTGCTGAGGCCTCTGATCTGTTAGAGATTGCTGAGACACTATGTAACTTACAACCACCAGAATCAAATGCTCCACATGGAGAGTTCATTTCAACTTTTAGAGGTTTTGATATAGTTAGAGATCCTTTGGACCATCACTTCCTTGGTGCACAGAAACAGGTTAGTAGTGTCTTGAGGAGACGTTTTCTGTACTTATTTAATGGCTTCTCTTGTCTGCTATTTTCCTAAAGTCAACTTGTAACTCCTTGTATCAAATCTTATAGAACAATGCTGCCAGGAAGTGGCTCAAGAAAGTTCAACAGGATTGGGATATTCTTCAAAATAATCTACCAGGTATGTTCATGTTGTCTTCTTGATTCCATGTGATGTTTATATTTGCAATCATTTTGGAACCTATTGAAAACTATCTTCAAAACATAAATTATTGTTAAACAGAGGGTGTATATGTACGTGCATATGAAGATAGAATGGATCTCTTGAGGGCTGTGATAGTTGGCGCTTATGGGACACCTTACCAGGACGGACTTTTCTTCTTTGATTTTCACCTTCCTCAAGAATATCCGGATGTTCCTCCTGTAAGAAAACTTCTATGTAATGCATTTGTTTTTTGTCTAAAGCTTGAAATCTAATTTGTGCGTCTTCAGCTTGAAAAATGAAACTTGTGCATCTTTAGCATCAATTATTTTCATGTTTTTCACTCTTAGGTCTAAACTGGTTATGCACTTTAGAATTTGTCGTGATCATCTTTCTTTTGCAGTCCGCGTACTATCATTCCGGAGGGTGGAGGATAAATCCAAATTTATACGAGGAAGGAAAAGTTTGCCTCAGTCTCTTGAATACGTGGACCGGTAGAGGGAATGAGGTTTGGGATCCTTCAACGTCAAGCATTCTTCAAGTGCTGGTTTCGCTCCAAGGCCTAGTATTAAATTCAAAGCCGTATTTTAATGAAGCTGGATACGACAAACAAGTTGGGACAGCTGAAGGGGAGAAGAACTCACTGTCCTACAATGAGAATACGTTCTTACTGAATTGTAAGACTATGATGTCTCAGATGCGGAGGCCTCCAAAGGTGAGTAATTCAATATTTCTTCATAGTCTGCACAATTCTACTTGTTTACTTGGGTATCTTCGTGCAAATATATTGAAGTATTCTATCTCCTTATAATACGATGTAACACAAAAAAATGCAGGATTTTGAAGAGCTTGTTTATGAGCACTTCAAGAAGCGCGGCCGCTATATTCTCAAGGCATGTGATGCTTACATGAAAGGGCATCTCATTGGCTCCCTTGCGGATGATGCTTCCGCCAGGGATAGTAATGATAACTCGAATTCAGTTGGTTTCAAGCTAATGCTTGCTAAAGTTTTGCCAAAACTTGTATCTGCGTTGAATGAAGTTGGAGCTGATTGTCAGGAATTTGAGCATCTGAAACTGACACAGATGTAGCAACAAAGTTAAGGCATTCTGTGGTAAACAATCTCTTTCTATTGCACTATTTGTAATGCTACATCTGCTAGAGAAACATGGTTCTAGCAAATCCACAAGGATTATACTCATACAACTGCAAAATTTTGTCAAGTGACCAGAAAATTGGACCAATCAGTTTTCTTCTTTCTTTTGGTTTTGTTTATCCATTTATTTCTTCTGTTGCCAGCAAGGTTTGGAAAGGGGTGGGGATAAGTATGCCCTCCCGGGAAACCAATACTTTTTACCGGGCTAGATGCGATTTGTTGTAAAATTCTGATTCTTAGTTTCGGCCTATGCTTCCTTATGTTGTGAAACAAATAATGTTGGACTAATAATTAAATTTAGCATTTCTATTGGAGAAAAATACTATTTGATCCTATGATTTAGCATGTGTTCGTTTTATTTTGTAGAATGTGACAACGTCCATTTATGCCTTATGAGTGAGAGTGTTTCATGCTTTTTGTTTCTGTCGAATAATTTGCAGTGATTTATTCTATTAACGGTAACATAACATCAAACATACGATATTAAATACGCATATCATTCGTTTGAAATGTATTAATGTATGAGTTATACTCTCTGTCGAAAAATTATTCAAATTATGTAATAAAAAGGAACACACGTTTTGCCGGGTGGGGATCTTTATCCCACTCTATGTCCCACTACATGTCTCACCCTTAAAGTTGACTCAATTAAGGGTTATATGGAGACATGGAGTTAGGTTAAAAGGACACATGTCCTCATCTTAAGAGGTGAGACATGTAGTGGGACATAGAGTGGGATAGAATATCCCCAACCCGTTTTGCCTTGTTCTCAAAATATTATTCTCCACAACATTGGCGCATTGGAGTCTAAAGTGGTCAAGGCTATGTCAATCCCCTCGAGAAAACTTAAGAAACCTTTCCAGATTTAGATAGTGCAGTTAGTTGAAGCATTTTTTTTTTCAGGATATAAAGTAAGACGTGACATTCATTTACTGGTCCAGTATTCACCAAGAAAAGTTGGGATCTACCTCTTTCCCCTTTGTTCATTGATTTTTACTTGGTTAATGATCAAATAGTATCTTAATAAGTAACTTACGATGTAATTATTAACTTTCCCATTATAGAAATGGTTAGGTTTTAACTTTTAACTGACATTAACATATAAATGTAACTTAGGTGAGAGAAAGAGAATAAGTGCAGCTCGACCAACTACCAATAAATTGACAAAATAGAATAAATAGATAAAGAAACAAAAGATTTATACAAGCTGAACGAAAAGGTAGGAAATTCAGAGGAGGGGGGGTTATTACACACAAGCCAATCAGAAGATAGATAAATTAATAACAGATTATTAATACATTCTCTTAATTTAAACGAGTCCTGCTCAGTTGGTCGGGTTGCTCCTGAACGATCCCAATGCCTTAATGGCGCCCGCCCTCAATATGTACTGGTGGTACGCCGCCGCCGCCAACGCTCCGACAAACGGTCCGACCCAGAATATCCACTGCATATATATATATATATATATATATATAGATAATAACAAAAAATATTTCACATTTACGAAAAAATAGCTTAATTGGATGCTCAATTAATTCGTACGTACGTGTTCATCCCAAACTTTGCCGTTATTGTAGATTACAGCAGCTCCGAAGCTCCTAGCTGGATTAATTCCGGTTCCGGTGATGGGGATGGTGGCCAAATGAACCATGAAAACTGCAAATCCAATCGGAAGTGGAGCCAATACCTAAACACAAAAAATCTAATTCACAAACCTCATTATGATAAATTTGCAGTAGAAGAAATTATGCGAGGCTTACAGGAACGTGGGAGTCACGTGCGCTCCTCTTGGGGTCGGTGGCGGAGAAGACGGTGTAGACGAGGACGAAGGTACCAATGATCTCAGCGCCGAGTGCTGTACCGGTGTTGTACCCTGTACTCACTGAATTAGCACCGCCGCCGAGTCTGTTGTAGTAGCCTTTCATGAAAGCTTTCACCAACCCCACGCCGGAGATGGCGCCCAAACACTGAGCAATAATGTACGCGACGGCGCGAATTAGCGATACCTTCCTTGCTAAGAACAATCCGAACGTCACCGCTGGATTAATGTGACCGCCTGAAATTCGGAAGCGAAATGCTCAATAATCTCGAATATTCTCACAATTAGGGTTGTAATTTTAGGGATTTGGGAGTTGGAAGAAATTAGACCTGAGATGCCGGCGGTGCAGTAGACAAGGATGAAGATCATGCCGCCGAAGGCCCAGGCGATGCCGAGGAGGCCGACGCCGTCGCATTGGTCGGCGGCGTTGAGCTTCTTGTGGCCGATGACGGTGGCTACGGTGACGTAGAGGAAGAGAAGGGTGGCGATGAACTCGGCGATTATGGCTCTGTAGAAGGACCAGAGCTTGAGCTCTCCGAAGTCGAGTAGCGGAGCCGGCGGTGGGTCCACGTAGTCCTTGCCGTGGGGGTGCACCTCCGCCTCTTCGCTCAATTCCTTCGTCATCTCTATTCTTCTCTCTCTACTCTCTCTCTCTCTCTTGGCTTTGTTGCAGTTGATGAAGTTGGTTTAAGCAGTATGGGAGAGTTTATAAGAGTGGAGGGAGTAATACAGACGAAATGTGTTGATTATTATTTTATTTTCATATTATAAAATGTGTGTCGTATATTAGTAGCTTAATTTACGACCGCTAATCAAATTACACTTAGATAACTCTAGTCTCGTGTTAGTTGGTGAATATATGATCTTTTGTATGTAAAAATACACAAAGGTTTGAGTATATCAAATAATTAATATAGTTAGGACCGAGAGATTTTATTATCTTATAGAGATATTAATTTATTTATAAATTAATATTTATTAATTTAAAGAGAGTTTTTGACCTAAATAAAGTATATAGTTAACCTCTAAAAACAATAAATCGTAAAAAATAGGCAAATTGGCAAATTTGATCCCCAATGTTTACTTTGGATGAATTGGTCCCTAATCTTTTTTTTTTTAGTTTATTGGTCCCCAATGTTTGCTAATTTGGATAAATTGGTCATTCTGTTAAATTTTAAGTTAATTAAGTGTTAATTATAGGGGTATTTATGGAATAAAAGTTTCAGGGACCAATTCATCCAATTTTTAAATAAAACTTTAATTTTTTTTAATTATAATTTTTTTCGAAAAAAAATAAAATTTTCAAATAATTTTTTATTTTAAAAATTACTTTTTTTCAACTAATTTTTTTTTTCAAATAATTTTTTTGGTAAACGAAAAAAAAATTAATTAATAATAATTTAAGGGACCTATTCATCTAAATAATTTTTTGAATTAACTTTTTTTCAAATTTTTATTTAAATAAAAATTAAGTAAATTTAGATTAACTAATAATTTTGCATTTCACGGTGAAGGAGGGGAGCGGGTCAACACAACGGTTGGGGAACGTGTTATGTTCTTCGAGGAGAGGAGCAACTGGACGACCCGCTCCTAGTCGTCCAGTTATGGCCTCCCACCTCCTAGTCGTCCAACTGCTCTTTTCCTCGAAGAACATAACACATTCTCCAACCGTTGTGTTGATCCGCTCCCCTCCTTCACCGTGAAATGCAAAATTATTAGTTAATCTAAATTTACTTAATTTTTATTTAAATAAAAAAAAATTGAAAAAAAATTAATTCAAAAAATTATTTAGATGAATTGGTCCATAAAATTATTATTAATTAATTTTTTTTCGTTTTCCAAAAAAATATTTGAAAAAAAAAATTAGTTGAAATAAAGTAATTTTTAAAATAAAAAATTATTTGAAAAATTAATTTTTTCTGAAAAAAAATCACAATTTAAAAAAAATAAAAAAAATTAAAGTTTTATTTAAAAATTGGATGAATTGGTCCCTGAAACTTTTATTCCATAAATACCCCTATAATTAACACTTAATTAACTTAAAATTTGATAGAAGGACCAATTTATCCAAATTAGTAAATATTGGGGACCAATAAACTAAAAAAAAAAGATTATGGACCAATTCATCCAAAGTGGCAAACATTGGGGACTAAATTTGCCAATTTGTCAATTTGCCTAAAAAATACAATGAATCATTTGATTATATTTAGGAACAATAAATTAAGTTCGTTATTTTAATACAATAAATCGTTTGACTATTTAGGAACAATAAAATTAAGTTAATTGTATGTTTATTGAAATATATTCAATGTATATTGGTAATAGTATATACTATGCATAGATGATGAAAAATAATTAGATTTAAGTTTAAAAAAAACAGTCAACACTATAATTATATTTCAGAAAATTGTCTTAGTGTTCTGGTATTTTAAATAATTATTAATTTATGATTTCGATGGGATCATATATCTACATTGAAGTTTTCTGAAAATTATTATCTTATTATTTTATCGAATTTGATGATTTTTTACATTGGCCCTAGTCGGGACTGGAGAAAAATTTTATCTTAGAAAGGTTATTAATTTACCGAGTATTAAATTACGGAAATTTTACTGTATATGTTTGTTGTATGTATCAAATTTATACAAATATGATACATATAAATCGTTATGTTTAAGATATAATTCAATATGCAAATTTCATAATCAAAATAATAAATTTTTCAAAAATTATTAAGAAAATTTGGATGAACTATACAATTTAAAGTGACGGCGGCCCAACACATCCCTTAAATCCATTATTTTCTAATTCGAGAACGTTCATAATTATTTTTCACAAAAATTCTTTGATATTAGAGAGAGGATGAAGGGGTTTGGGAGCTAGAGAGAGAAAGTGGGAGGTGGGGGCGAACGAAGGGCATGTGAGAGAGAATGGATTATCTGTACATTGATGTGCTTCGCTGTGGCGGGCCCATGCAAGCCAACCAGGATATCCCAACGGCCTTTTTTCCCCAACGGTTGCATATTTTTGCTGTTTCTTCTTCACTTTTGCTTTTCCCCTGCCAATTCTAATTGTGGTAATATATCAATATACTCTATTTGACTATTACAACTACAAAATTATCCAATTTTATAAAAATTATTCATTATATATTCAAATTTACTAAAATACCCCCATTTTTTTCACTTTTCTCTCACTAAAATGTCAGGCCATGATCGGACCAGACCGATCGGACATGCCTGATCATGGCCTAGTAGTGATCGGCCTTGTGATAGGGCATGACCGATCATGGCCTTGTGATAGGGCATATGACCGATCATGCCCAATATTCAGTTGTGATCGGCCCTTGGTCGGGCGTGTCCGACCGGTCGGACCGGTCCGACTTTGATCGGGCCATCTGTTCACGTGATCGGACCATTCCATAGTAGGGGTATTTTCGTCTTCTTGGGTATATAGTGTAGTTAAATATAAGAATTGGGTATAAATGTGTTTGTCTTTCCCAGATGGGCATTTCACCGCCGGACTCATTCTAATTTCTCCTCGGATGCTTTCAATCACGTGATTTACGGAGTTCAGTTAAATTCAAAATTAAAATATCTTTTTACATGGTTTTAATATTCTCTAATTTATTAATTTATTTTGTAATCATTCAAAATTAGTCTTTCGGAAGAAGAAAATACACATGTTCAGGTAAATAATTGAATGTAAGCCACTCAATCATTGCTTGAAAATGATTTACATTTTTACATATTCATAAAAATAGTTGTTCCAAAAAGAATGAATTATTTTATGTCTCAAATATTAGAGAGTTGAATTTCATTGATGTTAAAGTTATAGATGTTAGCAGATGAACAACAAATAATATGATTCCAACGATAGAAATGGGCTGTGATATCCTAAAAATTCATTTGTTATTTTCTTAAGCAAATGCAATGATGTCAATTAGACAATTGTTGGAAAAGATATCATAAAATGCTGCTATCATTATTACTTAAAAGGAAGTTAGATGAATGTGGATGTGTAATGTGTTACCAACCACAAATTCAGCTTTATTTTATCTCGAGGAGAAAAAAACGATCGAAGTTATTACATTTCTGTCTGAAGAAATATTTTTACTCAATGACATAATACTTGGTTTAAAAGCAAAGGTAAAATGACTCTTGAATTGAAAGAAATATGACATGTCCAAATGGCGAAAATTATATTTAAAAAGAGAGAAAATATTATTGTTGATACGTTGCTATAAGAAGAAAATAACCTTTGGATTAAATAAAATCAAATTAGGTTTATATATATATATATATATATATATATATATATATATATATATATATATATATATGGAGTGGATCAGGTGAGAACTACACTCGTGAGAACTATGAATAATGCATAATCATTATATATTTTATGCATAATCCTTATGTTTTGCTTGCAAAAAATTATGTAATTTTACATTATGCATAACCTTACATATTTTATGTAGAAAACAAAAATATAAAAATTATAAGTATTTTTACTTAAAATATATAAGGATTATGCATAAAGCATATAAGAATTGTGCATGGATTCTCACGATAATTATGAATTTTCACAAGAACCTACAATTTCTAAATGGAGGACCACGTCTTCCATATATCTCTAAATCCGTCTCCTAAATACATATATATTGAAATAAATAAAAATTTAAAACATACCAAACTTTCCATATTTGAACAATTAACCGACGACAGAGCTTATCTGGTGACAACATTATTACAAATTATGTCGAATCATTGTCGAAGATGCTGTTATGTTGTCCCTCTATCATTTGTGACTGTTCCTATGCATTTAATGATTTAATTCCTTTTTTTTTCTTAATAAACAATTATGATCAATTATTGCATCACCTTATTAATACACACATCAAAACCCCATATCGCCTCCACTCTTTAATTTTTATTCCGTTCTACTTTCATCAATAATACTATTTAATAATGTGATTCCAAGAATTAATTATGATAATTTTGCATGCCTCGTAAAGACAACTCATGAAGTCGTGGTACATTATTCGATCAATATATTTTCGTTTTGTATGATTATTGCGGCTCATCTTTACCACTCTCTCAATTTCGTTTATTAATAATCAATAATTATATAGTGTGTGATATAGCTTATAAGTTCGTGAATATTTTTATAAAAATCCATATGAAAGTGACAACATAATGGAAATTAATTATTTATCATGAGATATATATGGTGCAAATAATCCATCGTATCTTCACAACTATCCATTAAACCAAGCTTTTGTTCGAGAAAATACCCAAATCATTATGTTTTTCATAACTTATCATAATAAAAAAAATTGCTACCTCAGAACTGTTATAGTTATAATCGTCGTTCGTGGTGTATTGAAGTATAAAACTGAGATACTGCATAAAACCAAGACAAACTCCATAAGACTAGCCACGGATCTTGGTTAGAGCTAATAGTACTATTTTTCATTTAATTTTTTTATTGAAAGGAAAGTTCACATTGTATCCTGGATTTTCACATCAAACAGTAGCCCCAGTATCTAGCGAATTATGGCCCATTGCTCAGGTATATAGTGTACAGGAATTATTGCAGAATCAGCTGTATTTGGCCCATAAGCCATAACTAACAAGTTTAGCTTTGATGTTTCCACTTTCCAAAAGTAGCGGATTTAAAGAGCTCGTGGAGATCACTACCAAATCGTGCAGAAATTGAATTTTACGTATATTTATAAATAAAAACTATCTCACTTTCTTCTAATTATAGATTTTGTGTCTAATATTCTTCATAATAATTCTTTTAGAAATGCTAGATGGAGCTAGTCAGCTAGACAATGCTTATAAAGAGAAAATAAACGTGCAAATAATTTTTTTTTATTAAATTCCACGCAACTAGACGAGGAAACACTTCTATTATAAGAGACGAATATATTAATATAAAGAGAAATTTTTCATCACAGATATTATCTCAAGTAAAATAATTGAGAACAACATTATGGTCTACGAAATAAAAAAAAATTATATAGTAAGATAAAAATCAAGATCCACATAGCAACATTGACACCCACCGTTATTTGCTTTGACATTTTCCAATTGGTTGGACAAAGACTGAGAATTTCGAGGAACAGAACAACGACATCTTTTAATTTATTTAGTACTCCATCCGTCCTATTAATATTGTCATGTAGGATTTCGGCACGGAATTTAAAAAATTTGACTTTTGTGTGTAAATAATGTAGGTCCATTTTTTGTGATTTGTAGTGTTGTTTTATTTTTATTTTTAAAACACGATATTATTATTGGGACATCTCAATTAGATATAGATGGACTATTTTGTCTGCAATTCATGAAGTGTACTTCATGAATTTAGAATTAGGAAGCTACTATATATAAATATAGGAATGTAAATATGTAATTTTCAAAGGAAGAAGCTGCATCCGCCCTTATTCTTGTGTATTTGGTTAAATTCACAATTTGGAGTGAGATCCGTCCTTATTCTTGATGTCTTATAATCACACATAATTTGTATTATTGTATTATCTTAATATATCATATACAAATACAATAGAATATGCAGAACATATAATTCATACGTATAATCGAACGAATTCATGCTAAATGTATGTAATAATAGATTAGAAAGTGATTGATATTAAAAGACATGACCAAAGTAAAAGGCAATAAATATTGATGTAGTCTAAATCGGTAGCTGAAAAGAAAGATTGAAAGCCACCAACCCTGTAATTGCGTTCATGAAGGCAATTGTGGACTCAATTAGGCCACAACTTAATCTTCACCGCACATGTTTAAATTACACAAATATATTTTTTTAATATCTATAATATGTTTTCCCGTAGTCATATAACAAAAATAAAGACTGAAACAGTAAAAAATTATATGAATAGTATTTATATTGCAACTTTTCTTATTTAATCAATGTTATAGTTAGAGAACTATGAATGGATTATTTTTATGATGAAATAAATTTACCGTACATATTTGAATTTCACACGAAGTAATTCTATTTTTGTAATAGTCTTTAAATAACTCTAAACTAAATAAATGATAATAAGTGTCATAAATATTGGCGATTTGGCGTTGGTGACATTATTAATTGATTTTATTATTTTTAATGAAGAATTTAATATTATTATAGAGTTGAGTAACTAAAACTTTGAATAAATGATAAAAGGGGATAAAGAGTAGATACGGTTAAACTGCCAACCAGGATAGTAGGTACATAAAATCTATTTATCCTCTCAACCCCCATCATCCAACCCTAAATTCTCTGTTTCCTCAACAAAATCTCTGATCCGGTCCAGCATTTCGTGAGTAGAATCGGCGAGAAAATGGAGAGGTTGATCTACTCCACCAATTCGTTTCCTTCCAAACACCGTCTCAATTCTCCGTTTCTTCCACAGCTCGCTCAAGCACACTCGCCCCGGAGACTTGGACCGTCTTCGTTTTCGCCTTGGGCTTCGATTCCGCTCGTTTCACGCCGATTCAACACGGTTTGTTGCAGTGTCAATGTAAACAGCTCAGGTTTTCTTTTCCGCAAAGGTGGTGATGATTCGCCGGGAATTAATTTGGACTCGGATGTGGATTCGGGCAATGGGTCTAAGCCGGAGCCAGGTGTTCTCCAATGGGTTGCTCAGAAACTATCTCAGCACCAGAAGGTATTACGTCCAAGTAATTTGTGTGTTCTTTGTCAATTTTCTAGTCAGGTGATTATGATTTTTTTGGATCGAGTTACGTTCAATTTTCGGTTTCTTTTATTTGATTTTGTGAAGAAAGGGAAATTATCTTCCGAATTTTTAAAATTTCTTAGGCGACAAATAAAATAAAATTAAGAAATCCAGCAAAACGCCTTACAAAAATCTAAATTGGCCCGACTAGTAAATTAATAAATTCCAGAATTTCCTGTTATTTGGTAACTGTTCTCTCTTCAACTTGAAACATAACAAGTAGATATGGCGTTGAATAAGTGTTTTGTGCTTCAGATGCAATCATGTTGCACCAAAGCTGCATCCTTTCCACTTAAAATACACAGTATATATGGTCGAATCTCGATTTTTTGTGGTATTAGTAGCTTGTTAAACTGTTGAAAATTAGAGTTCTCCATGAGGAAGCACAAAATTTTGAGTCTTGGAAAGAATTACATAATACATAATGTTAGGAACAAGAAGTGATCTTTCTTAGATGAGTAGATGTTAAGCGAATGTGTAAATCGGGTATTTGTATTGATATCTAAAACATCTTATTTTTTGTATGCGAAACACGCAACAGAATATGTAATTCAGTTATCCATGATATGGTCTATTTACTGAAATCTTGGGATGAAACAGACTAGTTATACTGAATGCTAGTTAATGGATCATAAATATTACAATTATGTGAAAAGTTTGTGTAACTCCGCATTCTAATATCCCTGCGAAAAAAAAAGTTATTAACTAGTTCCAAACTCTACTACAGGTGGTTAATTATGGGAAGGTAATACTACTCTCAGCCTTCATTCTAACATTCCTCCACCCAGCCACTGTATCACCAGCCTTAGCAAGTTTCCAAACTGCAGCCGAAACAGGAGCTCCAGCTGCAGTTGCAGTTGGTAACAGACTCATCCGTAGCGAGCTACTAAGCAGTGCATGGACCGGCTTCTTTGCCGGCTGTCTACACACCTTATCCGGGCCCGACCATCTCGCTGCATTAGCTCCACTCTCAATCGGCCGCTCCAAAATGGAGAGCGCCGCAGTTGGAGCTCTTTGGGGATGTGGGCACGACGCTGGCCAGGTACTTTTCGGCTTGCTTTTTCTACTCTTAAAAGATAGACTCCACATTGAAGTGATTAGAACATGGGGAACAAGAGTGGTGGGTTTAACTTTGCTAGTAATCGGTGCAATGGGGATAAGGGAGGCTTCGGAAGTGTCTGTCCCTTGTGTTGCTTTGGATAATGGCGAGTGTGATGTTAGTGAGTATGAAACCCTAGCTACCCAGCCGGGTGGGAAGAAGATCGGTTTTGCTACTTTTGCTACTGGCATTGTTCATGGGCTTCAGCCGGATGCGTTGATGATGATCTTGCCTGCTCTTGCTCTGCCTTCCCGACTTGCTGGTGCTGCGTTTTTGCTGATGTTTTTAGTCGGGACTGTTATCGCGATGGGGAGTTATACGGTGTTTATTGGGTCGTGCAGCGAGGCGTTGAAGGAGAGGGTCCCCCGGATAACGGAGAAGCTGACGTGGGCGTCTTCTCTTATAGCTATTGGTTTGGGGCTTTCTCTTCTTGTTAGCCAATTTTTTGGATTTAGTCTTTATTGATTTGCCTGAGTTGCTTGAGTATTTATATATGCTGTAGATGTAGTTGCGGATGTTGGAAGTAATGATTCTAGTTAATTGGGAGATAAAACTCATATTTGCAGCGTTTGTATGTGCAATGCAGAGTATTAACTTAGATGAGCTGTTTTGCATCATGCAATGATTGTAAAGTGAAATGTTTCTCCGTCTCACAATATACACTTCTATGTATCACAACAATAATATGAAGGCACGTGTTAGTTCAAAAATCAAGAACAATTTTTTGCTTCAATGAGATGAATCGATTCTTTACATTTGCACAAGGGGAACCAACATGGAGAGTTTCAGACAAGAGTACGAGATGTAAAAGATAATCCTCTGGATGTGTTAGCACTCAGTATCTTGCTTGAAGGTTAACTGACAAGCACACGTTCACGATCACGATCACCTTCGGATTCAGATTGCGTGTTGGGATTATGAATGGCAGTCCATGAATATGCTTCTCCGATCAACCACAATGAGATTTGGTGTTAGTATGAAGCAAGCAACGGCTTGATCATCCCTCCTACTGCTTCTTGCCAATGTCATAAAGTATGCATGCGTCTGCAGCTGTCTTCATCTGCTACCAGAAAATGAATGAGCAATTCGAATCAGGATACACATGGTCAAGGTGAGTGCATGATTTTTTTTTTTTTTCAAAACTACTAAATAAGACTATAATCATATTGATGCACCACATTAAAATACATGAATTTGGGAAAAATACTCAAAAATAGAAGATATTACAACTAATGAGATTAATGGAGCACATTACATGCTTTGCTTATTAAACCTGAACTTGAGAATGCGGCTCTATAATCAAATCCTATGTTTGCAGTTGATAAGCTTTACATTTTTCATACTTATATGAGCCTAAGTTCTATAGCTGAAGTAATTGCATTTAAACATATGTTTGTTGCTATAATAAAGTCATGAAATTAGTAAGCAATAGTAAAAAAAATAATTACAAAATTGATTGATAACAACTTTGAACACCATTACCTGTATAACATTAACTAGTTGCTTGATCGCCCATCCAACAAGACTAAGAGGAAGTAAAATCAGGTAGAACCAGTTTTGTGTAGAAGCATTTGCAAAAACCTGAGAAAAAAATTTACAAATTAGGATGAAATAAGTATATGTTCCATTTAATGTTAAATGATACAATCAAGTAGATGAGACCTACTTCAGTAAGTTTCTCCGTCTCATTCTTTGCCATAAGAAACAATAAAATATAAAGAACCTGTCAACCAAACCAAAAGATTTAGTTACATATGAAGATTGAAATGCATCCCTACTACATACAGTTTTCTTGGAGTTGTAATTCAGAATATTCACCTCACAAGAAACACAGCAGTAACCCATAAATTTCCTATTTGTGTAGTAAAGCTTGAAGAGCCAGCTGCTGCTATCTTTAACATCCTTATGGCTACTTTTACCTACCAAGAAGGTGCTATACACATAGTAGGTGAATACAGAAGCTATCACAAGGAAGGAACCAACACATTGCACATTTTATAACAAAACCGATTACCTATACATTTGCAACCAATGGCTGGCAATATCTAGAGCAAGCAATGACAAGAAAATCAACCCCGGCCTGAAAAATATCATGAATAAGGACGAATATTGCGGTGCATTTATAGAAATCCCAATACAATAAAATCAATTAAAATTTACCTATAAACTTGGGATAGAACAACCAACAAACAAGCAGTGCTTATCCTGGGATGTAAAACGGATAGATCAAGATAAAATTTTCAGGAATAACCAAAAGGAGGTAAGGATATTACAATAAAAAGCTTATTATAGGCAACGGATTTTAGAAATTAAACGAAATGGTACCTGTCTGTTACCATGTCAAGAACTGCACCAAATGTGGAAACTGAAAACACAAAGTATGATTCAGAATGTAATTCCTAATTCGACTTAATAAGCAGGTGCCACTAACAAACACTATTAACTACCAAATTTGCATTTAACTTTATCCTATCCAGGAGGCTTTCCAAGGTCATTTTGGTATTCAATCCATAAACCAGCAAGCTATGCAATGATCCAAATTAAACAGATAGGTAAATCATAAACCCTAACCTTGATTCAATTTTCGAGCAAACCAACCATCCAGTGCATCACATACAAAGCTGAAAAACTCTCCACATTAGATTCAATCACGCTTCATAAAAAAAAAGTTCAATAAAGGAAAATGAGCAAAATAAGACTGGAATCCTACCTAACAAAATACAGAAGGGAGAAAAGATACTTGTTCTGAAAGCATATCGCAAAAGCATAGCAATTCATTATAATTCTTACATAACCTGTCCCCAAAATGAACAACAAAGAATCAATCACGACGGAAAAAACCGCAGTTAATTCATGAATTAAGTCCAGCAACTGTTTTAAGCAGTTAAGATTGAATGCTCACCGATTATGTTGGGAACATAAAGGTAAACGGACAAGGTACTAGGTCTCGACTTATCCGCCATTGAAGATCTGAGAAAAACCTCAAGGCAAATCTTCCGGTGAATTCTACAATCAACGAATTTGATCGCACTGCTTCGCTTTCTGTGATGAATCCTAATTCATAAACTGCAGATTTCTCGAAGTAGGACTCGGTTAACTGAGGATAATGGGGGGCGAATGTGTCATACGTGAAAACTTCAGGGGTGTGGGAGCAATAAACAAATCCTTGATTGCGCAAAGAATCATATTCAAAGGCGATATAAACAATTTTTTACTGATAAAAAAGAGATGCTATGGAAAAGAGAGATGCTATATAGAAATTTAATCAAGCCCAACTACCAGATTACAAGATAGGCCCACTATGAGGCCCACAAAAGAACCTTTAAAAATTATCCACGAATATAGGCCCATTACATGTAAAACATACCCCTAACACGAGTATAAAATTACTTAAAAATGGGTGGGAATCTTCTATATCCCACTCTATGTCCCACTACATGTCTCACTCTCAAAGTTGACTCAACTGAGGATTAGATAGAGATATGGAGTTAGGTTAAAAAGATACATGTCCTCATCTTAAGGGGTGAGACCTATGTTGCACGGACACTCCGAAAAAACCCGTCGTACTGTGTCGGACACGGACACGCGCCCGACATGTGTCCGACACGGCAAAAACGTGTCCATAAATTAAAAAAAATAAAATAAAACGGACACGTTTTCGGACGCGGCGATTTATGTGTCTGACACGGAACGGACACGGCGATTTGTGTGTCCGACACGGAAAGGACACTTCTTTTTTTTTTTTTTTTTTTTGATACGTGGAACCCGTAGCCGCTACCTTCGGTGCGCACTGGGTAAACCCCGCTCCTTGTGCAGTAGCCTGCAAACCACACAGGAGAGTTCAACCATCCTACGCTAACTATAGGTGACAGACTCCACAAAGTTGCTTCCAGTAGGATTTGAACTCATGACCTATCGGTCCCGGGCCTACCCACCTTCACCAACTTTGCCATCCCAAGGGGACAACGAACACGTTTTTTGATTTAGTCTTGTAGTGGACACGGTTGAATGAGCCATGTAGTTAGAAATTAGTAAAAAGTAAATAAATATAAAATTAAAAAAGTAAAGGGACAGTGGGACACATATATATAATTAGTAATAAGTAAATACATATATAATTAAATATTACTTACCTTACATTAGTAATAAGTAAATAAATATATAATTAAATAATTAAATATTATTTACCTTACTAATGGATTTAGATTATCTACTTATTTTAGTATTTTACATTTTTATGCTATGGTTATCTACTTATGAATTATGACAATGTCGTTTGAGTTGATCATTTGAACTATGAGTTTGATATTGAAAAACTTGACTTGATCATTTTTAAATTTATATATAAATATATATATATATATATATATATATTAATAATTTAATATTTTTTATATCAGCGCCCGTGTCGTGTCCTAAATTTTTCAAAAAATGTCGTATCTCGTGTCCCGTGTCCGTGTCGTACCGTGTCCCGTATCCGTGTCCGTGCAACCTAGGGTGAGACATGTAGTGGGACATAAAATGGGATAAAAGATTTTCACCCCTTAAAAATTCCTTATACTTCACTTACCGCAACGAAATAAATATAAAAAGAACATAATTAATTGTATAGATAATTTAATGCAAAAATAACATATCATACCATAGCGGAGGACGATAAGGTAACAATATCGAATTTCAGATATTCAATAAATATTGAAAATTTGGTATATAAAGCAATACCGTGGAATTTCGGTACGAGACAGTTTACCGGAAGCACGGTAATATATGATATGGTATCATCCAAATTAAATTAAGAAGTTTCCATTTTATTTGAATTTTTTTTCTGGTCGAAAAGAAAAATTATATTAATTGCACACCCCTACCAAACCTATTTCAATGTCCTATCTTATTGAATGCCAAACGTTAGGAATCTGGACTCTAATTTCATAATGTTTTAATTACAGTCTGTTTTGAGAAAGAAAAAGACATCATCAAAACTTGAAGAGAGAGAATCCTTACTTTCAGTGGAGACGTAAAAAAATCGTAAACATACCATCTTTGTGGACCCCCATTAGTCGGCGAAAAAGAAGATTTGGCCCACAAAATTGGTCCATTTACAAAGCCCACATAAAGTGACACCATTTATTATTTTTCCGTCAATGAGATTGTCCATGGTAGGTTTGAATTCCACGCCCACTTCTAGGTTAAAAGTCACGTATAGTAACTTCACAATATTAAAAATTTTCGTACACTTTGTATAGAACATAATCACGGGTAGCCATTGAATTAGAAAAGTAGAATTAGAACTTGAAACCATCCAAATAATAAGTTTTGAAAATTGAAAATCAATTTCCAAGTTAATTACGCACGGGGAATTGGCTCCCATAGAGCTCTATTATTTACTTGTGAACGGATTTTATCCAGTACACAAAATGAAGGGTCTATACAGTAGGAGAGTACATTTAGTAGGGACCACAAAGCTAAGAACCTTCTTTAATGCTTCGCTCTTTCAGAACTTTACACTATTTCGGTAGTCAACTAACTATGCCTCCCTCATTTATTCCCATGGTATAAAGAAATACCGACAAAACTTTATGATTTTATCTAATTTTGTATGATTCTTCCCACTTCTATTTATTGACTTTGGCCTTGCCTAATGCCACCGCAAGTAATTGCATGCATGCAAAAGAATTAAATTCTCCATTCTATGTACCCGTAAATAAATAGTATATAATATAATTTGTGATTATAACTTCTAATAATGTGATTTCTTCCGGTTTTTGAAATTATAGATTGAACCCTTGAATTTCTGATCGTGCTATTTAGGCCCCTAATTTATTACAGGTAAAAGAATAGTAGGTTTTTTAAGTCAACATCAGAAACAATGCAGCAGCTTCTTGTAGGCCCACAATCCGATACTAGAAGGTAATAAAGTTTCTTGATTTGCTTTGGAATAAGGAGTATACCGACAGCCCAAATATCTATTGTATTACAGCCTGGAATTCAAAGTGTGAAACCCGAAACTAATGCTATCAAATTAATCCAGTTTCGTCGAGCTTACCAAACGAGCCCTTAATCCAAATATGTTGCTCCAAAATCGGGTACTTCTAGGCCTAAGTTTATTAGCCCTTCCCTATCCCACCTTAAACACTACAAATACATGTTGGGATCTTCTTTCCCACTCTATGTTCCACAACATGTCCCAAACATGTCCCACTCTCAATGTTGTCTCAATAAACTCCGTAGTGGGACATGTTGTGGAACATAGGGTGGGACAAAAGATGCCCACCCACAAATACAATGCACGTACTCTCTATCTCTCTCTCCAACTAATGAAAAAATAATGTTGAGAAAAAGACAGCAACCAACATTAGTCTTTTAAATATTTTGACTTGAAATATAAGGAGTAACATTTTTTTTGGATAAGTAAAACAAATAATTTTATCGACTTGAGTAGGATTGTCCACTATCCAGCCGATTGAGTTTGACCCATCTCCATTGTTTAAATTTCTAAAAATCAATTTTCGATAATAAAGTGTACATATATATATATTTAAAAAATAGAAAAAATGAAATGGTCCGATTTCAATTTTCTTTATAGGGAACTAAACGACCGATTATTTGATTGGCCGATTCGATTTTTTCAACGAATGGCTGTTTAATAGCCCTAGATTTGAGGCCTGCAAGTTTTATTAACAATTAATTGGAGCTATAATTAAAGGATGCAATCTATCTTTATAACTTTTAAACTTATAATATATTTTCTATATAATTAAAGTATGCTCATTATGGCATCTCAACTTCAATATACAAATTCCAATTTCTTAAATATTTACGAAATCACATTATATGCACAGTGCAATGCACAGTGTAGTTTAAACCAAATAATTTGCATTAATTACAGGGAAAAACGAATAAAGCCTCAACTAATATTACTAATAAAAGAAAACCATTAAATAAAAAATCAAAAAAATATATATATTAAATTAAATTAGTGCCTCTATAGTACCTTTCTTTCCCACACCACAAACCGGACAGGAATCAAGAAAAACATGACAACTCTTGCAAGAACAGAGATGTCTGCAGGGCAACATTACCACACACGAACTCCGCGAATTGCAGCATCTGCAAACCAATTCATTGTTCCTCACATTTTGACAGCAAGACTCGGCATCTTCAGCTGCGTTTTCTGACAGACGCGCGGATTCCTGCAGCCGTTGGATCGAAGTGTTCAACGACGCGATCATCGCTTCGTTCTCCCTCGCCGCCCTCTGCCACGTCAGATTGTCGATCTCGATCCTCTTCAAGTAATTTTGCAGCTCCGTGTTTTCATTCGCCGCCCTCGCGATTTCTTCATCCTTCTTCCGGAGCAGAAATTCGGTTCGGCATTCGAATTTCTTCATTAAAACCGCCATTTGCTGCTTCCTCTGTTCTTGCATTGCAATCCTCAATCTCTCGTTCTGTAATTTCAACAAAAACACATAATTATTAGGGCTAAAAAAACACAGAGAAAATTGATTAATTATATACTCCATTAATTTGTTTTACTTGCCTGCAAATTGACGAACTGTTCGATTTCCAGTCTCTCTGTATCGATGTAAGACGAAACGCTCTGACCAAACGCAGTAGGTTGAAACTGATGATGAAATCGAACATTTGTAAGATTCTTCATCTGCGGATTTTGAAACTGATCGAACTGAATCAATTGTTGTTGCTGAGAAGCGAAGCATAAATTATCAAATGCGTAGCAATTTTCAACGGATAAATCTTGAGAATTCCCCAAATTAAGCCCTAGATTCTCCGAAAACAACTGTGCTTGAATCGCCATAACTTTTATTACAGCAGCGGATGCATGTATTATGCCTCGAAAGTGTCGGAAACGTACTTTTTCTTTCAAACTCTGTCGGAAACAAGAAGATTAGCTATTGTTGATGTTAGATGGTGGAGAAATGTAGTGTTTGGCAAAACCTATGATGAAAGCGTCGTAGGTTAAACGCACATCATAGAGAACAGAGAGGGGTAGGAGGGGAAATGCTTGTGTGTATTTATATTGGGAGGTTGACATCAAAATTTACTCCGTTTCTCGTTTAAATAAAGTAACTGAAAATCCTCTGAAAAAATCAAATAAATTAAGTAACTGAAAAAAAACTTAAAAAGGAAAAAGGGAAAATGAAAATAATGGGTGGGGGCTCAAGTTCTTGATTTTTTCTCTCCTCACATCTTTCTCTCTCTCTCTCTATTCTTGTGATGCATTAAAGAAGGATGGCTAAGCAAAAGGGCGTACACATGCAAAATTTGTGACTAAACTATCGGATCAGAGGTTTCGAAGGGTTGGAGCGGTGTTGAATGAGGAGCAGAAATAATAATATGTATTGATGATAACTCGGTTCGTAAATAATATTTGACGGGATCTTATTGAAAAGTGCATTTATTATGATATTTGAGATTGCAATCTTTTTTTTTTGTCTATTAGTAAAAAATATTATTGCCATCTCATGATTTAAAGTTCAATTACTTTGCTAGATTCATTAATATTTTCTTACTTTAAAATCTTCCCTCTTCTCCGTTTGTGCTTTATGAAAAGTCACATTACTCAAATTCTTTATTAGGCAGCCTTAACTAAAAAAAAAAGTATATATATATATATATATATATTTTAAATTTGCATTGAATATAAAATTGTGTATTTAAAAAGTATGGTCCGTACGTAGTAATAGGTATTAATATTAATATTGAGGGGAAGAGAATGAATCAATATTTGGGGGATGGGGGAAGAAGAGAGGAGAGAGAATCAAGGATTTGTCAGTTTTGGGTGACTAGTAAAGGCTGAAGAATAGGATTCCAACAACTCTCGTGATGCTCAATTTTCTTCTTACAATAACTCCATCCCATGTTTGATCTTTTCCACAAACTTTAATTGTTTATTGAAATGCGATTTCATGTTGTGTCAATAAATTTCGTTCACACCCTCTAGAAGAAGGTAACATCGACATCCCATTTCCACGCATTAACACTGTTAATCAAGGAAATCTATTAGTACTTTTTTTAAATATATTTTTCTCATAGAGATTATTAAAAAAAAAAAGGCTAGATAAGGCAAGATTCATGTATTCCAAATTTCCCACGTATGATTATGCGTATAATTGTAATTTATGTGAATGACATCACAGACAATGGCTTTTGAATAAGAATGTATAATTAATAAAAAATCCAACAGTATAAGGAAGGAAGGATAACACAATAATCGCTAATCTCGGCAAGAATAATGTTATTTGGAAATAGTAAACTTGGCAGAGAAGGCCAAGAATCCCCACAAATAATAAGATGGTTTAATTTGTATTGGCTTAATTAGTTACGAAGAAATAGCATTTATTGATTATTTCTATATGTAGTGTTTCGAGAATAGGCATAAAGATCGATCTGAAGAATTGGAATTTAGTAGTTCAATTTTAATCGGTCAAAAGACTCAACATCGATATGTCGATTTGAAATTGTGAATTTTTATACCCAACTATTCTTTGATTTAATAGAGTTTTTTGACTGCGTTGTAGATTGGCCACCAAGTCAGTTTTGTCACCCATAGTTCGGGTACAAGGTGCTGAAATTATATAATTGGAGATATAAAGGTCAAAAACTAGTCTTGTTTTATATATTCGGTATTATGTTTTAATTCCATAAATAACTAATTTATATGTTGTCTAATTTCTCTGTGAAGATCTAGTGGTTTTTAGTTTTTTTAATTAATGTAGATTTCATCAAAGTAGTGTTCGAATCCCATGTAGGAAACCGCCAAAAAGTAAGAGATTACGGAAAAATTAGGGCATACACAAATTTTGGAATTTTTAGGATTATTTTTCCCACCGTCTCTATTTACGAGACAATATTTTGTTTATTTTGGGTCAAGTCCACATCAATATAAAAATCATAAATATTAATCCATTATACTAAATATATATTTCCCCTTTCAAGTAACATCATATGTCCTGTTGCATATGGAATTATGTCTATTTATCACACACTATATATATATATATATATATATATATATATATATATATATATATATATATGAGAGGTTCAAATGTGAACAATTTGTTATCATGTGAACGTGTGAATACTGCACTTTAAAGATAAATGTAGTGTACTTTAAAGGCAAATATGTTGCATTTTAAAGTGCAGTACATTTGTCTTTCAGTGCAATACGTAAAGTGCAGTATTAAAGTGCAACACGTTTGTCTTTAAAGTGAAGTGTTCACACGTTCACACGATAAGGGTTTTCTCCGGCCCTTTCCTAATCGGGGCTAAAATCCCAGAAATAAAAAATACCAAAATAGGAATAAGACTTGATATTATTAGAAATGCCCAAAAAATATCATATGTTCACATGGAAACTATTCCATATATATATATATATATATATATATATGATATACCGATAAATACTTTTATAATAAACATTATACGTAGTACATACCGACAGAAAATTTGAGTACATGACATATAATACAAGATTTGCAGAATAATGCCATTTGAGCATGACCCAAATTTGTTGAGCTACAAATAATATATATTATCACATCAATTTATATAATATAATACGCACTACAAATGCAAATGTCATGATTTTACAGACATGAACTGAACTTGGACATTGTAATTTGATGAACATAACTCTTCGGTTCACACATTATAATAATATAAAACAATAATCAAAAGTATCAAGATAAGGAAAATCCGCATCCACTATTAAATGTATTAAATGTATGTAATGAGTAAATTTTAATCATGAACACAAAGAAAAACAAACCAACCTATTTTAATAATAATTGAATATTAATATGATTTAAACATGTGAAGTACATTCGACCATGAGACAATAATATATGTCGTCCGAAAAGGACAAAAAACTTATAACTACATGATAAAGTGTGAATCATGCATGTGCATGTGAAATGGGTTTTCAACATTATACGGCAAATCGAAACGTTATTTTCCAAAGACCCAATTTCTCAGAAGTCGCCCAATGTTGTGGCAATTAGGAAAAAGCGACTTCGTCGACGCGCCATTCTTAATTTCTAACAAAATTAAGATAATAGTAGTATATTTTTACAACTTAGTGCGCCTATTTAGTAATTTTTACCTTCTCTTTATGTTAATGAGTTAATCCGTCATTATTAAGACACTAATCGTTTGCAAAATGTGACTGACATGATTATCACGTGGTAATTGTTCTTCGGCAAATTGAGGTGCTTAAGTTAAAAACACGTGTTTTTTTATTGATTTGGTTTGCTAATTTCTCATCAAATTACCTACTAGTTATGTATATGACTATGAGCACTATATGCTATGCAAATTGATATGATATAACATGTAACATATATCTAAAACGCGATAAAATGAAATAATCATATACGTGTTCGGCCTAATAAAAACAAGCATAGATATATGAAAAGTCAATAGTGTAAACTCCAAACCATTTTCCTCATTATTATTGATCAATTCAAGATGGCTAACAAGACTTAGTTACATGTCAATCCCTAGTTTAAAAAAGTGTAATTATATGGATTGAAAAACACATTTTCCTAACAATTTGATAGTCATACATATCTCATACGTCTCTCTCTCTCTAGATTTCTCTCTCTGATGAGAAATGGAGGAAACTTCTCTATCTTGATTTTCTTGCAATACCATAATTGTGAACAATGATGTTGTGTGATGAAACTATATATGTTGATGTTTCAGTATTTGTCATTTCCTGCATCGGTTGCATGTCTCGTCATTATCCCTTTTCTTACATCTACATGTGTAATAAACTAGTCCAAATAATTGGATCTTCAATTCATATATATTTTTTTTATTGTTGCGTCTAAAACTACAATTCTCGATCTCGATGACAAATAGGAGTACAATTTGTATTGGACTATATAACCACAGTAAATTCTGCAATACTATTTATTTGTACCTTACTACAGAATCAATGGTCTAACAAAAGGCCCATCACCAACAATGCATGCCCACCCACTTAATTATTAAAAATAAACATTAAGAAAAGAGGGAGAAAAACAGTTTTTCTTAGACACGGCGCATGTTTGTTTCCAAGTTTTTACGGAATTGGAATAGTTGAAGCAAAAGAGTAAAAGTGATCAACTTTGACACTCCACGTGGCGCTTGGCCCAAACAAGACGCAACAACACTCATGCCCACTTAACCCCATGCTGGGGACTCAAAAACATTTCAAACCATCCTTATATGTATTAATTACTCCGATTTATGGTTCGTTTTTCCTCTAATACTATTGTTTGAATTTTGATATTTTGCAACTCAAAATCCCGCATCTCCTTCAAATTGTGTTTCCATTCTTCTAAAATTAC
Source organism: Lavandula angustifolia (assembly GCA_028984105.1). Taxonomy (NCBI): domain Eukaryota; kingdom Viridiplantae; phylum Streptophyta; class Magnoliopsida; order Lamiales; family Lamiaceae; genus Lavandula; species Lavandula angustifolia. The sequence continues at coordinate 24,865,164 of CM054824.1, forward strand.
AAATTTAACTCCTATGTGTAGATTTACCCTCATCAAATTTTAAATATTCCATCCGTCCCACTCATCTTACAATATTTTCATTTTCGGACCATTCCATCCATTTTGCAATGTTTTCTAAAATAGAAAAAATGAGTGGACCACAATCATTCTAAACAAGTTGACCTCATTATTTTTTACTTTACACTATTATTTTACGCATTTAACCCACTATCTTAAACTTCGCACTCAATCTCAAATGTTGCAAGATGAGTGAGATAAAAGGAGTATTAGTTTCGTCCTTTTCGCAGTGTTTGAAAAACTGAAATAGCAGTGTGGGTGAAATAGTAGCATGCAATGATGATATAGTCATATAGATATAGATATAGTATTACTCCATTATTGATGGTGTGGAGGAAAAGATGGAATATATTTTGTACGTATAAATCTTTGATATTTGCATTTTCCCAAGTCTTTTTTTTTATATATAATTTTTTTGTTTTTCTGCCATCTCCCATGTTAAGTCACGCTCTCCACATCGCATACCACTGACACACATTCCGCGTTTCTTCATTTAAGGAAACGAAGAGATCGACTTCAACTGTATAACAACTACTGCACATTCCAAGAAACCCCACCACTTCTCCTTTCGGATCTAAATCACGTTAAACTAATCATATAAATTTATTAAGATTTGGTTTGTAGAAACCGAGTCTAATAAAATAAATATGATTTATAATGGTTTTGATTTATTAATTTTCATCATAGAAACTGAAATTCAAGATCATGTTTATAATCTCATAAGTATTTAATTTAACCCGTAAGACGATCTGACAAGAATAAGTGTGTGGACGATATATGGTCTGGCAGTCACCGCGAAAGCAGTAGAAAAGAGAGACATAAGGTAAGCATGGGAGGGGCATGTGGTAGCCACCTACTCATGTTGGGAGAGTAGTGTTATGGTTGGTGCATTTTGTTGCAATCCATGTGAATCCACGCTCTCCACTCTGCCATCACATAAATATTTCGCTATCAAAATCTTCTCTCCTAATATATACTCCCTCCATCCCATTCATACTGTCATGTATACCATTTCGGGTTGTCCCACTCATACCTAATATATACTCCCTCCATCTTCAAAAAAGGATTCTCGTTCAGCTTCCCATAAAACTTTGGACATGCCGCGACCAAATTCAGCTTCACATCTATCTGCTCAGTGGTGGTAATGCTGATTGGTCCAGGCAAGTCCTCTCCTAAGTTCCTCGAACCTGAGTTCATCTTCAGATTGGCTGCTTCTTCTTCAGCCATGTTTTCTATTTCATGATCATAATTGCTGCCTTCAGAATACGGGTCTATCTGACCTGTCGGACCGATTTCAGACTCTGACTCACTGGTCTGTTCTTCTGTCTGGTCAGTCGGACCTGTTTCTGCTTCTGACAGCACTGGTTGTTTTTGCAACTTTGTTGCTTCCGGTTCCTTTTCGCCGTCTTTTCAATTTCTGGATCGAAGTGTAGAAAAGAGTGGGAAGACCTGCTCATGCAACACCTAAAAAGCACAAAAGATCAGTAGGAAAATTAAGCTTAAAGTTAACACCGTTCCCCGGCAACGGCGCCAATTTAGTGATCGCTGTTTGCACCAAATAATCCTGCAAAATTGCTAGACCAAAAATTAGTACAGCACAAGTATCGAACACAGGGAACAGAGTAATTCAAACCTAAAAATCCTATCAATCAGAGTTTGGTTAGCAACCACGCAAGTTTGAGAAATTTTCTATAACCTAATAGTAAACGAAAGCAAGCAAGAATTAAACATGAAATTTACTAATGCAAATAAAAGCGGGTCCAGCAAGATGATTCGCACACACACACAATCGATCACTGACACTATTAATTAATTAATCCACTTAAATCAATTAGTTGTAGGACACCGTAATTAAACTGACATATCCCCTATTCCCCCTTAATTATTCGGTAATCGTCATGGTGGGCATTGAAACGACTACTTCTCTAAATTAGATGCAACCTACGTTGGTGGACAATCAATAGATTTAACACCTAATCAACTTTAAGATCTAAGGGAACCCAATTTAGGAGCCTAATCGTATGGTGGACATCTAATAGTCTCCTACTAAATTAATCTAATTGTCCTAAGAACAATTCGCTACTTATTTAGCCTAATCCCACGAGAAACGATGGAAGTACTAAATTAGCTATGAATTAAATAAACCTAGGGTGATCAAGCCTAAATTAATTAATTCAATTAATTAAACCTAGATTAATTCAGAACCTAAGTGATTAATTTTAAGCCCTAGTCTCACGAAGTTAAAGTGGTGTGTGTTTCACATCTCGCCGGCCCCTAAAAAGACTTAGCTACGCATATCGGCCGGACTAGCCAGACAGACCGAATTGCAAGACAGAACACAAATCATGTTGAAATGCAGAAAATAAATAAGTACAAAAATTCAATTAATTACCAGAAATCAGAATACCTAAGAATACGAAATATGGTCCTAAAAATTATAAAATCATCCTACAGGAAAATTAAAGCGGAGACAATTCAAATTCGGGAATGCAAAACGAAAGTGATAACATGTTGTTTCTTCCAAATCAAACTACAATTCATGAATCAAAAGTAAGAAATGCGAACTTTGAAAGTGATCAACCTTTCGATCGGATCTCCTCGGCTTCGGCGATTCTTGATCGGATGATCTCGGCTTTGGCGGCTTCGGATTCTCTCTCTCTCCGTGATCGGCGTGGACGAAAATGGTGTAGAAGATGATGATGTATCATGGTGATGAGCAGCTAGGGTTTCGGCCTTGAAGACGTGAATGAATAGAGACGAAATTATGAAATCATGCGTATGTCTCCCCTCTCGCGGCGCCTCCTTAAGTATAAATATATACTTCCTTATCTCCTCCTCAATTAGGTTATCCAAGTATAGAAAGATATAATATAATGTAAATTATATTATTTTCTTTCTACACTTAATTCCCCTTTTGATTTCTTCCGAATTAAGCATATATTTTCCTTAATTTTGCAACCGCCACATTAACGCCTCGTCAATGCCACATCATCATAAGAACTGCAAAACAAACACCAAAAAGCAATCCAAACGCCACAAAATATGCCAAAATAGACGGAATATGGATAGTACGAAATAGACCTATCAAACCTCCTTACACTTAAAACATACTTGCCCTCAAGTATAAGGAAAACAAAAGTATAAGTACTATCCAAATCCCGTCCCTCCCCAAAGACTCAAGACTCTAAAATAAAAAGACACAGACGAAAATAAAACAAGGACGAAAACAAGACAAGACACGAAACTAAGGAAAAGAAAACCAAACAACCACGGACAAGAAAGAAAATCGACACAAATTACACAAGAAGCAATACCAATCATATCCGTAATCTTCACACTCAATGAACTAGCAAAACATGTCCAACTACGCAAATATGAATCTCATCAAACAAGTAGAGTTGCAAATTTAAGATTAGACACACAAATATCAATTTAGCCAAAAACCTAAGCAAAAAGTGGATCATCCTCATGGTTCACTCAACACTCTCTAATCTAAGTCCGGTCAAGCCACTCAAGTAAAAAAAACGGTTCATCCATCACGATAAAAGATTGTCACAACTGCAATATCAAGGAGGTCTTTTTTTCTTTGGTTGTAATGGGGCTTAGGACATAGACAATTTTTTGTTGGTAAGGGTCCTAGGGGTTCTAAGCTCCACAAATTGTACAAATATCTCATGCATGTTATACTTGTTAAATTTGAGATAATCAAAGAAGTAATGCCTACCATTCAAGAACAAAATAACAGTTGCTACCAACTTATTCTTCAAGACTTCCCCGTATGTGTATCTTTTTTTTTTTTTTTTTTTTTACAGCAGCATATAACTCGAAATTCAGCATATATCTTCGGGTACAAAACACGAGCAGACCATTCCAAAACATTATAAGTGTACAACTTGGTCAACAATTTTTTTGCAACAATACATATGATAGCAAACAAACTCGATAGGCAAGAAAAAGAATAAATCAATCTCAAATAAACTTGTAAAACATACAATGACATGGGAAAAAGAGAAGCTAAAAAGGCCTCGATTTGCATTTTTCTGACTAAATCAAAGAACAGGACAAGACACAAATTAGCTCACTAGGGGATATTGCAAGGTAGGAAGAATATTGTCGCGGTTAAATGGCTCAATCCCTAGTGCCTCCTATCACTTATCACAAGTGACTCACTTTTATTGCAACGTCATGAACAAGCTCTCTCAATGAAATTAGTAGGAAGTGTCCTACTTTAATGGCTCAAATCTAATATAAGGAGTGTGTGTACAATGCGATCCACAATTTACTTATTATTCGTCATCCCAAATCACATACAAATGTGCACCATATCCTACTCTTCACAACAACTACAAGTTCGCATATTGAGACATAAAGCACAACTAAACATGCTTAAATCAAGAACAAAAGTGCATCAACAACTTCAATTTTTGGCATGCTTCGACGACACAAAAGAAATGACGACACAAAGAGAAACGAAGTAGAGACATCCCTCCTTACACTTAACCCCTTGTGTGCCCTCACACAAAAATAAAAAAAAAAGGACGGAGAACATGACAAAAACACATAACAAATACCCCTCCTTACACTTGATCGTTGCAAACGAGCAAGTGAAAGAGAAGTAAAACAAAGACACGACACAAAACACATAAACACAAAAAACAAGAAAAAAAAATAAAAGGGGGAAAATGGCATCACCGATCGCCCGGAGGCGGAAGATGAGAGAGAACCGTGCGCTCCAGATCATCAAAGCGCCGCCGGAGAGCTACAACCTCAGCCCTCAACACCTGGACCGAATCGTTGGGTACCTGCAAACCTACATAGGGAGCAGCACTCGGGACTCTAGGTCCCGGTGGATAAAATCTAACAGTACCATCAGGCTCCCTATAACAAATGCGTGCATAACCCATCAACTCAAGGTCAAACGACGGTGGAGGAGATAACTGAGTAAGCTGAGAATCATCAAATATGATAAAATTGCGTGCAAGGAATGTAGCAAAGAGATGGCACAAAGTAAGATGCCTAGCCGGATGAGTAGCAAGATCACTCATGCTACGAGCTATCCAATACCCAAGATCAACCCGTCGCCCCGTATGCATGCACCACAGAAAATACAAGTCATTCTCCGTGACTGTGGTAAAACCAGTCCAACGGCCAGTCAAATTATGGCAAAGAAACTGATGACACAGACGCAATGCAGGATCGGTAACATAGGAAACATCAGAATAAGAGGGGCGAAAAAACTGGGGATCAGAGGGGGCTATCAAAGTCCAAGCACTCATAGGACCAACATAATCACCAAGAGAAGAAGGGATACCACGAGGAGTAAAAGCATAAGTACCATCATCCCAGTCCTCCAACAACACAGTACCTAATCTAGTAGACCACTCAACCAATGACATTTCATAGAATACACAACCAATACGAAACGAAATGCTCTTCACACACACATCAGTCACAAAGGTAAATGAGAATGTATTGAAGAATTCGGAAGTAAGAGAATGATAGCAAGGATAGTGGTGGGACTCAGTCAACCATAGCCAACCAATGTGTCAAAAATAATCATAAAACTGACCTTGTACGCCCGTGGAGCGGAGGAATCCGTGATCAATCGATCTTCCATTCCGAAAATTCTTGCCACGTCGAGTGAAAGCACGATGCCTATAGGGCTCATCCTCGAATGTCATCGCTGCCCGAACTGACTCTCTATCCGGAAATTGTAGAACTATGAGGTTCCCGTACACGGTGGAAGTCGGGAACGAGGATGAATCGGCAGAGTCCGCTAGCGAGGGCTGTTCGAGGGAAAGGTCATCGCCGTCACTCGATGGCACATAATCAGACGCATCTGAACTGGGAGTCGAGGTGGCCCGCACCTCTGCAGTCCAATTAATTCCGTCGATTGGTGGTGGTGGTGGTATAAATGGGTTGTTTTCGCGGAGGAAACCAAATCGAGTATACAAATCATCAGATGGAAATTTATCGGCGGGCATGGACCAGTCGACATCGTCAACTTCCTCGGTGGACACAGCGGCGGTGGGCTCCTCCTCCTCGGCTGAGACAGCGTCGACGGACTCCTCCTCCTCGGCCGATACAGCGGCGGCGGCTACTGCTGGTGGAGCGGCTGTTTGCGGCTCCTCCTCATCGATGAGGAAGGGGCCAGTTACTGTCGGATTCATGGAACGCCGGATGCATCCCGTGCGATGCGGCGGCCGGTGCGAGCTCTCCCTTGCAGTCGCCGTCGATGAGGAGGGAGCATCCACAAGCTTCAATTTCTTTTTCGGGGCCATTGCGTCGGATTGGGCAAGGAGAATTGGCGGGTTTTTGGGGGAATTTTTTAATGGAAATGAAGAATTGAAAATGGAGGATGATTAGGTCGAAAATGTTGGGGAAAATTATTTAGGGAGAAAGGAAATGAAGTGGGGAAGAAGAAGTGGGAAAGTGGGAGTAAAAACGTGTTTGCGGTTTTTTTTTTTTGCCAAAACTCCTCACTTACGGGAAATTGCAAAATGACCCCTATTAAGAAACTAGCATTATCCCCAACTCCAATTCTTCGACAGTTTTACTCTGCTCTTAATTTCCTCCTTACACTTAAGCTCTTTGACATCTTTTGTAGCCTAGATCTGGAAAAACAACAAGGAAAACACGACGAAACCAAAATAAATAAAATAAAAGAAATGAGAACATGAAAACAAACCGGGTTGCCTCCCGGTAGCGCCTTTCTTTATTGTCTTTGGCTAGACTCCTTCTTGATCAAGAATAAGAAGGCATGGACAAGCTAAGCTCATCCACTACCTCCGTTCGTTCAGCAACATGGAAGAGTTTCAAACGGTGGCCATTGACAGTGAATTCTGCATTAGAATCCAACTTAGAGATCGTCACTGTTCCACTCTTTGAGACGGATCGAATCCGGAAAGGACCGATCCAACGCGAACGGAGCTTGCCCGACATGAGACGGAGGCGAGATTGATATAACAACACCAATTGACCTTCCTCAAAATTCTTAGTACGAATGTGTTTGTCATGCCATGCCTTGGTACGATCCTTCTATCTCATTGGCGTGTCATAGGCCTCATGACGGATCTCTTCAAGTTCTTGCAACTGATACTTTCTCTCTTTTGCACACCCATGCAGATCCATATTAATCCTCTTTACAGCCCACCATGCCTTGTGCTCCAATTCCATGGGTAGATGGCAAAGCTTCCCAAAAATAAGTCGATACGGAGACATACCTAAAGGAGTTTTATAAGCAGTACGATAAGCCCATAAAGCATCGTCTAACCTTAAACTCCAATCCTTCCTAGAAGGATTCACGGTCTTCTCAAGTATAGCTTTAACTTCCCTATTGGAGACCTCAGCTTGCCCATTCGTTTGTGGATGGTAAGGTGTAGAGATACGATGCTTGACACCGTATTTCTTCATGAGTGCTTCTATAGTGCGGTTGCAGAAATGACTTCCTTGATCACTAATGATGGCTGTCGGCACACCAAATCTGCTGAATATATTAGTTCTAAGAAAACCTATTAGTTCTAAGAAAACCTACAACCACTTTAGAATCATTAGTCCTTACGGCCTTAGCCTCGACCCATTTAGACACGTAGTCCACAGCAAGCAAAATGTACAAGTTCCCGCATGAGCTCGGGAAGGGACCCATGAAGTCCATGCCCCATACATCAAAGATCTCACAAAAGCGCAAAGGCTTTTGAGGCATTTCATCCTTCTGGGATATGTTACCGGTCATTTGGCAACGTGTACATGTCTTGCAGAAATTGTATGAGTCGAGGTTTAAGGTTGGCCAGAAAAACCTGCATCCAAAACTTTTCTGACAGTACGTTTTGGACCAAAGTGTCCACTATAAGGGGACGAATGACAATGAAAAAGAATCTCACCTTGTTCAGCTTCAGGAATGCAACGGCGAATTACTTGATCTACTCCCATCTTCCATAGCATTGGAGAATCCCAAAAGTATTGTCTGCATTCGCTCTCCAGTCTTTTCCTTTGGGCATGTGTGAAATCGGATGGGAGCTGCTTGGAAGTCAAGTAATTGACAATGTTAGCAAACCAATGAAGTTTAGAAAACTTACCCAAAGCATTTAGCCATTCTAGAACAGAATCGGTCTGTCTGGTCAGATGAAGCCACGACTGTGCAGTAGCTAAAAAACATTGAGCAGGGGTCCGTCCGTCCGGCACGCACTGCATCGGTGATGCATTCGGGAACAACATACAAATGCTCCTCGGGAAAAGTCTCTTTAATTGATCCTTCATCTTCCTCTTGGATCAAACGGCTTAGATGGTCGGCCACTTGATTCTCTGCTCCCCTCTTGTCTTTTACCTCCCAATCAAACTCTTGAAGTAAAAGTATCCATCGTATCAACCGAGGTTTAGACTCCTTCTTGGATAGAAGGTGTTTGACGGCAGCATGATCGGTGTAGACCACGATTTTGGAACCAAGTAAGTAGGATCTGTACTTGTCAAAGGCGAAGACAATAGCCAACAACTCCTTCTCCGTGGTAGAGTAATTGCACTGAGCTGAATTAAGTGTCTTCGAAGCATAGTAGATTACATGGCTCTCTCTTCCATTTTTCTGTCCCAAAACTGCTCCTACGGCCCGGTCGGATGCATCACACATGATCTCAAATGGCTTGTTCCAATCAGGTGGTTGCATTATTGGGGCGGTGGTGAGCTTTGTCTTAAGGAGGTCGAAGGCCTCCTTACACTGATCATCAAACACGAACTCAACATCTTGTTGTAAGAGCCTTGTGAGTGGTTGAGCTACCTTTGCAAAGTCCTTGATGAAACGCCGATAAAAACCTGCATGACCCAAGAAACCGCGAATCTCCTTCGCAGATGTAGGGGGCGGCAGCTTTGCAATCAGATCGACTTTGGCTTTATCTACTTCAATCCCTCTATTAGAAACCACGTAATCGAGTACAATTCCTTCGGTCACCATAAAATGACACTTCTCGTAGTTGAGTACCAAGTTCTTCTCCACACACCGAGCAAGGACTTTGTCAAGATTCTTCAAGCAGCCCATGTATGAATTCCCGTAAACCGTGAAGTCATCTATGAACATCTCAATGCAGTCTTCGATCAAGTCCGAAAAGATGCTCATCATGCGCCTTTGAAAAGTGCCCGGTGCATTACACAATCCGAATGACATACGCCTGTATGCAAAAGTACCAAAGGGACAAGTAAATGTGGTCTTGTCTTGGTCCTCCTCCTTCACATGGATCTGAAAATATCCGCTATAGCCATCCAAAAAGCTGAAGTAAGCTTGACCTGCAAGCCTCTCTAACATCTGATCAATAAAAGGTAACGGGAAGTGGTCTTTCCTTGTAGCTTCATTCAACTTCCTGTAGTCTATGCACATGCGCCACCCAGTCACCAATCGCATCAGCACCAGGTCATTCTTCTCGTTCTCCACAACTTGAAAACCAGACTTCTTCGGTACCACGTGAACATGACTCACCCACTTGCTGTCAGAAATAGGGTAAATGATACCCATAGAAAGAAGCTTCAGTACCTCTTTCAACACCACCTCTCGCATGTTGGTGTTGAGCTTTCGTTGGTGATCTCGGAATGGTTTGCTATCAGGCTCCATATGAATAGAATGAGTGCAGATGTCAGGACTAATGCCGGTGATATCGGCTAAAGTCCAGCCAATCGCCTTCTTGTGCTTCTTCAGAATTACCAATAAAGTATCCTCTTGACTCTGATTTAACTCCTTGCTAATGATGACTGGCAGCGTATCACCATCTCCAAGATAGGCGTACTTCAGATGCTTGGGAAGTTGCTTCAGTTCGAGAACTGGGGGCTTCACCAATGAGGGCAGAATTCTGTCAGATTCGGCCTGTCTGGGCAGATCGGCGATACTGCTGACAGCAGCAAGTTCTGGTGCTGCATAGAGTGCTTTGATGCTGTCTCGGATCTCTTCATCCCTAATATCCTTAAGATCAAGGTCAGTCAGCCCCTTGATTAAGGTGAGCTCCATTTTATCCTGCAACAAATGCGTCTCAAGATAATCTTGGACAAAACTCTCAATCTCGTCAGCAGAAAAAGCCATTTCATTCTCATGATCATAAGGTTTCTTAAGTGCACTAGCAATATGATGAACATAAGTCTCATTATGATATCGCACACTAATAGAACCTTCATCTACATCAATCACAGCTTTCACAGTTTTCAAAAATGGTCTTCCTAACAAAACACCCGTAGTACCTTCAACTTGTCTATCATTTGTATCTATAACATAGAAATCAGCAGGATAGACAAAATCATTAATTCTGACAAGGATGTTTTCAAGTAAACCAACAGGTGCAATGCATGATCTATCAACAAGCTGTATAATCACATTAGTAGATACCAATTCAACTCCAGATAATTGATTATACATAGAAAGTGGCATAACATTAATTGATGCTCCTAAATCACACATAGCCTGTTTAACCATCACATTCCCCATAAGACAAGGAAGAGTAAACATACATGGGTCCACGCATTTTGTGGGTAGCATCTTTTGGATAATTGCTGACACAGATGTATCCATCAATACTTTCCCAGTTTGCTGGATCTTTCCTGCTATGAAATCTTTGACAAATTTCCCAAATTGAGGAACTTTCACAGCCTCCAAAAAGGGTATGTTGATTTCCAGCTTTCCGAACAACTTCACATAATCCATATAGTCTTTGTTCGGTGTTCGTTTCATCTCCAATGCTTCCGGAAATGGTGGAGGTACAGCAGTTTTAAGGTCTGTCAGGACAGATCGGCCTTCTCTGCTGGGCAGAACTTCATCAGTAAAATTCTGCAACTCTGTCAGGTCTTTATGGGCAGTCGGACCTTCTCTGTCAGTCAGTTCTCCATCAGCCAGATTCTGCAAGTCTGTCAGGTCTTCCTGGGCAGTCAGAATATTCGGTCTGGTCAGCTCGGCCCTATCTGCTGCAGATTGAGTCTTGTTGAAATTTACCTTTGGTTTGGGCTCGGGCAACTCTTTCCCATTTCTCAACATGATTTTGCTGACTTCCTCTTATCTCCTAGACTGAAGAATTTAACTTAGAAATTTGCTTAGCTAAATTCTCGAAGGTGTTTTGGGTATCCTTCTTCGTCTGAGTGAACTCCTCTTGCATTTGTTGCTGGTATGCTATGGCATTCTTCTGTGAATTTATCATTTCAGCCATCATTTTCTCCAATGGACTGCTCTGGTCTGTCTGGCCAGACGGACCAGTCTGCTGCTGAAACTGCTGCGGGAATTGCCTTTGATGTGGAGGTCTGTAGGGTTGTTGGAACCCTTGTTGCTACGGTGGCTGATATTGTTGATGTTGATAAGTGGGCTGTTGGAATGACTGTTGTGGAGGATTCCTTGGCGGTTGTGGCGCTTGATCATCTTGTCTCCACCTTAAGTTCGGATGAACTTTGTTCTGTCCATTCCAATTGTCGGCTGCATTAACATCCTCGCCTTGACACCGGCTGCATTAACATCCTTGTCTTGGTTAGCAACCACGCAAGTTTGGGAAATTTTCTATAACCTAAGAGTAAGCGAAAGCAAGCAAGAATTAAACACGAAATTCACTAATGCAAATAAAAGCGGGTCCAGCAAGATGATTCACACACACACACAATCGATCACTGACACTATTAATTAATTAATCTATTTAAATCAATTAGTTGTAGGACACTGTAATTAAACTGACATATCCCCTACTCCCCCTTAATTATTCGGTAATCGCTATGGTGGGCATTGAAACGACTACTTCTCTAAATTAGATGCAACCTACGTTGGTGGGCAATCAATAGATTTAACACCTAATCAGCTTTAAGATCTAAGGGAACTCAATTTAGGAGCCTAATCGTATGGTGGACATCTAATAGTCTCCTACCAAATTAATCTAATTGTCCTAAGAACAATTCGCTACTTATTTAGCCTAATCCTACGAGAAACTATGGAAGTACTAAATTAGCTATGAATTAAATAAACCTATGGTGATCAAGCCTAAATTAATTAATTCAATTAATTAAACCTAGATTAATTCAGAACTTAAGTGATTAATTTTAAGCCCTAGTCTCACGAAATTAAAGTGGTGTGTGTTTCACATCTCGCCGGCCCCTAAAAAGACTTAGCTACGCATATCGGCCGGACTAGCCAGACAGACCGAATTGCAAGACAGAACACAAATCATGTTGAAATGCAGAAAATAAATAAGTACAAAAATTCAATTAATTACCAGAAATCAGAATACCTAAGAATACGAAATATGGTCCTAAAAATTATAAAATCATAAATTAAAGACTTCGAATCATCCTACAGGAAAATTAAAGCGGAGACAATTCAAATTCGGGAATGCAAAACGAAAGTGATAACATGTTGTTTCTTCCAAATCAAACTACAATTCATGAATCAAAAGTAAGAAATGCGAACTTTGAAAGTGATCAACCTTTCGATCGGATCTCCTCGGCTTCGGCGATTCTTGATCGGATGATCTCGGCTTCGGCGGCTTCGGATTCTCTCTCTCTCCGTGATCGGCGTGGACGAAAATGGTGTAGAAGATGATGATGTATCATGGTGATGAGCAGCTAGGGTTTCGGCCTTGAAGACGTGAATGAATAGAGACGAAATTATGAAATCATGCGTATGTCTCCCCTCTCGCGGCGCCTCCTTAAGTATAAATATATACTTCCTTATCTCCTCCTCAATTAGGTTATCCAAGTATAGAAAGATATAATATAATGTAAATTATATTATTTTCTTTCTACACTTAATTCCCCTTTTGATTTCTTCCGAATTAAGCATATATTTTCCTTAATTTTGCAACCGCCACATTAACGCCTCGTCAATGCCACATCATCATAAGAACTGCAAAACAAACACCAAAAAGCAATCCAAACGCCTCAAAATATGCCAAAATAGACGGAATATGGATAGTACGAAATAGACCTATCAATTATTTGCATCAATTGTGTCGAATTATTTCTTGGAGTTTTCGACGTTCAGATATCTTCACAAAAAATATAATTACTACGTTTAGATCTAAATTAAAAAATAAACCGCATATTGATATTTAATTAATATTTGAGACCCTAAATTAGTAAAACTCTTAAATAAGGAAAAAAACACTTTATAATAACTACAGAACATACGGAAAAAGCCCATAGTAGGTTACTAGGCCCATAATCTTTAATTTGGGCTACAATCGTCTAGGTATAATTGTCCACGTGCACCCAGTAAATGCATTTCAGTGGGCCCAATGCATTCCGCCTTAAATATAAATATATAGAATGATTATCATACTTTGTAGTATATAGTATTTCAATCAATCTCTTATTTTATAACGATAGAAATAACTATAAATTATGTTACAAGTACGTATGAAAGAATGTAAAAAAGAATAGTGTGTGTCGAGTGTAGTGTATATGAATGATCCTTCTTCTGTATATATTTCTCCGGCGAGTTTATTAGGCCATCATGTCGAACATGGCGCTCTTCATGACAACCGAAGTACCCCTATTGTAAGCGGCGATCGTGATGGGGAAGAACATTTGTCTCACCCCTTCCGATTTCACGATCGGAAATATTATCCCATAAGCAGTCTGCAATAATAGTATATTAACAACAATGGCGAAACAGAATATCAAATAAACCCTTAATTAACTCACGATTAGTAATCTGGCGCCGAGCATGAGGCGCTTGGGCGAAGGCAGCGGCAGCACAAGGCGGCCGACGCCGTACACGGCCACCGCGAAGAAATGCGCCACCAAACTCATCGGCCTAGGGTTTAGGCCGGAGAGGAGAGCAATAGGCCCTTCTGAATACGTTCCTCCTAGGTTTAGATAATCGAAGCATGCTTCTCTCATCTCCCTGCTCGCTTCGTCCGGCGCCGGGCAGAACACCTGGTAAAGAGCTCCGGCCAATGTGTTGATCGTCGACGCCACCGGCTGCAAACCAACCACCACATAATGTTGAAAATCTAATTTGATGTAACAAATGTTAAATTTATTATGTGTAATTGTCTTATAGTAATTCAATTTAAAGTGATCTAATAAACATTTAGGGACACGGGTGCCACCACGCCCAAATTATGTAGCTACCAAGAGTATTATGTATATTTTTGAATCTTTTCTTTATATTTTTTAAAAAGTACACTCGATATGCATGAGTTCTCTGTCGGAAAGTTATTAATTTGAGAAATGTTTCTATTTCACAAATTGTACACCATAATGTGTCGCGAACAAAATCATTACGTTTTTGTCGCAAAAGATGTGTAACACACAAGGGAACAAATTGTGCGGCATGAACTTTTCCGTACATTTTGTCTTCTTTCTCTAAATTGTGGATTCATCGATCATAGTAACTAAATTATATATTTCACCCCCTAAACACGAATTCTGGCGATAAATCCTTCATCCAAGAAACAAAGATGAATAAATGCTAGGCTGTTGGACTAACCTTCCTAAGAGTGTAGAACGATTCAAGATGTTCAGTAAGAGCAGCTGCATCGTTGAGATCTTGCAAGGGGCGGAGCAAATCACGGAGCACCACGACGTCAGCAAGCGCCACCGTCATCCCTCCCCCGGTCAATGGGTGGCGCATGTTGAAGGCGTCTCCGAGGAGAATAGCCCCCGGAGTTGGAAGAGGAGAGGCCGGCATGCTTCTGTTGGGCATCGATCTGATTTCTCCCTTTTCCACTTGCTCCATAAACGCATCACGGAGCTCGTACGGAAGCTGTTTGTTATTCATTCAAGATTATTAAGATTCTATACAACTTCTTACGAGGAGAGGGAGTTTTCATTCAAGATTAATTACCTGAGAAGCTACTTTGGTTTTTAAGTAGTTGGCCATGTCTCCGTTAGAAATGGACGGCAGTTTGGAGCCGGGGACGTCGACCAGGCACCGCACCTCCGTGCTGCTAACGGGGTAGAACAACACCGGCGACGGATTAGCCAAGATGACGTGCCCGTGATTCGGCTGCGGAAGCTGGCCGTTTTCCAGATTCAATACCATACCAACGAAGTGAGACATAATGTTCACCTGAAAAAGGATCATCACAAATGTTACAATTATATGTATTAATGAGGAGCGGATTCATAATTACAGGCTAGAATCTATAGTTTTGGAGTACAAATATACAATATTTATAAGAAGATAATATGCAATTCAAGAGGTGAAATATGATTTTCAAAAAAATATACATAGAAGTCCCGTACGCTCCCTAAATCTGTATATGGTCTCAGTTCACCCTACTCCTAGTAACTAGGATTTGTAAACGAATCAAATATTTTTGGTTCGATTCGGAATTCGCATTCACGTGTTCATGTTCGACATTCGACAATATTCAATTAAAATAAAATTATAAATCTTTTTCCAACTATGATGTTTGAAGACATTTACCTGTGGAATGCAGAGATTCTTTCTCAAGTTGGAGAAACACCCATCGCATACTATAGTAAGAGGAGCATATGTCCTCACATCTTGGCCGTCCTTGTTCTTGTACTTCACTCCCATTACAGTCCCTTTTGATTCGATCAAAGATGTCACAGTCCCTTGTTCCATTCTCACACTGAAAAGCAATCAAGATTCATAATCATACATATATCAAGAATTCATCATCAGAAAAATAGAAGAGAAGAAACTTTCATACTTGGGAAGAGAAGCTGCCTTTTCTCTCAGCCTCTGGATGAATCGGCCGTGGTGGAAGCTTCTGCCGGAGACATCTGAATTGTATTGCTGCAGAGGGTAAGTTAGTTTAGCATACTTCCCCTCTTTGTAAAGTGCGTAGCCATATATTTGCTGAGAATCAATCTCAGCTACACATTCTGCATAAAACATACACGTTTTTAATTATTCTTTAATTTCTTATTAATAATACATATAAAGAATTTGACAAAGTTGTGTGATTTCATACCCTCCATTCCCAGCTCGACCAGTTTAAGATACCCTCCCGGTTGAAGCAACTCGCCAACAATTCTATCGGGTTGACTCAAATCCCTCTCGATCACTTGCACAACGCGTCCGTCCTATGAAGAAGATTTCGAGATCAAGAACGAAACAAACTCAAGAAACGAGATCATAACTACTGATGTTATCGGATGTAGTAATAAGTAGTAACCTTAGATGTTACATAGGATGCAGTAAATTAAGATACAAGTACATACCTTTGCTAAGGAATAGGCGAGTGCCGAACCAGCTACCCCAGCACCAACAACGACGACATCCGGAGGGCCATCAGTTCTACATACGACGTCGTGTTGGCTTCTCTCCGTACCGGCACTTGTAGGAGTTTGCTTTTTGATGTGTGTGTCTCTATGTTTCTTGGATCTTTGTAGTAGAAGGAAACCAAGAACGAGAACAATGAAACAACATAGTACATATTGTTCCATCATTTCCAACATCATTGATTAGGTTTCTTCTTTTTCTTTACACAATGCTTGTTTTAGTCCTCGATCAGGCTCCTTCTTATAGCCTCTGTATATAGACAAGCCAGTGATGGACAAAATTTCAGTTGAGTAAAATAAGTGAGCTCTCCAAGTTGGACTTTTGTTAGTCAAGATTGTAAGATCATTACAACAATTTTTCATGGTTTTAGGCTAAACTAGGGATTAAATCAGGGGGTAAAAGGAAATTCTGGTTGCCAACAGTTTCCTTTTAGCTAACAAAAGTTGGCATTGAACTAACCCCACCATGTAAGCAACAAATCGGAGAATCAATCTTTTATTGACCTAATCAAACAAATCTGAGAATCTTTTTTCAAAAAAATACAAGGTATATTGAATAAATTAATATTAATAATAATAACAACGTATTATGCAGAGATTTTGCTAATTAAGAAAGGGTGGATAGGTTTTAATTCAGTGGGCACACATGGATACCGATGGGATTAATGTAATCAGGAATATGTAACACGCTTTGGGTGAGTATTATCATACGTGTTAATTGTGTAAGATGATAAATCTGCATTATGAAATAAAATACGAGATCGAACCGTATACTTAGAACCGTTCACTAACCTGTTGAATGAGAGTTTACTGGATTCAGAGCCTCCCAAAATGGAAGAATTTTTCATATTATTACCACAGATCTGAATGAGAGACATACATACACTGTGAAACTATAGCTAAGAAAGAGAAAAGGACTGGTTGATAAGTTGAAATCCCTAATACAGTCAGTCAATTGCATCTTTAAGGTACATCTTGAAACAACAAAGAGTCTATTGTCTGCAGCATTACTCTAGGTTTGGTTATAGTATGCTGCATGCTTTTTGGCCCTTTCTCTTCTTTTTCTTCTTTTGCTTGGTTGGCTGCAGAACAACCTTAATTGCGGCATCAAACACACCCTTCACATTCTGCAATATTTGGAAGCGGAATTTGATGAGACATTTTGCAGTGATTTCACTAAATTTGCAATTCAGGTCCTAGTTAAAAATGTATAACCTGTTGTGTCTTAGAACTGCATTCAATGTAAGCTGCCGCTCCAATCGACTTTTTCAAGTCCTCTCCCTATGGGAGGAAAATCAATTAGAGTTTAGGAAGGTATAGATGTCCAGAGGTAAAATAGTTTTGGATTTCAGTCAGATGGCGCATAATGAGGATGAAAATACACCTGGGGTGTTGTGATGGGCACTGCTCCAGGGTGATCCATGAAGAACTGCTTATCTTCTCGGAGATCTGCAAAGCAACAACATATAAGAATTATATGTTGGGGAAAATGAAGAACAGAGTAGGAACAACAGGAGAAAAGGGCCGTGCGGGGAATAGAGATAGAATCAGATCCTCACCAAGCTTTGTTCCTACGAGGATGATCGGAACTCCGGGAGCATAATGCCTTAACTCAGGAATCCACTGAAAATTGGGGAAAAAGAAACAATCAGCAACATACAATGCTAAGAATTTTCTACTCCCCTAAAATGTGGATGTGGTGAGAGTGTAAATAAGGGCAGGGATGTGGTATTACAAAGTAAGTATGAACCAAAAGCTGTATATATGTTTGCTAGTCCCAAGAAATTCTATTTCCCAATCAAATGAAGCAAAAAGCGGTGAGGATTCTATCCCATTATGGAAAATGAAGGGTCACCTTTTTGGAGACATTTTCATAACTAGCTTTGCTGATAAGAGAAAAGGCAAGTATAAAGACATCCGCCCCACGGTAGCTCAACGGTCTCAATCTATTGTAATCCTCCTGCCCTGTACAATAGAGGATGAGTGCCTGCTTCATAGTTGTTGAAAGATAAACTAGGAAAAGATGTATGGGAACAATTACCTGCAGTATCCCACAATCCTAGATTAATGGTGCTACCATCAACTACCACATTGGCACTGAAGTTATCGAACACCGTTGGAACATAATCCTGTTTACACAAAGACAAAAAAGATTCACTTAGAGACATGGCTGCTGAAAACTAAAACTAAATTAGCATGTGATCAAGTACATGATATCTCATAGAGTACAAAAGGGAAGAACAAACAAGATAACATAAAGCGGGTGAACATTTATATGGGTTCAGTAATCACTCTCTCAAGCACACTGACTAGAGACATCTAGACCATATTTTGTTGAGAAGTTCAGAACCATCCAACATGAGGCAGATAATTTGGAAGTACTTGACATTTTATCCACGAGAGAAGAATGAGATAAGAGTGTACCAAAAAAAGTTCCTTAAGCACAATCTTTAGCAATCAAAAGTAAATTGAAAATTATGTTACTCAGAAGATCCCATTTTGAATGAGAAAGAAACGCCAACAGAAAGTAAATCACAGGCCACAAAAGATAAAGCTAACGATGCCAATTTTCAAGCTTAATTTTAGATGAATATAAAACAAATTGGGTATTGTAAGGGCTAGAACTAGAAGCATACCACCATTAACAACGGACAACTAAAAACTAATTATATAGTATGTTTTACATTGGACCTGCTTTTATTCAAAACAAAATAAGTATAACGATTAACAAAAATCATGCAGCAGCCCGAAAGGAAAGCAAAGCACAACCGGAATCAAAGAATTGGGGAAAAAACTTACAGTCGGAAAAGTGTTGCTAGTGTAAGAAATGAGCAAGCAAGTTTTACCCACTGCTCCGTCGCCCACGGTGACACATTTAATAAATCTAGACGCGCTCATCTCGCCGCCGGTTAGTCAACCAACGAACTATCTCAACTTCAATTTCTTCAATCCTCCCCGCGACGCAACTCCAACTAGCAATCTTTCACAGCACCGATTATCACCCAGTCAACTGCAAAAAACAATTCGATAAAAAACCATAACCCTAACCTCAAATCTAAACCCCCAAACAGTGTATAATCATCAACCACACAACGCTAGTTCAACAGCCACATTCAATGCCAGTCAAATTCCACAAACAGAAGCACGCAGTAGATAAAATAAGATAAGATAATCGAAATACATAACCTACTAGAGAGAGAAAAACACATTACCGTAGCTAGTGGGAGAGCTGCTGAGAATTTTCGGGGAGAGAGAGAAGTTCACGAATGCAGGCAATTGTGGAGTTTTTAAATAGCAAAAGTTAAGGGAGCCAGCTACACGACAGCTTTCGAGTAGCACAAAACTAGAGGGGCTACTTACCTCTTTTCCCCCATCATTTTGCCCAAACACAGCAAATCTTTCTTCAGTTAAATTTTCTTTTGGGAAAAGCTAAATGGATCAAATTGATCCAGATCAATTTCCATATATGCTTTCAATCAATTTTGAAAAGACAATTTTATCTCTTTTAATTTTAATTTTAAGTTTTGTTTATATCAAATATAATAAATATAAAGCATAGAGAATTTAATACAAAATTTTATATTGGCAATCCAAAAGTTTCTTCATTTAATTTTTATTAAATTTTCAAATTTTTTCTTCATTTAAGTCTATAGAATTAAAAAATAAAAAGATGATGACAAATTATTTTCATTTAATTTTCATTTCTTGACTAAGAATTTAAGTACCTATATTTTTTTTTAATATATGTAACTGGATTATATAATTTTATTAAATAAACAAAAAATTACATTGTTAGTTTAACAGACATGATAATTCGCTTATAAAGCCTATTGATGGCATCTTAAATTTTTATTTTTATTTCTATTATATATAATTATATTAAATAAAATAAATTTGCATTACATTGAAAAAAATCAAACTAAAAAAAGTAAAAAGTGTATACCTTTTATTTTGATAGGAAACTAAATCTAAAAAAACTTTGAAAAACTATCTAATTTATCATTATTTTATAAATAAGTAAAAGAAAATTCTTAATAGGAAGCATTATAAATATTTTTTATTTATTTATATTTCTTTAACCTGCGTATAAAACTATTACAAAATAATGAAATACAATCTTTGCAAAAATATTCGGAAGAAAGTTAAATTCGTAAAATAGAAATATATATTTATTTTATGTACAAGAATGTTAAAAATTAATTTTGAAATAATTTTTTTTAAATCTAATTTATTTTACAAGTAAAGGAAAAATTAGAAAATAAATTCCATATAGCCAACGTATATACTTAAATAAGTGAATGTGAAAAAAATGAGACTAGATTAGGAAATATTCTTAAAATAATATTGTTTTTCCTCATTACTCTCTTGCTCGATTCGGTTCGAAAAAGTTGATGAATATTCGTTGGGTCGAATTTGGCTCAAATTTTCAAGATGGAGTCGAGTTTAATCGAGCTTAAGCCCGAACTATTCGAATAGTGTTCGGTTTGTAAACAACCCTAATGAATAGAAGTTAATAAGTTTATCCTATTGTCAAATGTTATTATTCAAATATTAGTGATGTATCTAATTAGTCGAGTTTTTGTTATTAGATGTGTATACTGAAATTTTCGTAGTCTTTAATTGAGATAGGGGCGGATTTAATTAGAGGGGGACACCATTTTTTCGCACAATAGGGTATAACATCCGATCCTAGTATAGTAAGAATTAAAATAAATAGTATGTTCTAGCACTTCTAGTACCTATTTGTTGGTCCGGAGACGATAGTCAGATGTAGAGGGGGGGGGGTGAATACACCTGATCACAGTTTCTTTTTCTCAGAACGCGAAGGACAGCTGAGTTGTAGGTTGCAACTGATGAACAGTGTCAAATAGTAACCTTCGATCGCGGGTCAGAAGTGTGCCAACTCATCGAGCTCTCCCTACCGACTTTTGTCAAGACTTGAAACTCGGATCGGAGACGTTGTGCGGAAAAGAGTGTGGGGCCCGGAGATTCGTCTCAGTTTGAAAACGTGATTTTCACAAATCAAGTAATTTGGCTAGTGCGCTTTGAGAATACGTTTTATGCAAAGATATGATTTTTAATCAGTTTGTATGCAATGCAATAAAACAGTAAATAACACAAGCAATTTTTAACGTGGTTCGGATACGCAAGATCCTACGTCCACGGTCCTGCCGAACAGGAGTTCTTGTTGATTTATTTGAGCAAGTCTCAGCAAGGAATCTGTGCACAGGACAGACCCTTCTAAGTTATAGTCCTTAGCGACTTTACAAATCAAACCGAAGTTTGAAAGGCAGGGGATAATCTCCAACTAGGAAGGAGTTCTTACAATAAGAACAATCACTAAAAGTGAACTCCTTCGAATTTCTAAGCTATAAATTTGGCAATAAGCTTAGCTAGAGAAGATGGATCTAAAGAACTCTAGAGAGAATAACTAATGATATTCTATTGGGCAAGTTCTTCGCTGGATTGATCTTGAATGCGCTAGAGTTGTTCGAAAGCTTGAGCGTTTTTCCCTTGATATCTCGTGCGTGAAGCTCGGATTTCTTCTCTATTTATAGTTGTGAGCAGGCATATGTCTGTTGGAGAAGACGATGCCACGTGTCACAAGCTTCCAAAGAAAACGGCCATAAATTCGAATTGTTGCAGCAGAGTTGTTGGACATTGTACATGAGAGCAGCTTTAGTTGGTCAGAGCAGATAAAGCGTTGTCGGCTTCTCATTGGTCGAGGTTTGTGGTAGGTGAGATTGTGTCAGACATCGGAGTTGACTCTCTCAAATCCTCGTATGTCTTCTCGCCGACTTTCGAAATGACTTTAGCGGTGAGTCGTTTTACGTACGTCTGATAGTAGACTTTAAGCAATCTCTGTCTTCTTCGTCCGAGTCGGCCGACAAGAGATATTCTCTTGAGTATGGTCGGTGATGACTGCGAAGGTGCGAGCTTGCATAGAGTTCTTCTCGGCGATCCGCGCCGGTGATGAGATGTCTTCTACCGAGGCGAAGATCGGTGATGACTTAAGAACGCAAGCAATTACACTGATGACGTGGGGTTTTGGAAGGTAACTTCGACAGAAGATCAATCCAACAATTTACCCCGTACAGGACTTAGACAAAAAGATAGATAATAAAAACAGTCTAGCCTATATATCATCTAGTCCTATCAAGACACTACACTACTGATATCAACTTGGTTTTGGGATCTTCAATTCCATAGTACTACTATGATTTCCCCCAATATTATTTTAACCACTAACAGCTGAATACCATTTACTGACTCATAACCCAACACTATTCAATGAAATTTAAGTTCAAGGTCTTATTGCAACATTTTATTCTTTCTTTTAATTTTTCGAGCATGCCACATATTTTATTTTCATTATTATTGCTATAATTTCATCTATTATATTTTAATCATTCTTAGTAATTTATTTTATATTTTTTCCAATTATAATTTTTTTATATTTTTTATAATTTTATTGAATCTATGACACATAGTGTTAGGCTTTCTGTTAATGGTATTTTTGATTCATTTGTTTTTATTAATGATATATAATTAATGTTAATTAAAAGTATTAATTAATATTAGTGAGATATTTTATCAAAATTTATTAAAATATTCAATTGATTAGCTTTCTAGTCTAAAATATTAAAAGGGCAAACTTGTCTTTTTAGAATTGATTGAAAGTATTTATGGAAATTGATCTGGATCAATTTGATCCATTTAGCATCACTCTTTTCTTTTTTGGGAAACTTACCTTGCTTTTAAAGAGTCCAGTAATTTTGCCTAAATTAAATGCACATTCAATTTCACGTGCCTTATCATGTGAAATAAAGTATTCCAGATAGCATTCAATTTAGTAATACATTTATTTCATGACGGTTTTTAAAATTAAATTACTGTAATTCACGTAGGGTTGTAAAATGAATCAAATAATTTTGTTCGATTCGGTATTCGTATTCGATATTCGATTTTTTTATTCGAAATTTTGATATTCGAATTTGAATATGTATATTCGATTCGATTTGATTAGTATTCAAATACGAATATGAAATTATGATATCCGATTCGATATTCGCAAATATTTAATTAATTTTTTTAGCATATTTAATTAATAAAATATAATAAATAAATATAGTAATAAAATCCATTAATAATTTAGTCCATAAATACTATATAATGATCATAATCAATTAACTAAGGAAATATTAAAATATATATTATATAATAATAAATATTTTAAAAGTGACGCTATTACTAAGGAAATTTTAAAATATAAATTATATAATATTAAATCTTCTAAAACTGACGCTATTACTTCGAATATTTGTATGAGATAGTCAAATACTATAAAATACTAATAAAAAAATGAATATCCGATTCGATTAGAATATTCGAATAACATAAACGAATCAAATATAAATCAAATTTAATATTCGAATAATAAACGAATACGAATATGAATAATCAAATTGCGAAGCAAATATAAATCAAATACAATGATATTCGACTCGATTCGGTTCGTTTACAATCCTAAATTCACATAATAAAATAATTAAGAAAGAAATTAAAAATAGTTCGCCACATTAGTGTCATCCCATGTTAAACCACAAAGACTTGTGTGTCATACAATATACTCCCTTATATGTCACACTTTATAAGGTATTGACATGTGGCATATGTGGCCCACCATAATTGATTTTGATTTGATTATTTAATTAAAATATATTACATATGTCAAATGATTTATGGAGGTGACATATAGTGGAGTATAATTGTGTGACACCAAAATCTATCCGTAATTAAACACAATCTGTAAATTGAATATAATTTCAGTATTTGCTTTGTTCAACAGGTTAAAACTGCCTACCTCCCAGTTCGTGCAAGTCACGTGTATAATAATAGTGGAATTTATCTTTTCTGTTGAAACAGTGTAACATGGCAAGAAAGAGTGCATAATTGATGATTCCATACAGTTGCTACAGGATCAGCAATTTACAGGCATTTTTGCTCCGAAATGAAAGTTGTTTTTGCGAGTAAGAACCAAGCAATTATTGGATTGAAACCTGCTTCATTATTACAAGTAAACTGAATAAACCAGTACCAGTGGCTTGTCTAACAGCCAAGATATATACTGAATCAGTGCAAAGAGGGTATAAATACTACTTTCCAAGATCAAACCTTTCCTACTTATGTACAACCTGCTGCTCTCCTTGCCATTTGCTCGAAACTCGAATTCTCAGTATTCTATCCACCTGAAAGACTTGTCAATGCTTGTATGGATCTTCCAAAGAACATGAAGATCTAATACTGCTAAGGATATTCAACGTAACAAACAATAAAATCATAGTGTTCAAGATTTTAACAATGTCAGCGTTTAAGAAAAGAGCACCAATTACCTCCCTTTTGTAAACCATCATTTTCATCACCACCCTTAGGTAGTTCACATGAAATCGCCATCCAGATGGACGGACAATTCACGACAAATCAAAAAATCCTTGTCCTTCATTGATGGCATAAAGTAGTTTCTTCAACATAATTTCCTGAGAAGAACATAATTTAGTATCTCAGAAGATGTAGTGTGAGCATAGATACCAAAGAAGTATTTTCTGGACACACTTTGCATATCCGGATATACTAAAATACAGCAGGATGAGAGAGCAAAACAAGGAAAAAGGAAATGAAGTACCACTATAATCTAACCTTGTAGGAATACGGTGGAAGCTTCAAATAATTTACACAGGTCATTACACTAGGTAAATCTTCATCAGCTGACTCCGATGGAGCAGAACCAGAACCAAAACCAGAACCATTATTTTGTGTTGCGTTCGTGCTTCTTGAAGAATGCTGGCGAAAAGGAAAGAGTGCTTCAGCAAACTAGAGAATATCCACAAAGATAATTGATTAATCGATTAATAAAAGCTGCATACCTTTCTCACAACTGTTAGTTTCGGCTTCAAAGCAGCCAAACCACCTGGTGGGAGCCGTGGAGCACCGGTAACAAACTGGCAAAATGCCTGTTGCTGCTCCAGGGTGAATTCACCCATAATCTCAACAAGCTGATTACATGATAAAAACACTTACGGTAAAATATACTCACCCGTCCTATAGAAAGTGTCTTGTTTTCCTTTTTGAACTGTTCCATAAAAAGTGTCTTGTTTCTTAAAAATGCAAATAATATGTGGATCAAAATTAACAAGCCAAAAAGTCAAACATTATACACCACACAATCTCATGCCCCATAGAAAGTAGATACTATGAAAGATACTTTCTATGGGATGGAGGGAGTATTAAGTATGAAAGAGTAAACGATGAAGTGTAACCCAATAAAGTGAACTGACAATCAAGTTGTAACAAACCGGCGCCGATCCCCTGGATTGTTAAACATATTTTCCAGATCTGTCCAGAGATAATCACGAGAGAGAAATCAATTGTGAAGGAAAGTATGATTACGTGAGAAGGAGAGAGTTGATTGAGAAAGTAATTGAGAGAGAAAGATAATTGATTGAGAGAGAGAAGAGTATCGAGAGAGTTGATAGAATTGAGAGAGAAGAATAAGAGAAAATTAACTTTCGATACCAACTCAATAAGCAGTAACGGATATATATAAGTATCCGACTAAGACCTAATTTAATTAAACCCTAGTAACTTAACCAAATATAACTAAAGGAATTAATAAGGAAACTAATACGAAAAATAGATACTAATATGATACTACGTGGCCAATCATCAAGACGTCCACGCGCGTCTCATCTCCCGATCTCGCCATCTAATCTCGCCATCTAGCCACTCCTTCCATCTAAATACTTCTCCTCTTCCTCGACTGTACGGGGTGTGACACAAGTTATTCTCTTTCATTTATAAAACATAATTTTTTTTTGAGTAGTAGCATAGATAATAAACAAATTGATAACTATGGAACAGAGCAATAGAGCATTCGCATCCATTTCAGCAAATAGTACAAGTCCAATATTGATAATCAAAAGTCAATACTCCATAAAGACAATGAAACAATGTTAGAATTCTCAGCTAGCATGAGTAGTAGCATAGATGATAAACAATTTGATAACTATGGAACAGAACAATAGAGAATTCACATCCATTCAGTAAATAGCACGATTCCAATATTGATAATCAAAACTACCTGTTCAGCCAAGTCCATATACTCGATATTTATTAGCCTCGCTGTAAAGGACGAGACGGCGCCATAATGCACAACTGCAGCACATGAGGAGGGTAATACATCCACCAAGTGAGTCAGCACTCTTGCCGCAAAAATCATGATATCTGGATTACTTTCATGATTAAGTAATCCCACCAACACTGGAACAAAAGTATCCACAGGGAAAGCCCTCAAGGACTGCGCTGTCGCCATTGATAGAACATTGCATAGCTGCATTAACGCCTCCACTTGCCTACCTTCCTCACCATCAGCCACCAACTACGGCAGAATCTACTTGATAGCAAGTCAAACAATCCAGAGGATAATTTCCTGAACAATCCAACTAGCCTCCTACGACCGTATGCCTCAGGTCCTCCCTCGCTATCGCTATCATTATCTTCGTCAATTCCGTTTTGCAAATCAATGTTCAGCCATGAGCTCCTCTCTGTTTCTCTATGCGCGTCTTCCCACTCTTCCTCTTTACCCTTATCCGGATTAGCATTGCCTTTGTCTTTGTTATTATTATTGTTGTCACAATTGTGATTGGCACTAGGATTTCTGCCTCGGCGGCTGTGGGTGGCGGAACCAGAGGCGGTTGAGGTTTCTTTATTTCGTTTCATGGCAATTGATCGACTGCAGGTGCGTTTTGTGGCGCGAGTAGTTGGGCCTGATAACGCTGCGGAGTTGGATGCCTCCACTCGCTTCCGGCTCCGAGTTTCCATGCAAGAACCCGACAAAACTGAGTGATCAATCGGAGACCATGCTCACTACAGATGCGCAAATTCCGGCCATATCAAAATCAGAACCTCGATAAAACCCTAATTCCTCAAAGCCGAATATGAAGATCGAATATTCCCGACCGAACTGAAACAAAATCCCAAATTCAACAAGAACGACACGGTATTCAGTAATGGACAGCCAATTGAACAGAAGTGTTAACCGATGGGAAATTGGACGGTTAAATTACAGAAAAGATAGTGAGCGGGATGTTGGAGACGCAGACGGGCAGGGCAAAAAACGATCATAATTCATCAACTGATTTGAAAAGAAAAAGGAAAAAGCTAAGTGAATATTTATAGTGTAAAAAATATGAGAACCCCAATCCAATGTCTTCTCTCTGCGTTCATATGTTACACATCCACAACAATGAGCATGCAGTATGTACTTAAAATTAGAACAAAATGATAGATACGGTTAAACCTCTAAATATTAAAATATCTTTGTGATTAAAGAAAAATATTGCAATAAAGTACGTTTACATATTTAAATAAATTATAATTTATTAAATAATTAATATACTTTATTTAGTACTTACATATGTGTCTAATGTCTTCTCCTATTTTCGAAACAGGAATAATATTCATGAATTCTACGAGAAGAGAACGTGATCCATTCCCCATAAATATATGCATCAATCATGTATATTGTGTATATCCTAAAACAAACAAAAAAAAATTATCATTTGTATCTAAGAAAATGTAAAAAATATACTCCCTCCGCCCCACTCATCTTGACGCGTTTCTTTTCGGCACGGAAATTAAGAAAGTGAATGATAAAGTATGAGAGAGCGATAAAGTAAGAGAGAAGATAAATGAGTTTAATGATAAAGTATGAGAGAGAAATGATAAATTAAGATAAATAAATGAAAAAGTAAGAGATAGAAATAAAAAAGTAAGAGATAATTTAATAATATTTTTTAAAGTTATTTCCTTTTAACGAAACGTGTCATTTTAAGTGGGACGTCCCGAAAAGGAAAACGTGTCAAGATGAGTGGGACGGAGGGAGTATATATGTGCATATATGCATCCCTTCAAAAAGTGTAAATGTTTTAGATTCAACTAATTGTTCTGATGATTAATTACGACATACGAATTTAAAAATTACTCCCTCTGTCCCGCTAAAAACGTCGCAGTTGACTTCGGTACGGAGATTAAGAAATTTTAATTTAGTGTGTATTTTATGAGTTTTAATTATATAAAGAAAATGACACAGTTTTCGAGGAGTGATTGGTGGAAAGAAATGAGAATTATCCAAATTTTTGCAAGGCTAGTGAACGACAATCGATTTTTATTTTTTATATTTTTTTTATATTGTATTTGAAGAAATAATCTAAAGTTTTCAAAAAGATAAAAATCATAATTTTCTGAGTTCGGAGCGGAACATAATCGAGTGAGAGATAGATTTTTGAAGAGAGAGAGAGTATAAGAATGTGGGGGTTGAGTAGTGAGTAAGGGGGACCCATTTCATTTTATGTTTAAAAGTAATTTTTACTATTTTAGGAAAGAGGACAAAAATAGCGGGAAGCCCGATTAGGCAAGTAGGACAAAAATAGCGGGACAGGGGGAGTATATATTAACTCAGAAAAATAATTTATTGTCGCAATTCGCAAACTTAGATAAGTAATTTATATTAATATAGTTTTATTTTTATTTTTTTCAATGATGAGGGTAATCATAATCGCAACTGGTACCACAAAATGAACATTGGATAAATCTCAATAGCTCGCAAATCACATAAGAGGAACTAACCACTCTAAGCTAATCACATTGTCTTAGCTCTTAATTGGTTTTAAACCCATATGACCAACCATAATTATATAATTCTTGATATTTTATAGAGATGAACTTAATTTATTTTTTATTAATATATGAAAGATAAATATTTTAATTAACCCAAAAACTAAATATTACTGCAATATAAAATTTATTTTATTTATAACTAGTTCGAATTGAAATGATAGTTTTTGTTATTTGTTATTATAAGAATGTTATTAATTACATTACAGATTATTATTATATGGTTCATGGAATCGGGTTGAGATTTACACAGTTAAGACATAATATAAAATTACAAATAATTATAAGGCGGCCCAAATATTCGTTCATCATGACACCTATTTACCACTTAAAAGATAACGCCAGGTCGGCCTAGTAGCATAATTAGTTTTGAGACGGCCCAAATTAAATTATAGGGGTCAAGGCCACTAGTGCTGCAGTTTTTGTGAGAAACCTCACACAAAAAAATGATCATATGGAAGAGAATAACCGAGATACAAAACAAGGAGAGAGAAAATGCATCATCTCAAATAAAGCTTAAATAATGCCCAACAAAAGTAGAGTACACACTTCATAATGTAATGCTTGGGAGAAGGATTAAAACATTGTGTTAGCGAGTTCAGTTATTTCAGATGCAACCTGATCATACTCCCCCTTCAACTTCTCTTGCTCCTCCTGCCCAATTTCTCCCTTGGCAGGCTTGGTAAGGACAAGAACGCAGCAAGTCGGCCTCTTCGTAGCTCCTGCATTCGCCAGGTCCTGAAGCAACCAGTTTCATCATATTATCAGTAATAACCAACAACTGGAGCATCAGCTTTGCATCAAGAATTAAAAGATGGGACCAAAAGGTTTGCAACAATTGCCAATGGGGAAGTGAGAATCATGGCATAACTACTAAACCAGATGAAGAATCATGATGATTGAGCTGATGAAAGAGCCAATATATGAAGTGTGTAAAAGAGAGGGGAGGGTGAGGGAGGACTTTCTCATCCTTTGTCTCCTCTATTGCACAAATGTTTGGTTAGGGAGAGCAGAATATTAAAGAAATCCAGACACAAGCAGAAAACATTTTAAGGATTCGCTGCTGCTCACGAGAATGCAACTAATATACAATGTTGCTAGGATGAAAAGATATTAACATGACTAGAGTGAAGAACATGCGAGTTACCTCCTTTGATGGAACATAGACATATGGTATCTCAGCCTCTTCACACAAGACCGGAACGTGAGTGATGACATCTATAGGTGATATGTTGCCAGCAATAACACATACTCTGCGCCAAAAATGAGGAGAATGAAACACAAGGCAAAATGCGAACAAATTAGGGTAAATGCATACTTCTTCAAACACCAACATGATAAACCATATTACAAACTTTTCCCAGCGTCAATAAAAAATTAATGAAGTTATTCCCACATTACTACACCAACCAAGAGCCTCAAGCAAAAATGAATCAGTTCTTGAGTCGAAAAAATTTAGGAAATAAACAAAGAATAATTATCCAAATTCACCGCAAAAAGTGTAAATTCGTCATGAAAGTAGAAATTACAAATCTTAATAAATTTAGTGAATCGAGAGAAGATGATGATACCCCTTGTTTCCGCGGCGAATACTTTTGACGACCTCCTTAACGCCCCTCTTCAAGCACTTGTGCTCCGCAGCTGAAGCCAACAAACAGGAAACTTGATTAGAAAACAAAAAGAATCAACACAAGAATCACATCGAACACAATCGAACCTCGGCGAACAAGTTTAAGAGTGCGTTTGCAGAGCTTTTTTCCGGCTAGTGGCTTGGCAATGGGGGCGAGAGCCAAGAGCTTCTTCTTCTCCCTCTCCTTCTGCGCACTCTTCTCGACCTCGCTGTCGCTTCCCATCTCTCTCTTTCTCTCTCTCTTCTCTCTCTCGGTTGTGTAGGCGAGCGAGCGACTTATTTTGAGTTACGATGTTGGGGTTCTGGGATGGAAGAATAACTAGGGTTTTAGTAGGAGCGCGGGTAGAAAAGAGTGAAAGACCAAAAGGACCCTCTGTTAATTCTTTTCGAATTTCAATCCATTATTTTACCTTTTTCTAGTTTTCTTGCGTACATTTTGAAAGGGGAGAATTACAAAAATAGGTAAATATGTAAACTAATTTACAAAAATAGGTAAATTTGTAAACTAATTTGCAGGCTATTGCACAAGGAGTTGAGGTTTATTCAGAGCGCATCGAAGGTAGCGATTGCGGGTTCCTCAAATAAAAAAAAAAAAAAAAGGCAAAGTGTGTATAAATTGTAAAAATAGGCATTTTCTCTTTTTTTAAACATATTTAAGTTCCTGACGCCAGCTACTCTACTCCCTCACCTACAATTTTTTAACTGATTTTGACCAAAGTGAGAGAAGTTATCAACTCCCATTACATAATCAATTAAAAATTGATTGAAGAATATATATATAAACGATCCATCTTAATTAGGATTAATAACAATATTATTCTAAATTGAAATATATTAATATCATAAAATGCATACAACTTAGTTGCAGTATTATATAAATTTTAATTAGGATTAATAACAAGAATAATAAGAATTATTATTATTATATATTTATTATTATCTTTCAATAAAAAAAAATTAATTACGATTGACATTATTAATAATTATGTAGTATTCACCAAGATAAGTACTACGTCATCGATACAGAACGTAAATGCTCGACTTTTTCTTAGTGTTTAGATTTTGCGCGCTCGAGCGCTTAGATAATATTTTTGAGCGCTAAGGTGATTTTTTTTTCTTCAAGTTTTAGGTGATTTGCTACTTTTGATTTTCTTAATTTAATTATTTATTTTTATGATACCCTATTTCAAATTTATTTTATGAATCAAATTTAATTTTATTAATTTATCTCAAATTTAATTTTGTTAAATTTTTTTATTAGGAATTATTTGTTTTTTAAGATACTAATGAGATTATTTTATTTAGGGACTAAGTTAGTGTAATTGTCAAACACTATGAAATAGATATATGATTTGGATCTGATATGAACCTTGGATTTTGTGAAAATTTAGAACTATAATAATGGGTAACATCCCTCACGTTAAATATTTTAATTCATGACTATAAGAATAAAAGAATATTTGAAAAAAATAAGAATTCAATCTATATTAGTATAACACATGTTGGCTATCGTATCTTTAATTTTTTTTAACATAACGTGTTTAATATTTATTTAGATTTAATGAACAACGTAAGCGCTTGTTTTTTCCTTAACACTAACGTACGATTTACGAACGCTTAGGTGTATTTTTGAGCGCTAAGGAGATTCATAATTACGTTTTACATTTATATTTCAAATAATTTATTTATCTTTTTTTTTTCATTAAGCAGCCGAGCTCTTTCCCTTCGCTTCCTGGGCCCAAAGCAGTGCAGCCTTTCCTCCCAAATTTTATCGATAAATCAATACGACTATTCTTGAAAATGATTTAGAAATTCATTCACGTTTTCTCGTAATTTTTTTATTAGGAATTAAATATTTTTTAAGATACTAATGAAATTATTTTATTCAAAAGAAAAATGTTATGGAATAAATCTTTGATTAATAAAATTAAATTTGAGATAATTTAATAAAATTAAATGTGATTCATAAAATAAATTTGAAATAGGGTATCATAAAAATAAATAATTAAATTAAGAAAATCAAAAGTAGCAAATCACCTAAAACTTGAAGAAAAAACAATCACCTTAGCGCTTAGAAAAATTATCTAAGCACTCGAGCGTGCAAAATCTAAACACTAAGAAAAAATCTAGCGTTTACGTTGTGTATCGATGATGTAGTACTTATCTTGGTGAATACTACATA
Source organism: Lavandula angustifolia (assembly GCA_028984105.1). Taxonomy (NCBI): domain Eukaryota; kingdom Viridiplantae; phylum Streptophyta; class Magnoliopsida; order Lamiales; family Lamiaceae; genus Lavandula; species Lavandula angustifolia. Next base: position 24,897,959 of record CM054824.1, read on the forward strand.
AATTATTAATAATATCAATAGTAATTAATTTTTTTTATTGAAAGATAATAATAATTCTTATAAGTATTGTTATTAATCCTAATTAAAATTTATATAATACTGCAACTAAGTTGTATGCATTTTATAATAGTAATTTTTAATTTAGAATAATTTTGTTATTAATCCTAATTAAGATGGATCGTTTATATATATATTCCCCAATCAATTTTTAATTGATTATGTAATGAGAGTTGACAACTTCTCTCACTTGGGTCAAAATCAGTTAATAAATTGTAGGTGAGGGAGTAGAGTAGCTGGCGTCAGGGAGTTAAATATGTTTAAAAAAAGGGAGAATGCCTATTTTTGCAATTTATACACACTTTGCCTATTTTTACAAATTAATTTACATATTTGCCTATTTTTGCAATTTTCCCTTTTGGAAGGGAATTATGATTTCTCAACATGATACTTTCTCATTCCTTTTCTAATTGTCTCAATATTAGGCTCGTTTGGTTGGGATGAAGGAATGAAATGAAGAATCAAATTAAAAAAATCATTCCATTCTCGGTATTTGATTCGTAAATTCGAAAAGGAATGGTATTGAAAACTCCTCCTCATCCCTCTCTTGGGGCCTTTCCTCAAACCCAAATTGAGGGTTGAGATTTTCATTTCGCTACTCTTCCCCCACCCCATTTTTTTTATTTATCACTTCAATCTCTTCAATCTTGCCGCCGTCGTCTTTCCTCAAACCGAATTTTTCTATCCTAGACCGGGTCTACAAGACCTTGTGGTCTAGGATAGAAGTTGTGTTTTTTATTAATTTTTTTTTTTACAAACGTGTGATGTGTCATGATTTTTAACCACCGGATCTACAACTTAAGTTGTAGACCGGTCTAGGATTGAAAAATTCCCTCAAACCCCCTCAAAATTGAGGTGATTTTCATTCCCCCCATTTCTCGCTACTCTCTTCCTACCCCATTTTTTTAATTTCTCCTTCAATCTCTTCTATCTCGCCGCCGTCGTCTCTCTTCTTTCTCGCCGTCGTCGTCTCTTCTATCTCTCGCCGCCATCTCTTCTATCTTGTTGTCGTAGATTTGTATCTCCCCAAATCTGCTCTCGCCGCCATCGTCTCTCTTCTCTCTCGCCGCTGTTGTCTTTTCTATCTCTCGCCGTCGTCGTTTTTCTTCTACTGCTTAAAACTCATTCCCGGCGCCGGATTTTGATCGCGGAATAGTTCGATTTTCGGGCGCGAAGGAGATTGGTGTCTGACCAGGTAAGTTTAATTCTCAATTTAATGTGGTTTCTGACATTTTCTTGATTTGGTAAAGTAGAGGTTCTCATGATCCAGATCCAATTTGATGAGTTTGTAGTGTTCATGAGTAATTGTTTCTTGAATTATAATTTATTTCTCAGTTTTTGATCTCAGAAGAAACTTGATAAAAATTAGCTAATTTGTTTACTAATTAATGACACACATCTGGTGTTTTTCTTTTCTTTATCTGATTTTGCATTCATACAGGTTTTTGGTAGATGCTCTACTCTGTTGAGACTCTATTGTTGTATAAAGTGGTAGATGGATTGTTTGTTTGGCTAAATTGATTTAGATTTGCTAAATTGATATGGAATGTCATCATGATTTATGACTCGGCAGATTTAGAGAATGGTCCTTTCTTATATCTTTGAATGAAAAATCTGATTTTTGGCCAATTCTTGGAGTCGGCATACTGTTCAGATCCAATGCAATGTAGTTCGCATAACTATTAATTATCATGAGTTAACAAAGATTTTGTGGATTACTTGCAACCTCTTCTTTTTTGTTGTCGTTCATTTTCTGGGGTGGGGTGGGAGTTTTGCTTGGCTTATAAATGAGACTATATTGCTGTCAATTGCTATATTGTTGTGTAAATTTGGTAAGTGGAAGAGGAAAAACAAGTGTTTTTGGAAAAAGAAAGAAGAAGAGACTATGCTTAATTGTTTGATGAAAATAAGTTCAGACCCAAATTTGAAAGGAGAAGGGGGATTTAAAGGTGAATTCACCGGACAGATCGAAAGAATGATGAAAGAAAGGGATCCCAATTGTGATTTACTAGCAAAATGAAATATAAATGTTTTTTAAAATAAAAATATATTTAATTAAAAAAATAATTGATTTCATTCATTTCATTAAGCCAAACAAAGAATGGTATCTGATTCCGATTTCATTCCTTTGTGTCAACCAAACGAGCCCTTAAACCGTAGCCTCTAACCTTTGCAATATATACCATCTTAAAAATGCAGCCTACAAAAATCTACAAGATTCTAGTTCAAGAGAGAGCGAGAAGATATGTAACGTCTCAATTTTCATAAATTAACTAGGGACGCTACTTCATACTTAACAAGCATATTTCGAATATTTCAAAGCACTTTCATTGGAAAAGAATTATTGAAAAACTTAAGTTAATTTCATACTCAGCGTAAGTCTTAAATAAAAATAACTATGGCTACTAGTTCTTGAAAATAAAATGCACAGAGTTTAATGCAATAATGACTTTCATAAATCCTTCCTCGTGTGACCATCACCACCAACACTTCTACGCATCGGCCGAGCTTTTTCATGAAAAATGTTATAATAATAGGGATGAGTACGACTACTCAGTGAGAGATGTACACATTTACCAGAATTATATATCACACCGATAAGACAAGGAATATTAGATCATGGAAAGAGATACTCGGTCACACAAACCATAACATTTTCATTGGCCCAATTCCGACCTATTCTCATAGAGGACCCAATTTCGATCCTACGGCCCAATTCCGATCGATTTTCATTGAGGACCCAATTCCGATCCTACGGCCCAATTCCGATCGATTTTCATTTAGGATCCAATTTCGACCCATCCTTTCATGTCTGTCATAAACACATGAAATATCGAACATAACATATAATAAAGATAAACAGTAACATTCCTCACCTTAACCTTTACTTTGAAGAAAATAATGGATATCAATCTTTAAGTCCTGCGCACAAATCCTATACATTGAAATTTATCTTAATGACTCTACATGGAATGTCATGCATGCATCAATGATTCAAATACTTCAACACATAGATCAAAATAATCAAACAAATGTATACTATACATACTTACTTATTAACATGCAACTTTAACGGTTTCACATAATAATAAACTTAAGTATATTAAATATAATCTTACTTCTATTGACAATTCATTCATGCATTGAGTAATTCAGTATTCATAAAATCATAAGAGTATTGTCCTAATTATAGATCTCTAACATTAAGAACATAATACATATTTCATCACAATGAAACTTATCATAATCAAGAATTCATTTAATAGTAATATGAGAACTTTTATTTTTCAATCTATATGCATGTTGACAAAAGAATCTGGCACATCAAGAAACAAATTAACAAATAAATAGTACATGTATCCTAAAAATTCTATATTTTTAACATGAATGGCTTAACATATAGTATATCCTATTGATATTCGGCATGGTCGAAAACAACTCAAAGAAAATATGAAAAATAATTTTCCTATCAAGTTTATGGACATGCTGTCAAAAACTGGCAGGTTACGAATAACAATTTTTAACAAATATTTATCATGCCTGAAAAATTCTACAAAACTAATCACGTATACTAGACATACCGACGAAGATAATCCTAAATTTGCATGACGATATGACGATGGGAAGATGTGTAAATAATTCTTGACACAGTTTGCAGATATGCTGGCAGATTTTCAAAAATTTTATGGGATGCTATATTATGAGCGACTAAGGGGTATTTATAAGCCTAAAAATCATTGTCCAAACATCCCTAATCAAATAAGGTATCAAATATATTTTATCCATAATTATTTTCGTCTATATATATTTTATACAGAATTTATTCTATCACTTACCATATAATAAATTCAATCCTAGATAAATTAGGATATTGATAACCACAACTAGATTTTATCCTAAAACATTTATATCACACATAAAATATCTATTTTAATCATAAAATATAATATAAAATTATCTCCTAATAACTTAATACAATAATAAATATTATATCATTTTATAAATCCTAGTTGGTTTAGGAAATCCAAAATAAATATTACTCTTGCCTAATAATTCTAATATTATTTGTATCTCAACAAAATAATATAGTCATAATATGATATAAATAAACATATTCAAAGTTCAAAATAAATTTACATAATAAAAATGATTTAATGACAAATAAGATAAATGCTGTAAATTTCATTTAAATTTTTAAGGCGCGACTTACAGAACTAGAACACTTGATAACATGCATGAATAGATATGCAGTGCATTTTATATTGAAAATTTCAGGGCGTTCCAAGATAAATCATTTGAACATGACAATAAACTGAATTGTGTGAATAAGCAAACAAGAAGCCATAATCTGTAATACAAGTCACAGAAGTAATAATGTCAAGGTCTAAAGAAGTTCAGATAATTTAAGTCTCCTTAGTTGCAGGGGCCTTCTTGGCAGCTTCTGCAGCAGCTTTCTCTGCTTCTATATCAGCAACAATGGCGTCAATTTCAGCTTCTTCAAGTTGGCGCAGCCCATGCTCCCTCGTCATTACAGCGACTTCGATGTTCTTCCCACCACTTTCAACAACCTTCAACAGAAATCGTGTAAATAAACTAAGTATTTGCAGCCAATATGTCAAATACCAAAAGATCCAGTTATAAAAACACCAAGCAATTGATATGCAGTTATCACAGAGCAAAAAGGCGAAGACAACAACACTACCTAATGAAACAACGGAAACATTCTTGATGAGGAACACTTCAACTTCAATGGTAAAAGATTAGTCAACTACTTGTAAAGAAGACGTAAGATGCATAAAAGAGAAAGACACTACACTTATAAACAAAGCTAAGCAGCAAAAATAAACTGATCCTTCTTTCTCAAAGCGAACGCTTGGTAGTGAAACCCAAAGCTGAGTTGATAGCACCGTAATTATATTAGTGGCATTTAGTAAAAATTAACTTACCTCCAGCAGAGCACGAATGCCTAACTTAATAGTTTCTTGGCCGGATGTATCCTTGTAGTTCTTCTCAAGAAACTCTCTGATAGAGTTGGAGTTTCTCCCAGTAGCATTGGCTTTCCATGCCGAAAACGTCCCTGATGGATCTGTTTGATAAAGTGCTGGAGTGCCCGTGTGTGGATCAAATCCAATGATCAAGGTTGAAAGACCAAAAGGCCTCACACCACCACTTTGTGTGTACTTTTGTTGAAGACCAGCAATATAACGAGTTATATACTCAACAGTTACAGGGTCCTCAATTGTAAGCTTGTAACTCTGACATTCTATGCGCGCCTTGTTAATCAAAACACGAGCATCTGCCTTCAGGCCCGCACATGCCAATGCTATGTGATCATCCAAGTTCACAATCTTCCTCACTGATCTGAAAGATGCCAAAGCAAAATAGGTTATAAAAGCTACAATACTAAAAAAAGCAACAAAATTTGAAGTAATAAACATTGGATTAGAAATGGAAAAAAATGTAAAATGTTGTATACAAAACTAGGCAATTTAACAGATTAACTAACAAAAATTGATGAATGCAAGAAATTCTCTTTTAGTACAATAGCCTTTATCTTCACAGATGGAGAAGCTCGGGGAATGGGAGAACTAAAAAGAATAAAAATATAAGATTCAGAATTATCATATCATCATAACATTTTTGAGGTATTCAGGAAGTCACAAATACTAAGTGTTTGAATATCCTGCCTAACATCTAGGATTGATTGGACTCCAAGTGCCCATTTAGATCAATTCTGGATTACCAAAGGAAAGTGCAAACAAAAGAAATTACAATAGACGTTGGAATACTTTCTTCTGGACGAAATGCTATCCATTTCAAAAGCTCGGAAGCAAAAATACATGCAAGTGTAAATTGACTCAAGTCCATTGGTAAAACCTTGCCAAAGGGAGCAATGAACACAATTATATAGAGGGATCCAACATAATAGGCAACACTCACATTATAAATTAGCAGTTATACTTGCAAAACAAAGGCTCAGCGAGAAAATGCAATCCATACACAACATCACAATCCTTCATTAGGGCAAAATAAACTCAAAAGACACGAAAAATCAAACCTCAATAGCAAACCCTAAACCCTAAACACAATCCACTCGCACATCTAAACCACAATAAATCACCAGAGAATAACAAAAATAGCCTCCTCCGATCTGAAATCAAGTGTGCGCGTCGTGCGCGTGATAGAGAGAGAAAAATCAACCTCGAATCCTGCAGCTTGGGAGTGGATTTCTTCTCGACGGCAAGGACGATAGTATCAGTGCCGCGAACACCGACGGCAGCGTTCCCCTTTCGCACGGCTTCCAGGGCATACTCAACCTGGAAGAGATGGCCGTCCGGCGAGAAAACGGTGATCGCTCTGTCATATCGCGCCATAACTCAATCTTCTTCGCGTAATGTAAACGAAATTATGTGATCCTTCGATCTGTGGGATTCTTCTTTGAGCTGATAATTTGGGCGAACAGAGAACTGAGGAAAAAATTGGGGCAGTGTAAAAGAGAGTAGAGCGGAGCTTGGGCGACACGACAATGAGACTAATAACTCGAGTTGCTTCAAAAATATCTGTTTGGGCTATCGAACGATTCTTGGGCTTTATTTGCTTATCCATTTTCGCATACTGTACTGGCCTTATAGGCCCAAAACTGACCATAAATGAGCTTAATCAGTTAGACCCGACCAAAAAAACTCAGAACTTGAATAATCGGTTCTAGATTAAACCGGTGATTCTAACTAGAGTTGGTAGTATAATGAAAATAACTTTACTATTACTCTCGTCACAATAAATATAAATTTATATTTCATAAAATTGATAAAGAGAGTAGGAGACTAATGAAGCAAAAACACAATGCACAATTGCACATTCTAACAAGGCATTTTCTCTCTCTTATTTTACTTATTAACACTCAAACTACCCAACAATTTGGCCACAAACCTTATATTATCAAACAATCTAAAAAGATTTACGTAGGATCCGTCTGAGTAACCAAAATGGGGCTCCGAACCAGATGTTTCCCTTCCACCCAAGAAAGCGACCCGAATACTGCACCCGAATCCATGTTATGAACCGTCAAGTTAACATAGTAACCAAGCCGCCTATTAGTTTCCGAGAAAACCAGCTTCCTCGGCTTCACGCTCACCTCCACCCCCTTCGGCGGGTCGACCCTGACCCGATACACAGCGTTCGGATCACCAACATTCGTCACCATCCGGAAAAACATCTGGCTCGACACCCCAGTCGGAAACAACGCGGCGATCGAAGGATAATTCAAATTATTCGGAAGATTCTTCTTCATCGCACAATTCACCCTCGATCTTGTAATCACCTCGATCGTCTTCGAACCATACTCGATCGCGCATAGGAAGCTGACGTAATCGTCGTTCGTCAAATCGTAGACCAGACCGGGATCCATGGCTAGGTCTAGGTTTAAATGGCCGGCGCCGTAACCGTACGGCGTCGCCGCCTTCTTACTAGCTTCGTCGATCATCGGATTCATGGAGTTATCGCTCAAGCTCGCCGTCGTCATCATTGCTGATCTAATCACCGCCGGACTCCAATCAGGGTGCGCAGATTTCAGTAACGCGGCGGCGCCGCTTACGTGTGGGCTAGCCATGGAGGTTCCGGATAAGATGTTGAATTCGGATTTTCGTGGATCCGAATCCAAACCGGTCGGGCCGACTGCGTTAGTCCACGCGGCTAAGATGTTCACTCCGGGTGCGATTAAGTCGGGTTTTAGGATCTCCGGGTTTAGGTTATTTGGGCCCCGACCCGAGAATGACGCCACAACCGGAGCCGGTTTTGTTCCGACCACCGTACCGTGGAATTTAATGGTGGCTCTCGCTTTACCGTTGGAAGCTAAATAGGCCTTAATTTGATCGCCGTCGGAGGAGCCAACTGCACAAGCGGGGAGTAAATGAGCGTCTCCGACTAAACCTTCGCCGTTGGAAGCTCCGTTGGCGAGTATCATTCCGACGCCGCCGGCTCTTTTGACAACCAATCCCTTAGCGACACGTGGACTGCTGCCACGATCGCAGATGACGATTTTACCCCTGACCATCTTCAAATCGAGTGAATTATCCAAACAGAGGGAAGCAGAGAGAAGCCCTGACTTTCCCGGGTATACAAGAGGATACATTTTGCCTTTCAGCGGTTTTCCAGCGTAGAGCGATACGCCGGAGAAGTTTCTCCCGTCGCTGAGAATCACATCCGCCGGAAAATTCCGATCGATTGTTCCGGCGCCGACGGTGGTGAGCCAGGGTGCGAGATTCGACACCGACATTTCGCGAGGTCCATCGTTGCCGGCTGAGGAAGATACGAAAATACCCTGCGAAACGGCGCCGTACGAACCGATCGCGATTGGGTCGAGGTAGTACGGCGATGAAATGCCGTCACTGCCGCCGATTGAAATTGAAATTACGTCGACGCCGTCGTTTACGGCGGTGTCAAATGCAGCTAAGATATCAGAATCGAAGCATCCGGAATTTTTCCAGCAGACTTTATAAATAGCTAATCGAGCTTTCGGGGCGACGCCTTTCGCTATGCCGGCGGCGTAGCCGTCCATGCTCGCTTTGAAAACGTGTCTTCCTGCGGCGGTGGAAGCAGTGTGCGTGCCGTGTCCATCGGCGTCTCTCGGAGACTGAAATTCGACCGTTTTGTTGATTCCGGCGACCGCAACACCGCCTAATTTTGAAGCTGCCGCCGATTGCCCCTTTCCGAAAAATCTAGCTCCGATGATTTTCTTATTGCAATTTCTAGGGCTAAATTTCACCCCTGTTTGGCAAGTTCCTCGCCACCGCTTCGGCACGGGACCGAGATTGCGGTCGGAGAAGCTCCTCCTCTCCGGCCAAATTCCGGTATCAAAAACTCCGATGATGACATCGGAGCCGTAGTCAGATTCCGACCATAGGCCGCGCTGGTTGCGCAGGCCGATGAATTGTGGAGAACGAGTTGTGTGGAGGCGGCGGCGGCGGTCTTCGAATGCGGAGAGGACGGAGGGGTGTTTGAGAATGACGGCGAGTTGTGATGGCGTGAGGACGGCGGAGAAGCCGTGGAACACGGTGTCGTAAGTGTGAAGCACGGCGGCGGAATCGGCGAACTCGGTTGTGTACCAGTGGTAATGAGTTGGGAAAATGGACGGTTTGGATGATATTTCAACTCTAACGATGTAGGTTTTGGCGGATGACTGTGTCAGCCAGAGTATCAACAGTAGCGGCTGAAGAAGAGCCATGGCTAGCTAAACTCTTGAGATGATTAAGATTTTTTTTTTCGCAAAAACTTTGGTGCAACCGGTTGCAGGTGCAACCGGCTGCACCCAGCTAAATAGCATAATAATATAGAAGTTCACATAAGCGCTCCTGTAGCGCAGGTGGTGAGTTGCTCGGCTCTCACCCGAGAGACCTGGGTTCGAGACCCAACAACAGCATTTTCCTTTTTTTATTTTTAACATTAAAAAATTAATTTTTTATTTAAAAAAAATTAATGTATGACACAAAGAATATTAATATGTAATATTAAAATTTTTTCTTCTTAAAAATATAATATTTTTTTTAAAAAATTATAATTATATAAACAACTATAATATGACACGAAAAATAATAAATTTAATTTCTTATTTTTAAAAAGATTAATATATGACACAAATAATATTAATATGTATATTAAAAAATTTTCTTGTTAAAAAAGTATAGTAATATTTAAAAAAAAATATAATTGTATAAATAACTACAATATGAGACGAAAATAATAAATTTAATTTCTTATTTTAAGAAATTTAATATATGACACAAAGCATATTAAAAAATATAATATTTTTAAAAAAATTATAATTGTATGAACAACTACAATATGACATGAAAAATAATAAATTTAATTTCTTATTTTTTTAAAAAAATATTTGACACAAAGAATATTAATATATATATTAAAAATTTTAACCGGAGAAAAAAATAGGGTTTAGACTTCCCCTCTAGGATACACTAAAAACAAGAAAAAATACCGTAGCAGTTCCACGACTAAAAGGGTTTGGAAATGCTAGCGTTCCGAAGGAACGCTAGCTTTTTTCCAAACCATTTAAAAATGCGAGTGTTCGAAGGAACGCGAGCATTTTTAACCCGGAGAAAAAAGTAGGGTTTAGACTTCCCCTCTAGGGTACAGTAAAAACAAGGAAAAATATTATTGCTCAATACGAATGATACTTTTCTTTAGGCAAAATGATACTTTTATTTACAACATGTGATACTATTACTCAATAGGAATGATACTTTTCTTTAGGAAGAATGATACTTTTGTTAACAAAGATGTGATACTATTGCTCAATAAGAATGATACTTTTCTTAAGGAAGAATTATACTTTTCTTAAGAAAGAATGATACTTTTCTTAAGGAAGAATGATACTTTTCTTAAGAAAAGAATGATACTTTGTTAACAACATGTGATATTATTGCTCAATAAGAATGATACTTTTCTTAATGAAGAATGATACTTTTCTTAAGGAAGATTGATACTTTTCTTAAAAAAGAATGATACTTTTTTTAACAACATGTGATATTATTGCTCAATAAAAATGATACTTTTCTTAAGGAAGAATGATACATTACTCAATAAGAATGATACTTTTTTTAATGAAGAATACACTTTTCTTAAGGAAGAATGATACTTTTGTTAACAACATGTGATTCTATTGCTCAATAAAATGATATTTTTCTTAATAAATTAATAAAATTATTATTAAAAAAAGTGCTACGTAAAAAAAATTAAAAAAATAAAATAAAATGTATTATTAAAAAATGTATCACTTTTTTAAATTAATTAAATGAAAATGAAGGAAAAGAAAAAAAAATAAAATGAAAAGAAAGGAAAGGAAAAGGAAAAGGAAAAAAAAAAGAATGATATTTTTCTTAAGAAATTAAAAAAATTATTATTAAAAAAAAGTGTTACATAAAAAAAATTTTAAAAATAAAATAAAATGTATTATTAAAAAAATGTAGCACTTTTTAAATTAATGTATCAATTTAAATGAAAATGAAGGAAAATAAAAAAAATAAAATGAAAAGAAAAGAAAGGAATGAAAAAAAGGAAAAAAATAAAATTAAAAGAAAGGAAAAGAAAAGAAAAAAAATAAATGAAAAGAAAGGCAAAGGAAAAAAAGTAGGGTTTAGACTTCCCTCTGGGCGTACAAGTAAAAACATGTGATACTATCGTCAATAAGAATGATACTTTTTTGAGTAAAAATGACACTTTTGTTAACAACTGCGATACTATCGCTCAATAAGAATGATACTTTTCTTAAGGAAGAATGATACTTTTGTTAACAACATGTGATACTATTGCTCAATAAGAATGATACTTTTCTTAAGGAAGAATGATACTTTTCTTAAAGCAGAATAATACTTTTCTTAAGGAGAAATGATACTTTTTAATTGGTTGGAATAAAAAAATCACTTATTATAAACAAAAAATTATTATTTTTGTTAAATTAATATATCAATTAAAATGAAAAAAGGGACAAACTTGATTTGAAAAAAATATGAATTGGTTGGAATAAAAATATTATTTATTTAAAATAAATTTATCACTTTTTTAAATTAATATATCAATTAAAATGAAAAAAAAAATATTATCAAAAAAAAAAGGGACAAACTTATTCTGAAAAAATAATTATAATAAAAATATGAATTATTATGAACAAATGTATCATTTTTTAAAATTAATATATCAATTAAAATAAAAAAACTCAAAAAAACGCTGCTGAGACTCGAACCCGGGTTAATGGGCTTTGAGCCTAGCAGCTTAACCAACTGCACTATGTTACCATTGTTTAAATATTCCAAATTGTACATATTTAACTGTAATCGTCCGGTTGCACCTGCAACCGGATGTACAGCAGCCCAACTCTTTTTTTTTAGTGAGAGAAGACGGGAATTTTATTGTGTGGAAAAAGAGGAGAGGGAAGGGAATCATTGTTGTTCTCGTTTTTCTCTAATTAATCACTAATCCTACATGTTAATTAATGATTAATCACCAAATAAATTGATTTAACGAGATAATGGAGACATGATTTTGTCTCGAGCCAGATGAGTCTGCACGGGTCACATATTCTGCTGCGGAAATGGAGGGAATAATAAGTAAATACAAGAGTTGCACATATACACGAAATAAAATACAATACGAATATGAGACACCTTCAATTGATAAATTACGAAGTTAACTTAATTTTTTAGGGATATTAAGACAATCTAAATTCGTAAGCTTCTAGCTAGGGTTGTAAACGAATCAAATAATTTTGATTCGATTCGGTATTCGTATTCGATTTTTGATATTCATATTCGAAATTTTGAGATTCGAATTCGATTATAAATATTCGATTTGATTCGTTTACTAATCAAATACAAATACAAAATTGTAATATTTGATTCGATATTCGTAAATATTCGATTAAATATAAATTATATATATAATATTATTATATATATATATATATATATATCAATTAAAGGAATAAACTAAATATTAATTTCATGAATAAACTAAATGATGATAACCTAGAAATAAATACTAGTCCCTCTCTTTCACTCTCACTCTTGCCGCTGTCTTACCCTCTCTCTCTTTGTCTCATGCTCTCTCTCTCTGTCTCTCCGTCTCCGTATTCTTCAATTCCGGCGCAAAATCGCTGGGCTCTTTAGGTAAGCACGCTCTTATCAGTTTTTATTTTTCGATTTGTCTTCACATTTTCAGTTTTCGTATTCGGTTCAAATCGCAGTCCAGATCTTGAATATATGTGTCCAGATCTGTTGATCTCAAGAGTGGAGGGGTGAAATGTAGAAGTGACTGCATCAAGAGTGGAGGGGGTGAAAGAGATCTCGCTACTGCAACTAGGAGGAGCTGATTCGGATTGAGACGGAGAGGTTGTGGAAGTGAAACTCGCCAATGTGTAAGGAGGAGAAATCTCTGAAGCTCGGCAGCGAAGGAAAAAATCTAATTGCTGGTTTATTTTATTGTTTTTTATTCAGACTTGTTGATTCAAATGCGGAAAAAATGTGTTAATTGATTTCGTTGATTTCGTGATTGTTCTTTGATTTCATTGATTTCATTGAAATGATTGTTCTTGAGATTTCCACCCTTCACTTTAACTAAGTCATTAGTTGCTTAATTAATCTTGTTGGCCACCACTTAAAATACGAATCGAATAGTCGAATACGAATACAAATCGAATAGTCGAATTGAATAGTTGAATAATCGAATAGTTGCTATTTAAAAAAACAAATGAATCGAATATTCGAATCGAATCGAATAATTCGAATATCATTATCGAATCGAATACGAATAAGGTTTAATATTCGAATATAAATTGAATACGAATACGAATATTCGAATATCGAATCGAATACGAATCGAATACAGTTATATTCGCTTCGATTCGATTCGTTTACAACCCTACTTCTAGCTATAAATTAACAAATTCCATAATTAAAATCCTAAAAAGTCATAAGATTTGTGTGTAGCACATTCGTATGTCATTATCACATTATAAGAGTATTGATATGTGACAAATGTGACTAACTTTTCTTAATGAAAAATTTCATGCAGAAGGATATATGAAAGTGAGATACCTATTTTAAAATTCAAACGTAGGGAACTTGCTTTTATTTTTAGTTTTCCAAAGTACGATAGAAGTTATGTAGTTCCACTAATTAATATGCAAATAGTAGATAGTAGTAATATTTTTTCTCGCCCACTAAAGAGTAATGGAAATGATGATCATCAATATCATTAGATCTTTACCATCAAATATTTTTGGGACCGGGCGGATCAACGATAAACAAATACAGTTAAACCTCGATAAAATAATAATCTGGCAAAGATAATATTTTTTTCCGGTTCCGATATGAGTTAATGCACTAAAATAATATTTGATAAAGTAATAACCTCGTTAAATAAATATTTTTTCTCGGTCCCAAGGTTATTACATTATTGAGGTTTAACTGTATTTTCAAAGATTGTAAAGCTATAATTCCAATGTCCGAAATAACAAATTGGTATGGAATTGTGTCAAAATTTTCCTTTTTATCTGATTCAAATTCATAGACGCCTAATCCGAAGGGTGCATGTCAAGCATGAATCAACTTATTAATAAAGAAATTGAGATTTGCATGAGCCAACAATATATTGTAATTTAATGCATGCTCTTATGTAAGTTTTACCTAACAATCAGTAATTTATTTGTTCGTATAATCAGGGGCGGATCCAGGATTTTTGGTTAGGGGGGGCGAAATTTATAGGTGTATGATACTTTTCGGGGGTTCGGGGGCGGAGCCCCCGAGAAAAATTTTTAGGACATTTTTCTACGTAAGTCTAATTATACTTTACTCTTTTTGGCTTATTTAAGAGATTATATTCTTCTTTCATAAATAATCGCTTATATTCTTCATATTTATTCGAAAAATATCGTACACAATCTTATTTTGTCAGTCTAAATTTAGTTGGAGAAAATTATGAAGATTAACAATATCTAGCTTAGGAGTTAATTAAGTATTTAAATGATAGTTTATTTACACTTGCTAATTTTAGATCAATCAAGTAATTAAAAAAAATGAAACATAATATATTAATTGCATAAAGTTATATATGGAACTTTATTAAAATAAATGTATAGAACTCTAAATTAAACATTGCCACTAAAATAAGTTACACTTAATATACTTTTTTTAAATATTTTTAGAAGTCCGTAGTCACATTAACACTAATTCATCATTGTTACTTTAGTTTAGGATAATAAATTTAAAAATTTCGGGGGGGCGAATTCGAAAAATTACGTGGGACAAACATATAAATTACTCGAAATAAACGAAAATTCGTAGTAATGCACGAAAATTCGGGGGGGCGGTCGCACCCACCCGCCCCCCCTTGGATCCGCCCATGCGTATAATATCAAAATTCTACATTAGATTAAATGAGTTAATGCATAAGGAAAAGTTAACAATTATATTAAAATTTATCTTCTTTAATTCAAATTGATAGTCTATCCCGAGATTATCAATTACTTTGATTTTGAATAGTTAAATGAAAAACAACAATCTTACTTGTGAAACGATTTTTTTTTAACGAAAAAATAAACCGTTAGTATTTAACTTGCATATTGGATAAATCTTGAAATCAAAATAGGTGTAGTTTATATTTCGGGCTTGAACTCTATAAGGCCCATTCATATTCAATGGTATTCGAAGGCTCACAAAAGTTGTTACCATAGTGTGTCAGTGTCGCTGTTCTTTATTCTTTTTCATCATAATTCGACAGACATAATTATGGGCTGGGAGTAGTTATCAACTTATCGCACCCAATATTTTCTCTCTTTTCGGATCCTTATTGCAAATATATTATTATTGTGTTTTTTGAATATGTGAAATCAGAGAGAAAAAATTGATAAAATGCCTATAATCTAGCCGCCTATATTAGTCTACATTTTAATAACTAAATCAATGTCTTGTTTTTTTTCTTTTTTTAAATTATGCTCTATCGTTACTTTTAAAAAAGTAACTAGTAAAATCGATTTTTTGGTGTGAAAAATCCGCATAGAATTGCATAAATGGCCTAATCAATGAGTCAGTCAATATTTTTTCTTTCCTTTTCAAATGGAAAAAATCTAAAACCACTATTCAATCAAAGTTTTTATGTATAGAATGCAAACTATTAAAATAAATAAAAAACGCTAAACATTATATCAATTAACCTTTATTTTTATTATATTTTCACAACAAAGTACTTACATAATCTAGTGTTTCAGATCTAGATCCATCCAGTTGGGCAGGATATGCTAAAACATGACCATTTTAAGTGACACTCACATTCCAACTTCAGTTGCTCCCAACGTAGCAATTATGCTAACTTATATACTCCCTCCGTCCCGGATGAAACGTCCTACATTTTATTTTGGGTTGTCCCACACAAATATTCTCTTTCTTAAAAAGAAAATAAATTTAACTCATAAAAAGTTAATTTTTTGTGGGTCCATTCACACCACTCTCTCTCTTAACACATAAAAGTCCACCGCAAAAATTATCGCGTCGAAAATAAATAAGACATTTCATTCGGGACGGAGGGAGTATTAATTATCACGACACTGTTCTCAATTAAAAAGCTTTTATTATATTATTAAATTCATTAAGAATATGTTAGAAAGTATAATTCATTTTTCTCCAACTAGAAAGGCTGAAAATAAGTTAGTACGGGTGCGGTGTTTCATGTAAGAAAAATAGTTGCCATGTCATTGCCTTTACAATAATGTTTCAATTGTCCCTTGGAAATGAAGTCAGTCATTAGAGATAGGCCATAACATCAACAACTGTTAAGACTAAAACGTCCTTTTCGCTTCCACCTCAAATAAAGTAAAAAAGATTAGATTAGTTGCTAACAAATCTTAATTAAATCGACAACGCCCACCCCACTTTGGACTATAGTATATAATAATTATATTATGCTTCTTATGCACACAATATATATTATCACTATCAACATATTTGACACAACAAACTTTTGTTGTTATCACGATATTCCGCGGCTGCTATCTCTATTTATATATATGCAATAATTTACAAATTTTATAATCTAATTTGTATCATCATTGGTTAGATATTATATCGTCCTACAAAAATCAAAATCATATCCAAACTAGAGTTTATATAGATTACAAATATATATTTTTTTAAATTTGCCATCTTATCTATCAAAAATAAGAACATTGAACTATTGATCGCCAAGAATAAAAGCAGAAAAAGCAACAAACAATGATAAACGTAAATAAGTGCTTAGTTGTTAAATTATGATGAGAATAAAATTAGGCAATATTACCAAAGTAATTAGTGGACTAACGATGCAATTAGTACCACATATTGGACACACTAACAAGAAGAAAGTAAAAGTCTTAATTAATTAAGTAGGATTAATTAATCAAGTAACTAACGTGATTATTTGATCATGATAATTAGGAAAATGAACATAATAAAATTCATTTGACTCGATCCTTAATGATATCGAATCCCATCTCCGTCGGATCTGTAGCTTGCAGTTCGTAGCTGATTCCATCCAACGCCCTCCTCAGTCCGTCTTTCGAAGTTGCGTACAGAATCTTCGCTCTTATTCTCGACGCTGTCGGCGCCCTGAAATTAACACCAATTTGCCGTCAATATTCCAGATATTAAATGGAATTTGCAGGAATTAAATCGGGGTAAATGGGTAATTTACCAGGCGATGAAAAATATCTTGCTCTTGCGGCAGTTATCGACGGTGACGAATTCGAAATCGAAGACGGCGTAGCGGCAGTCGTCGTTGGGCAAGGCGGCGGCCAACTCGGCGTAGCCCTCGGCGGCACCGCCGACCTTGTCGACCGTCATCCGTTTAGTGCCTTCGTCGATTTTGAAGACTATGTATCTATGGACCTTTTTCCACTTCATCTCCATGAACGAATTTTTGCATTCGTCCGTCACTCGCATCCCCATCGTCGCCTGCACGGAACGAAATCATGATTGCAAATCGATTTTGCAGTGTGTGGACAGAAAAATCAGTGTGTGTGAGAGAGAGAGTACCATTTTGAAAGCCATCGCCATTGTAGTGGGGTTGAAATTTGGGGATTCCACTCAACTTTATTTTTGATAAGAACAGAGATGGGAAAGAATGGTTGAATTTATGAGGGAAAGGACTAAATATGTGAGGTGTTGTTAGAGATTTGGCCCTGATTTTGTGCTTTAATTACGAACGGAACCTGTCTGGTACATCTGCTGTGTGCATAATTGGAACCAAATAAATCCCTTCAATAATGACGCTGATTACAATAAATTAGTACTAGTAATAATTGCAATCCGGATCTTCTAGCCCAATTTGTCAGGAACACTACATGGCCCACCAATCAGGTGGTGTCACGTGTGTTTTTAAAGTTAAACAAACACTATAATATTAACTACATGACCCATCAATACACACGTGACACCGCGTGATTGGTGGGTCACTGAGTGGTCCTTGCAAAATTGGGTCAGATGATCCTGAGCGTAATAATTCAATCCGAATCTTCTGGCCCAATTTTTTAGTAACACTACATGGTCCACCAATCAGATGGTGTCACGTGTGTTTTTAAAGTTAAACAAACACTATAATATTAACTACATGGTCCATCAATACACACGTGGCACCGCCTGATTGGTGGACCACTGAGTGGTCCTTGCAAAATTGGGTCAGATGATCCTGAGCGTAATAATTCAATCCGGATCTTCTGGCCCAATTTGTGAGGAACACTACATGGCTCACCAATCAGGTGGTGCCACGTGTGTTTTTAAAGTTAAACAAGTACTATAATATTAACTACATGGCCATCAATACACACGTGGCACCGCGTGATTCGTGGGTCACTGAGTGGTCTTTACAAAATTGGGCTAGATGATCCTGAGCGTAATAATTCAATCCGGATCTTCTGGCCCAATTTGTGAAGAACACTACATAACCTATAAATTGTCTTTTCAAACATATTTATACATTTAATTAAATATTTATTGCTCTTTAAAACTTTCCCTAGTTTGGATTTTTGAAAGTGATAATGTTGGTATCCGTATTTATTTCCCTACTCATTTAGCACTAAGATTTTGGGGTAGTTGTGAAATCATATGATAAAATTCGTAGCGGCAATTGAGTAATCTTTTGATATTATAAATTATTATCTCATACTTCTTCTGTTCTATATTTTTTTTTAGAGGGGAATGTTAACTCTGTAAATTTTAAAGTTGGAAAATGCAAAAATATGCATGATGTTCTATAAATGCAAAAATGTACAAATTGACCTATTTCATATGTATTGTGTATAGAGTGTGTGTGCAATGTGTTGTGTTGCCTCGATTTAGAAGAAAACTTATTTCACGCATGAATGAAATAAAATGTGTTGATATAAAAAAATGTGCTTATGAAGACATATATATATATATATATATATATATATATATATATATAGGCGGGCCTTGGAAAGTTTTAATATAAGCAGGAGGAATTCGCAGATCTTCCAGACGTAGAGCACGTAGGGCTTTGAATCCAAATACATTTCCTACAATGGAAGTAAACATGTTAGTAACAGAACCTTCTTCAAAAAGGTCTAAAGGATAAGCTACATAACAGATATATTGATCTTTTTCTCCGAGGAACGGGCTCGATGTTGTAGCATCGCCCTTTGTAACGATCAAGGCTGGTAAGTCCATCGGTCCACACAGTTGTCCATGTACCAGTAGAAGATTCGGCAGCTACCGCGGCCCCTGCTTCTTCAGGCGGAACTCCAGGTTGAGTATATATATATATATATATATATATATATATATATATATATATATATATATATATATATATATATATATATATATATAAAGGTGAAAAAAGGTCGAACCCGAGACCTCCTAAATAATCCCAAACTTAGATACCGCTATGCCATTACAAATTCTCATAAAATTAACTTTGTACATTTTAAAGTTAGAAAATGCAAAAATATACATGATGTTCTATAAATGCAAAAATGTACAAATTGACTTACTTCATATGTATTATGTATGCAGTGTGTGTGCAATGTGTTGTGTTGCCTCGGTTTAGACGAAAACTTATTTCATGCATGAATGAAATAAAATGTGTTGATATAAAAAAATGTGCTTATGTTGATATATATATATATTGAGGTGAAAAAAGGTTGAACCCGAAACCTCCTAAATAATCCCAAACTTAGATACCGCTATGCCATTACAAATTCTCATAAAATTTATAACATTTTTATATCTAGAAGATAAGTGTAGACTAAACAAAATAAAATAAAAATTTAAGGCACAAATAGGGATCGAACCGAAGACGTAACATGTTTTTCCAGACTATGAAACCATTGTACCAGTACACATTCTCGTTAATTTATACAACTAATAACGCCATTATATATATATATATATATATATATATATATATATATTATCATATATATTATATATACAATAATAGATTTCTAATTATTCTTACGTAATAACCATTGCAACAGAAATGATAATATTAGGGTTCCTAATTATTCTTACGTAAAACCTTGATAAATATTATCATATATATTATACATACAATCATAGATTCCTAATTATTCTTACGTAAAACCGTGATATATATTCGAAAAATGTTCAAGATTATCCTATATATTATCAATTTCGAAACTAAAAAGGATTCAATATTATCCTATATATTACATACACTATTATATACAATATTATCATATATAGCATATACAATATTATCATATGTATAATACTTTATATTATCAAACCTAATATAACCAATAATTGAGTATCGTAAATAGTGTTACATTTTCAAACACTATTAAAAGTAGTCAACAAAATCTGAACCATTGGGATAAAGCATGCTGAAAGGAATATATGGGAACTCATTTTTGACTGAAGGTACAAGACAGGTTGTATAATCCTTCACACCGCTTCTCTCCTTCTTCACATCTCTTCTCTTCTTCTTGACACTCCCTTGCTGTTCTTCTTCGTTAATTTAATTTAGGGATTTTTCGTTAATTTAATTTAGGCAATTTCGTTAATTTAATTTAGGTAATTTCGTTAATTTAATTTAGGCTATTTCGTTAATTTAATTTAGGAATTTTTGTCAATTTAATTTAGGAATTTTCGTTAATTGAATTTAGACAATTTCGATAATTTAATTTAGGCAATTCGTTAATTTAATTTAGGTAATTTTGTTAATTTCATTTAGGCAATTTCGTCAATTTAATTTAGGCAATTTCGTTAATTGAATTTAGACAATTTCAATAATTTAATTTATGGAATTTCGTTAATTTAATTTAGTGATTTTCATTATTTCTGAACTAACTTTATGTGATGTAAATTTATTTGGTGTTAATGAAGAAGATAAACGTAATTTTTTATATTGATAAAGTTGTAATATTGAATAAGATAAACATAATATTTAAATGGATTAAACAATTATTTTTACTGATAGACATATTTAATGTGACAGAGCAATTAGAAAAAAACAATTCCTAATCATTATCTTTCTAATAGTGAAAAAAATAATTCTTAATCAAACTTTTTACTTTTTACTTATAGACAAATTTAATAGTGAATGTCGTATGCAATAATATTTAGATGGCATGCATTTAGTTGGCATGCACCGTAAATGAAATAATTTAGTTGGCATGCAGCATAAATGAAATAATATTTATTTGACATGCAATTAGACGAGATGGCATGCATCTAATAATGCTAACATTTATTTATTTTATCATCTACTGACATTTTTTTATAACTATAGGTTTTGATATATAAATATGAGATTAGCTTAATATATATAAGTATGAGATTAGCTTAATATATATAAGTATGAGATTAGTTTAATATAGGGGAGAACAAATATATAAGTATGAAATTAGCTTAATGTATATGTGAAGTCACGTGAATAACATAAAAAAGTTAACTCACGGTATAGTATAACTATGATTATATTATAGTTCTTTTGTTTAGGTATGACACAGAGTAGTAAGATTATTTGGGCAGTGCTAAGATAATTGTAAAAACACGAAAACATCTTATGTATGAACAAGTCATTTACTGGAGAATAGTATGATTTCATTGTGTTTTTCGTGTTCATATCGGCTTTCTAGGGTTTGATTTAAAAAAACTAGGTTATTCATATTGAATTTATAATACTAGTTTGTGGTTCATGAATAATCACAACATATAACTTCGAAACCGTCTGATTTGAAATAGTATATTGTACTGAGACTAAATATTACATTTTCTTTAGTTAGATTAGACTAAATAGTATATTGTACTGAGATTAAAAAATGGAGATTACTAGAATTATTTCCGTAACTGTGAGGATGATATAATTATTATTATTATAGAGATTGGTATTACTAATAGAGATTGATATTAGCTTATTGTATATGTGAAGTCACCTAAATAACATAAGGTAGTTAACTCACTGTATAACTATGAGTATATTATAGTTCTTCTGTTTTTTTATAAAATGGAGTATTAAGATTTATTTGGGTAGCGCTAAGATAATTTTAAAAATAAAAATATATCTTATGTATGAACACGTCATTTACTAGAGAATATTATTATTTCATTATTTTTTTCATGTTCATATCTGCATTCTAAGGTTTTGATTTCAAAAAACTAAGTTATTCATATGGCAATTGTAATACTAGTTTGTGGTTCATGAATAATCATGCTCTATAACTTCTACAGAGCCTGGTTTGAAATACTTTATTGTACTGATACTAAATATTATATTTTTTTTGTTGTATTAGGTTCTGAATTTTTTCTTTCTTCACATAATAGTCGCAATATAATGTTACAGTTTAGGAAGAAGTGAGAAGATGTATTTATGTAGTGCTAATGTGTGTTAAAGTCTTAGTTTCTCTATCTCATTGTTTTTAAACTACTACGTAAATTGCGGTGTGTATGCATTCATGTACGTGGAGAAGCTGCTATTCGGGTATCCTACGCCGACGATGAGTCTTGCCCAGAAAAGGATGGCGGCTATGATGTGGGACAGCTGTATGCCTTAGTATTTATGTTTGATCTCATAGACATTGCATTTAAGTTTGCGTAGACGTAATTGTATTTGAGTTTGCCTGGACATCTTTATTTAGGATTTGAACTCTGTTTGAGATTATCAATGTAATTTACTACTCACATTTCGGTAATGTTTTTATTTACTAGAATTCTGAACTGGGGATAATTAAGCTTCGTACTTCGTTAATGAAACTTCATACTTCGGTAATAAAACTTCATACTTCAAATAATACATAGAACACAAAGTAGTAATACGACACGACAAATTTAATCTTGTGTCTCCATCTCGGAACATGTCCTTGTGTGGCCTCTTTCGAGACAAACACCACACATTCTGCTACCACTTTGTCTTGAGCTTGTGGAGGCCTCTGCCCGATCGGTAACGTCTTTGCTTTGAGCGACCTGCTTGATGCTTCGCCAGGGGTGGTAACAGTGGATCTGCATCTCGAATGTGGTCAGGAATGGTTCAAAGCTCCAATGCAGGTAACGAATTAAAGTGGTGTTCATATATCTCCTTGTGGTTGCTTGTAGTGTACATAGTGTGAACATATTTGTAAAAATGGTCTCTGATCTCCCTGTCAGTGAAAACAACACTGTGTTAGATATATAATAAAAGAGTAATAAGTGTAAAAGAACTCATACAGAATAGCAGCGGCAGCGTGGGAGCATGACATTAGATCCATATCAAATTCGAGACATGTGCACGTTTGGTTCTCCAAGTTCACCTTATAGATGTTATTTTTCCCGTCGTTCACTTTGTAGCTTCCTCTTGCGGTCAAGGTCAGAGTATATGAGCGTACAAGGTCAATCTGCGCGCTTAACTTCCTCTTCGCAACGTCCACCAATGGATGGTCACTCTCACTCAACAATTGTCACCTTTCGTCCCATCATGACTCCATGATCGCTCGTATAGTGTATATTAGCGAGCAAATCGGCAATCGACGAGCACACAAAAGTCTTCCATTGAAAGACTCGACACAATTTGATGATAGAAAACTGTAACGACATCGCGCGCATTGCGATCGTGTCCAACGTTCGGGACCAACCTCGATGAGCTTGTTGTATGCTCCTTCACTCGCCATAAGGATTGATGCTATGTACTTCCTAAAGTCTGACTCACGGTATGCAGTGGCTGCCTGTCGGAACATGTAGGGTACTCCATTCTTGTAAGAAGTGAGCTTGTTTTGAAGATGGACGTTGCAAAAGCAGTGAGGAACTCCATGAAACACTCCTTCTTGAAAAAAGGTCTTACAATTGGATGATATATATAAATTTCCAACTTGTATCATTTTCTTCTTTTTTTTTGATAAAGAATTTTTATGGAAAAAAAATGACCAATGTTATATATTTAATAAATTAAGGGATGCTCTTCACCTAACGAAAATGACAATCCAAATTTGACCATTGCTTAAAAAAGACAAGTAACGAAAACGAAAATGTTCATAGTAACTAATTTGACCATTTAATAATTAATGTCAATAAAAATTTAGCCAGAATTCCGCTGTTTCTCTATCATATCCAATCAAATCAACAACCTGTTCAACAATCGACAATTCGACATCAATTAGACAAATACAATCATCATAGTCTCATTTTCATAGATTCAAAAACAACCAAATTTCAAAAGTACATGTTTCAACAGTACAAAAGTCAAAAACAACCAAATTTCACATTCAATGTTTCACTTTCACTGTTTCACTTTCACACACCAGTCCGGCTCGCCTGAGCACTCTCTGTCCGCTGATTGTATTCACGTGCCACTGCTCAATGTTTAAACAAAGATAAAAATAAGTAACATATTAAAAAGTTAAATGTTAAATATTTATTGTTTACCAATATACCTTTTTCATATAAATCACGTGATTCATCTTCACACATCTCTTCTTCATCATCTTTTTGCATCAGATTCACAATAGATAAACTGGAGCTCAACCAATCCTCCGCGCATATCAAAGCATGTACAATCTCTGGAGTCAACAAGCTTCTAAATGGAGATAGTATACGGCCTCATGTGCTAAATGCACACTCTGAAGCAACACTCGAGATTGGAATAGCCAAGACATCTTTTGCTATCTTCGCTAGAATAGGAAAGCGCGGAGAGTTTAATGACCACCACTGCAGGACATCAAACTTAGCTAACTCAACCGCAGACAACATGAGAAGCTTCTCTGTGAAATAGAGAGCAATCTCCGACGTATCTGCATCTATGTCCTGATCACAACTGCAGGACATCAAACTTAGCTATGTCCTGTTTTTGTGGAGGATTGCCAACATCAACCATGACAATAGAATAGTACTTCCATATCTCCGATCTATTGCCTGTTGGAGCTTTACGTTTTTTAGAATTTGAGTCATCTTTATCTAATGCTTGTTCTCGGGTAATTTCCTCAAGTTCTATCTCTTCTACATACGTAGAATCTACATCAACATCCACATCCACCCCATTGCTTGCTTGCGATTGAGACATAATATAGAAATCCTGAAGAAATTCCACAATAATTCCGTCAAATAATCCTTAAGATTGATACAAAATGCTTTGGAAAAAGAAAAAAAAGAGCTAAAATGACTCATTATTCATGGGGCAGCCCTAAGTTTCACAGTCAGGGAGTACAAACAACTTACAAAACAACAAGTGTTAGCAGACTCCACAAGAAAGCTAAAAGGGCAGAGATGAGCAGTTGCTAATCCACAAAGATATTAGAATAGGATTTCGCAGCAATTACTTGATTGCTTCTCAAAGTAGCATAACAGGATTAACAGATTACAAGTAAGTTTTTTCTTGCCTTTATGAACTTCTTTACATGGGTAGATGTTAATGAATTTCAAGATGTTAGTTCAAATGCTGAATGTCGATAGCAAGTACCAAAATGTCATTAAGGGCAACTATGAGGCTCAATCTCCGTTGTAGAAATTAACAAGTCGGTAATGGAAAATGAAGGTTTCGAAAAATCAACACCAAACCCTAAATGCTAAAATCAAACATTTGGGGGAGAAAATAAATTCCAAAGTTGGAACTTGGAATACAAGAAAATTAGGAATTGGGCAAGCTATTATTACGTACCTAATGTGCTGGCGGGATGCAGGGGAGGAGGCGACGACCGGTGGCGCGCCGGCTGCGACGGCCGACGAAGAAGAGGCGAGACGGCGGTCGGCGACCGTGCTGAGACAGAAACGGGAAATCGTTGCTGGTTGCGGCCGTGCTGAATCCTAATCGTTGCTGCCTTGCTGGTCTCAGACTTCAGTTCAGAGTTCAGACCCTTCAAGAGTGAAGAGACGAGCGATAGTGCGATTACGATACATTGATAAAGATTAAAGATAAAGGAAATTAATTATTTTATAATTCGGTATTTCGGTATATACCGATTCGGTATCGGTATATACCAAATCCCGATTCACTCGCTAAGGCAATACCGGCACCGATACCAAATACCGATAAACGGTATTTTGGGATCCCAATCCCGTTTTTTTCGGGATGGGATTCGGGATATCCCGAATCCCGATCCCGTTTAGACACCCCTAATTGGCACTAGCCAATTTCTGACTTCGTTGACAACTTCATTATCTTCGTCTTGTAGGGTGAGCGTTCAGTTTTGTGGCCGCTCTAGAAGTGTCAGTAGACGGTTTAAACCGCCTTCCCCACAAATCCACGATGCAAACTCATACATATTTCATAAATATAGAGAAGATTGAAGAGGGCATTCTCAGAAACGACAACATGTTCGTCTTCTTCATCCTCTTCCTCAACCGTGTAATCCTCGTTGTACGCATCATCATTATCATTATTATCATTAGCATCGTGATATTGTTGTTCTACTTCTTCTTGCTCCTCTCGTTGTTCTTGCCTTACAAACTCATATGTAGCTCTGCTTTGACCATATGCATCACCAAAAATATCGGGGAAACTAAATTGGCCACTTCGAACAATTGCATTGTCTGACAAAGGGTAATCAAATGAAGGGACGTAATTTCCTTGTTGTGATGTTCCAGCGCAATCAACCGGAGCAGTCAAAACGACGCACACAGTTGGGTCGGCCTTTAAGTTGATAAGTCGAACCAAGTCATCATATGTCATCATTATTGACTTAATCAACTATCCAGGTTGAGTATGCTCCAACGAATAAAGCGCATAGAGGGTAAGTCATGAGTTAATTTGTGAACGGGCTTCGATGCTTGCTCTTAAGGACGACAACGTTAATTGGTCAGTCCGAAGTGGGGCAAGCTGTTCATTCCCACCTTTGTAATCTGAACCCAAGAAACAACCTCCATACTTTGCAGTTACACGTGTCCAGCTGGACATCTGGAAATAATTAAAGAAGAAAAAAATATCTTAGTACTCTGCAAATCCATACTCAGTACTCCGTAAACAAGACATAAGATAAAGCTAACATGCGAAGAGCTAAGATAATACATGAATTTAAAAAAATATTAAAAAGTAATTATAATAATTTATTTCTTACTGCGTGCGTCAATTTTTACTAAGTAGATGAGTCAATTTCATCTAATTTAAAAACAATATTTAAAAAGATACTCAATGTATACTTTTGGTAGATAATTAAACACGAACCGATAAATACGACTAACAAATAAAATAGAAAATACGGACACACAAGCAAAAATTATAACAAGAATACTGTCGATAATTTCTACATCTTTATAAATTATTATTCGAATTATTTGAGAATTATAACAAGAATATTTGAGATATTCCTAAAATGAAATGAAATAAAAATCATAACAAGAATATAATTCGAATTGTTGTGAGGAGATTTAGATGCTAAGGAAATTCCTAAAATCAAACAAAAATCATAACAAGAATATTTGAGATATAGATTAATTTTGAATTAGGGTTAGGATTAGGGTTACCTTTAAAGCAAACATTTTGTCTACTTTAAAAGCAAAAATTGAAGATGCACAATTAAAAATTATATAAACTACTTCAATATTGAGTTTTACATAATTAAACTCCGAGGTAAATTAAGTATATGCCTAATTATTTTTCGGAATTTATTCCTAGACCCTTATTCATAAATTAGTAATTACGTAATAATATGTACATTGAATTTTTCTATTTGTTTTCTACTAAAAGATTTCAATTAAATTCAAATTTTATACCTAATAATATGTACATATTTACTTAAATACTGTGTAGATAATATGTAGATATTTTCAATGATTTCCTGGTATCAAATTTTAGACGTAATAATACGCACATATTTTCAATGATTTCCTAAAATCAAATTTTATACCTAATAATACGTAGATATTTACTCAACTAGAGATTTTCGGTATTGGTATGTACCCCGATTTCGTTCTTTCATTATCAGTTGAAAAAGTTGAACTTATCCTATCTAATTATTTTTTTAAATAGTTTTTTACTCATAAAAATGAAAAAAAATCTTATCATTTAGGTTCGTTATACAATGAAAAAAAGAACGTTTTTCTCTTGTGTTAAGTAAAAAAACTCTGTGTGAACTAGCGAGAGCCCCGCGAATTTACTCAACTAGAGATTTGCAGGGAAATTTACATGCTAATTATGTCCCTAAAATCAAGCAAAAATTATAATAAATTATGGAATAGAGTTACCTTTAAAGATTCTTTCCCCCTAAACAACCGCCCTCCACCCTTGCTCTCTCGCTCCCTCTCATTCTCTCTCTCGCGCTCTCTCGCTCTCAAGCTCCCTCTCGTTTTCTCTCTCTCGCTCTCTCGCTCCCTCTCGCTCTCTTTAAATTCTATTTCATGGAAGAATATCACTTTGTTACATGTGAAGATATCTCCCTCAATAGGAAAAGAATCAGATTCCTCTCCTACTATGTATAGAATTATGTTCTGTTCTGCATCTCTATTATGTGTTGCATGTGACTCTCTGGAAGAGGTAAGTGAACATTGTTGTTCTCTCTTTATCAAGTGAACATTGTTGTTCTCTCTTTATCTCGCTCTCTCACTCTATTACTTCCAGATTTTTTTTTTCTCTCTAGGGATACGGGTTTTCAATTTTACGGACGGAAACTCAATTTCCAATTTCAGAACCCGAATAGGGTTTCTTCTTGTCTACACACTACTGTATGCATGTTACGAGAGAGAGATACACGGGAATTGATGCTTGTATGTCAAACTCATCACACGAGATAGAGAGAGAGAGGGAAACGTTTAAATACACTGCTCATTTCTACATGCATGTTACATAATAGAAGATGAAAGAGAGAGAAAGCTTTAAATAATAGAAGAGAGAGATTCAAGAGAATTGATGCATGCATGCATCTCTAATTTCTGCACCTTCTGCGTGTGACTTTGGTGATTGTTTGAGAGATATAATCTATCACTGTGTTGCATGTGACCTTCTGGAAAAGTTACTCATAAAGCTACTCACGAAATCAAGTAGAAGATATAGGTGTGAACAAAGGTTAGCAGGATTCCTCTCGCTCTCCTCTTGCTGTCTTTCCAGATATTTTTTTTTTGCATGCTTTCTAACCTATATTCTCGTTTATTTATTAGTATTTTTTTCTTTCTATCTCTATGAGCTTCACGTCTGGTGAACTATGATGTTTGATTAAAAAAAAATTAAACGAGAACAAACAAGATTTCAAAACTCGAAATGGGTTCTTCAATGGTCGCCCACCTGCATGTATTTTGTAAGGAGAGAGATACAAAAATTATAATAATAGAAGAGAGACAAGAGAGAGGTCACTTGTTGTACTTTTACTGCAATATGTACGAAAAGTGAGATGCTAGGGTGTAGGTTGGTTGATAGACATAAAATAATGTAAATGTACATTTTTGCATTTTGGGAAAGTTGTGTATATTTTTACATTTTTGCATGTTTGAAGTACACATTCTTGCACATGCCCCTATTTTTTATCCCCAATTTTTCTGTCATGGAATTTAAGGAAAGTTGTTGGTTGTGAGTAAAATGATGGACCTTTAAAAAAAGGTGTTATAATTTACTATTTTAGAAAAATGGAGAATAATTGTGGAACATACCGAAAAGGAAATAGAGACAACAATTATGGGACTGGAGGGAGTATTATGAACTCAGTTATTAAATTTAATTGAATTTCGGTCCATGTAACAATTTACTGCAAGAAAAATGTTCCATAGTAGTAAACCTGCCTGCATATATAATCATACACAATACAGCGATTTGAGAATTGATAATTTTCTGAAATGGGTAATCATATAGGTTTGTAGTTGGGCTGGTCCACATTTCTCGAACAGACTAGATCCGGCCGGGAATTAGCTAACGATTGGCCCAAGCTGAATGGGTGGATGGAGATGAGGTGTGGGAATTTAGAATTTGGTGCCGAATATATAATTTGAGAGGCAAAATTGCAAATTTTAAAATATATTAACAGAATTGGAGGGAGAAAAAATACAATTGGGATCCCACCAGCACCCCTGTAGGCTAATGACGGGTTGATACAAAATTTAGGGGCAGAAATGAAAATATTTATTTTAATGGATGTGAATATATAACTTTTAGAAATAAAATTTGTATCCGCTGTAAGCTAACAATGCGTGGTACATCGATCTAGAAGCATAGATGCGTTCCAATGGTCCAAACAGAAGCATGCGACGTTGCGAAATGGGTAAATAATTATTGTTTCCGTCCCACGCTACTCCCATACAATTTTCTGATACCCCATTTTCCCACCGCCAATTTACTAATACTTTTATTGCCTTTCCATACTCTACAGATCGCGTGAATTACTTTTTGCACCTATCCAACTGATTTCTTTCACATTATTTGCTTTTACGTCTTATTTTTCTTTAAGAAGTATAAAGAAAAGTAATCTTAGTGAGGTTAAAAAATAAAATACGGATTTTAAATAATTAATTTCATTTTAATTGAAGTGAAGATCAAATGGGACTTGTGAATAAAACGAACTTTTGTTTTTCTTGTAAAATGGGATTTAAATGTAGATGTAGTCGTTAGTACTTGTTTGGGTATTAAAATCAGTAGCCTTTTTGTATTTGTACCAACTCCTTTGTACTATCTGTCACGGGGAGGCATATCCCAGTTCTGAACATGGAATTTTTTTGTAATTAATAAACGGAACTAAGTTAATCATGTTCGATTAGATTTGAAGCTCTTATTCTTTTCATGTGAAGAGGAGTGGTGCCGCCTATTAGCTGCTCTCCTCATAAACCGACTGTTTGACTCGTGATGCCTTCCTCATCCCACTCCCTTCATTCCTTCTTTGTTTTTGCCCAAACACCATTTTAACTGATTTTATTGCAACTTTTGTTCTTGAAATCAAACACCATGTCTCAACTACCAATCTTTATTCCTCTACTTCTTCTCCTCTTCTTCCTCACCTTCACCCCAGTTTTATCTTATGGTATTTCTCTCTCTTTCTCTCTCTTTCTCTCTCTCTCTCTCTCTCTCTCTCTCTCTCTATATATATATATATATGAATTAGTAGTATAATTGTGCTTCTTGTTTATTGCAGATGGGCCACTTTATGATTCCTCTGCTTACACTGAGGTAGGCAAGATTCTGAAGTTCATTTTTATTTTTATTTTATTTTTTACAGTGGTAATTTGGATAATTACTCAATTGATATTTACTATTCTAAACCTAGGACTAATAACTATTTCTTCTACATGTTCAACAGTGTAAATTGCAACCTGAGGAGCCACTCTACAATGGAGGTATGCTCAAGGGCCAAGCCAATTCATCTTCATTTCTGCTCACAAATCTGGACCAAGCCACAAGATATTGTTTCTCCAGTTGAGTCCTCTCGACCCGATTGTCCAATCTCGTATTTCATTACATCAATTAAACGTACATAACATTCTTGCATCATACAACAGTTTGGATCAGGAGTAGTTCAGATTCATCACTTATAACGGCTAGTTTAGTGACAGAGAAGACCGAGTTGAAATGCATAGGAACTGTCACAGCACATAAAGGATGCTGGTCATTTCTCAAGGGTGGATTTGTATTGTCTTCACCTTCAAATTCATCCACCCTTTACATCAAGGTCTAAATAATAGTAATATACTATAAAGTATGCATATATATATATATATATATATATATATATATATATATATATATATATTTCAAAATCCATTATTAAATCGTAATTGAAGAAGTTGAATTTATCTTATGCACAGAATTCGGAAAGTAGTGATGCTGGTATAGAGATTGCTAGTCCTTCTTTGCAACCTTTTACCGAAAAACAATGGAGGCTAAATCAAGACACCAGGATTAATGATGTAAGGAGAAGAGCGGTGACAGTCCACGTGTCGAACCGGCGAGGAAGAGAGCTGCAAGGAGCTGCAATAAGAGTAGAACAAGTCTCGAAGGATTTCCCATTTGGATCAGCCATAGCTAGTAGCATCATAGGAGACTTACCCTATCAGGTTTGCACCAAAAAACTAAATCATTTGTGGATGTTGTAATAACAAAATTTAAAACTTTAACTTAAACGAATACATAAATCGTAATGCGGCGAAAATATAATCGAGCATACCTCCATCTTTCTTTAATAATAGGGATACGTCGAATTAATTTAAGATTTGAATTAACAGATCTAGTAATACAAAGTATACATAGTTTTTATCTTTTTTATTCATGAAAAATCTAACATTATTTCCTTGTTACATTCTCAGAAATGGTTCGTGGAGAGATTCAATGCCGCAGTGTTCGAAAACGAACTGAAATGGAACGCAACGGAATACACACAAGGCGAGCTCAACTACACCCTCCCAGACCAAATGCTCGAATTCGTCCGAGCCAATCAGATCACAGCACGTGGCCACAACATCTTCTGGGAGAACCCAAAATTCATCCCCAGATGGGTTCTAGCCCTAACCGGCCCAGCCCTCAAATCCGCCGTAAACTCACGAATCCAAAGCCTGATGCAGAAATACAGACGCGAATTCATCCACTGGGACGTCAACAACGAGATGCTACACTTCGATTTCTACGAGGAGAATCTCGGCCCTAATGCGACGCTGCAGTTCTTCAAGACGGCCAACGAGGCCGATCCGCTGGCCACGCTTTTTATGAATGAGTTTAATGTGGTAGAGACGTGTACGGATGCTGAGTCGACTGTGGATGCGTATGTTGAGAGAATGCGGGAGCTGAGAGGGGGCGGGGTGATGATGGATGGAATTGGACTGCAGGGGCATTTTGATGAGCCTAATCCGCCGTTGATGAGAGGTGTTCTTGATAAACTGGCTACTCTCGGCCTTCCGATTTGGCTTACGGAAGTGGATATAAGCAACAAATTCGACAAAAAAACACAGGTGACTTCACTACATT
The DNA here is from genome assembly GCA_028984105.1 of Lavandula angustifolia. Lineage (NCBI taxonomy): Eukaryota > Viridiplantae > Streptophyta > Magnoliopsida > Lamiales > Lamiaceae > Lavandula > Lavandula angustifolia. The sequence continues at coordinate 24,930,869 of CM054824.1, forward strand.
AGACAAAATGAATAATTTTATTAAAATTATACATTTCAGGTGAATGCATTTCATGCACATACAGTTAAAAGATGACTGATGGTTTGGTACACGATTAATTATTCAGGAACACCAATTTTTTTTCGATATAAAACAAATATTGAATAGTAAATTTGACATAATTTCATATGGAACACAAATAACAGAAGCTGTCTTTGCAAGATTGTGTTTAATATGAATTAATGCTGGTTTTCGCAGGCTGTCTACTTGGAACAAGTTCTGAGAGAAGGATACTCACATCCTGCGGTGGACGGGATAATTCTGTGGTCGGCGCTTCGACGCGGCAGTTGTTACCAGATGTGTCTTACCGACACTGATTTGAGGAACCTTCCGACCGGCGACGCCGTCGACGCGCTGCTAAAAGAGTGGAGTAGCGATGATTTGCAAGGCCATACCGATGAGCACGGTTCTTATAGCTTCTTTGGGTTCTTGGGAGAATATAGAGTTACTGTGGAGTATAAGAACAGAACCGTTCGTTCCACTTTTTCTCTTTCTAATGGCAGAGAAACCAAACATTTTAGCATTCAATTGTAAGCTTCAAAAATATGTTTATGATTCTCTCTCATAGGTTAGCATGCTTGGAAATTAATTTATTGGGCAAGAGAGAGAGGCTGCATTCAAAAGTTGAATTATTCAACACGAGGCCAAGGCTATCTGGGCCAATATAAGGTTATTAGGCCCACATTAGCCGGCCCATTATTATATGCCCAGGTCCATATTCAAGTTCTATAGTTTTCTTTTTTGGGGATATAGAAAAGACTCAACTAAAAAATGCTTCATTTATTTTCAGACTCCAATTTTTTTTTTGCTAGTAATTTTTTTTGCTAGTAATAAGAATTGAAATTTGTAATTCGGGATAGAGGAGAGATGCACTAATAAATTCTCAAATAATATATGAAAAATTTAAAATTCTACACGATTCAGAGGTCGTCCGTGAAACTATAGAACAAAGGTTTGATTAATCTTACATGAGAACCAAGGTTAATGTACAAAGAAGGGCAATCAAAACATATTGGAAACGGAAATTCAATATTAGAGCATTCCATTCTAAATTATTGCCACGCCAAATTATGTCATGCCCACTAAATCATTATTTTAAACTTTTTATTCTTCTTGATTACTACTCTAGCTGTAACTACTAATCTAATTACATAATACATCATTACAAGTAAGTTAAAATATTATATCTAAGCCTATGTTCGAATTTGACTCCATTCCTAATAAAATAAGCTCGAATATAATTTCTAAAAGTACTAAATAATATACATGCTATAATTGTTTTATAAGAGAGAGTGAAAAAGAAGAAACAATAAAGGAAAAGATTGCTTAAAAGGCTGTGGGTTGTTGTGCTTGGAAATGGGAAAATAGGAGAGTGGAGGAATATATATGATGAGGATGATCGAGTATGCCGCAAAAAATCATCCAACTTAAAGTAAATATAAGAATAATAATCTTTTTTTCAGTTTTTAATTACACGTAATATGCAAAATTAAATCCAAATTGTTTTTCAATTATACAAAATATTTTTATTTTTTGGGCAAGTGGCAATCCGCTTCCTCTGGCCCATTTCCCGTATCCCACTCGGTGGTCCACCAATCACGTCCCGCCACGCGTGCATTGGTGGGCCATATTAACAATAAAAAATTATTTTAATTATAAAAGGCTGACCCACCAATACACGCGTGGCGGAGCGTGATTGATGGGCCATGTATGGGCCACCTAAGAGTGGGACAGATGATGCAGGGCGGGCAATTGGTGTTTTGGTAGATTTCGAGGCCCCGCATTGAAAGCGGTTCCAATGATAAAAGCAACTTTATTCTTCTTATAAAGCCACCACGCCACTTCTACCATCATCTGCTCTACTTTTTCATTATTATCTCTCCACAAATATATGCAAATAACTTAGTCGATAGTTTGTGGAGCCTGTCACCTATGGTTAGCTTAGGGTGGTTGAACTCTCCTGTGTGGTTTGCAGGCTACTGCACAAGGAGCGAGGTTTACCCAAGTGCGCACCGAAGGTAGCGGCTGCGGGTTCCACGTATCAAAAAAAAAAACTTAGTCGATAGTTAATTTAGGATTCAATACATATTAGGTAGATTTAAAATTAATAATATTACACACACATGTACATATAATAACTTAAATGTTTAATTATTTGAAGTTGAAATTTAACAAGTGCAATTGAAATGTTATTTGTATTTGCTGTAATAATATTAACTCATTAATTAATAACGTCCGAAGTGGAGAAGCCATACTCATAACTCGTGTGGGCAGGCATTCCACGCTACTATAATTATCCATTAAACAATTACTAATAAACAATCAAATCTTAATTTTAATCTTTGTTTGACAAAAATAGAAGAAGGTTTAACGCCAACAACAACTCGCATTCGTCAATTCTCGCACTTCAAAAAGCTTCACCGCTCTTCCCCCAAAATCTTCCTCTTTCTCTCTCTCTCTACCCCGCTTTCTATATATACACTATCGATATTTTTGGGTGGTATGCGTCTTTGAACTCTAAAAATGGCGGCTTCGGACAAGGTGGTAGAGACGGTTATCGCCGGAAACTACGAAGAAATGGAGAGAGATGGGAAGCCGAGAGATATCCGGTCAACAGTTTCCAACTTCTTCTGGCACGGCGGCTCCGTCTATGATGCCTGGTTCAGCTGCGCTTCCAACCAGGTTAATTAAATTCACTCTCTCTCTCTCATCCATACGCACAAAATAGTAGTTAAATTTTATGGTTTAATTTTGTTGTTTCAGGTAGCCCAAGTGCTGCTCACACTACCCTACTCATTCTCACAGCTAGGCATTAAATCCGGCATCCTGTTCCAACTCTTCTACGGCTTCATGGGGAGCTGGACAGCTTACCTCATCAGCATTCTCTACGTTGAGTACCGAACCAGAAAGGAGAGAGAGAAAGTCGACTTCAGAAACCACGTCATTCAGGTCAATCTTGAGCTCAAAGTTCAAATTAGCTAGTAATTTAATTAACTAATTTTATTACAACATAATAGTGGTTCGAAGTTCTTGATGGGCTCCTCGGGAAGCACTGGAGGAACGTGGGTTTGGCCTTCAACTGCACTTTCCTCCTCTTTGGCTCCGTCATTCAACTTATCGCTTGTGCAAGGTTTGATGCTACTTCTAATATAATGAATTAATAAATGTCTAATGGGTGCATGTTATTATAATATCTGAAACTTTGTGTTTTATTGCAGTAATATTTATTACATAAATGACAATTTGGACAAGAGGACTTGGACGTATATATTCGGAGCATGTTGTGCTACCACAGTATTCATCCCATCTTTCCACAACTACAGAATTTGGTCCTTTCTTGGACTTATCATGACCACTTACACAGCTTGGTACCTCACCATTGCTGCCTTCCTCCATGGCCAGGTATATATAAAATGTTAAATTTATTCTAACAATTATAAATCATGCATAGATTTAATTAATCTAGTCTAGGCTTTTAATTGTTATATATAATCCCTGCTAGAGCTCTTGAAACGGCGCCATCTTTTTTTTTTTTTTTTTTTTTTTTTTTTTTTTTTTGATTTGAGGAACCCGCAGCCGCTACTTTTTTTTTTTTTTTTTTGATTTGAGGAACCCGCAGCCGCTACCTTCGGTGCGCTCTGGGTAAACCTCAACTCCTTCTTGAAACGGCGCCATCTTTTATTACAATCTGATCTTGTTCACATTACGACAGAACAAATCCAAGGAGTCAAGTCTCCTATACAGTCAAAGATGTGATTAGATTGATTATACGTAGATTACTTTAATTATTACAATTAATTATGTGTGATAATTGATAATCACAAAGATTTGTGTCTCATAATATGCTTATTTGTATGTCACACTTTATAAAGTATTGACATGTGGCATATGTGGCCCATCATAATTGATTTTGATTTGATTATTTAATTAAAATGTATTCCACATGTCAAATGATTTGTGAATGTGGCATATAGTGAAGTATAATTGTGTGATACCAAAATTTATCCGATTGATAATAGGTGGAAGATGTGAAGCACTCGGGTCCCACCAAGTTGGTCTTATATTTCACGGGAGCCACAAACATTCTCTACACTTTCGGGGGACATGCTGTCACCGTGTAAGATACTCTCACAATTTATAAATTCGTATATAAATAATTATATTTCATATAGTTATTATTTAACGCATGATGCATTCTAATTAAATTTGAAGAATCTCATGCCTAATAGGCTAATATTGAAATGTCATTAATTATGCAAACCTCCAAATCTTATGTGTATTATTTAACAATTTATTATTTCGTCAATCCTACTAGATCTTAATCTTGTATCCGTTACTACAAGATTAAGTTTAGTAATTTGGATTTTGGGTTCGGTTTTGATAAAAACAGTGAATGCAGACGTAAAAAGGCTTTATTCTAAGCACTTTTTTCAGCCTTCATTTTGAAAGAGACGCAACCTTAGGTGTACAGACACTGACACCAATCTATTTTACTTCCTCGTATAGTGCAAGAATTTGTTTGAAATGTCATTTTCTTGCAATTCAAATATAGATTTCCGAGAATGCCCTTCTAAGCAAAAAGCTTGAACACTTTACTTTAAAATGTTATGTATAGCTAGAAAAGTTGCAGACTTTCTCTATCCACTTTCCCAATCCAAACTATATCCATGTTAATTAACCAGATGATGTATAAAATGGTAAAAGATCTGGGATTTTAATAATTATTTAATTAGAAAAGTAATTGTATTTTCTGAATATGACAGAGAGATCATGCATGCAATGTGGAAGCCACAGAAGTTCAAGGCAATTTACCTTTTAGCCACTGTGTATGTGTTGACGCTGACAATACCATCGGCATCTGCTGTGTACTGGGCTTTTGGGGATTCCCTCCTCAACCACTCCAATGCTTTTTCCCTTCTTCCCAAATCGCCCTTCAGGGACATTGCTGTCATTTTGATGCTCATTCACCAGGCATGCACCCCCATACCTTACTAATTTTTTAATTATGTGTTCAAATTTGAATTATATACATAGGGGTGTTCCAGTCATTTCCATTAACGATACATGTGCAGTTTATAACGTTTGGGTTCGCATGCACGCCGTTGTATTTCGTGTGGGAGAAGGCGATCGGGATGCACGAGTGCCGGAGCTTGTGCAAGAGGGCGGCGGCGCGGCTGCCGGTGGTGGTGCCGATTTGGTTCTTGGCGATCGTGTTTCCGTTCTTCGGCCCTATCAATTCCACCGTCGGGTCGCTTCTTGTTAGCTTCACGGTCTACATCATCCCTTCTCTGGCACACATTTTCACCTTCAGATCTGCTGCTGCTCGAGAGGTACAACTTTTCCTGCTCGCCGTACTATCCGTTTTACTTTTACTAGCTGATTCCATACCAAAGTATCCAATCACAAGCCTCCAACAAATGGGTAGTAATTCAAATTGTCTTATTGGAATCCTAACTCATTACTACCTCCATCCCACTATTTTCGGCACATTTCATTTGGACACGAAAATTAAGAAATTAGATGATTAAGAATGAGATATGAGTATATGATAAAGTAGGAGAGAGAATATGAGTGAAAGTAGATGATAAAGTAAGAGCGAGAAGATGGTGAATTAAGAGAGAGAAGATAATAAAGTAAGAAAAAGTAAGAGAGATAAGATGGTAAAGTATGAGAGAGAGGATAGTTAATTCCAAATTAGGAAGTGTGTCAGAAATAGCGGGACGTCCATTTTTGGGAAAGTGTGCCAAAAATAGCAGGACGGAGGTAGTATTAGATATAATAGTACTCATTAAAAATATAAATGACACAACCTATTAAATTGAGATTTTTAAAATGAAAAATATAAAGATTTAATTTTCTCTTTTCTATCTAATGTGTAAACAAAATTGAACTTCAACATGATCATATCATATATATATAATCTTAGAGGCGGGGACTAGGCCCTAGTTGACTTGTCGCCTTAAGTTCGTGTAAAATTTTGAATTTCTTTATTTATTATTTCATCTATCCAATTGTAAATTTCACGACATTTATGAATTTCACAAATCTGAATTTGTAATTATAGATCCGAGATAATAATATTGGTTCTGTTTCTTTTTGACAGAATGCAGTGGAGCAGCCCTCTAAGTTTGTGGGTAGGTGGGTGGGGACGTTTACGATTAACATGTTCGTAGTGATATGGGTTTTAATTGTCGGGTTTGGGTTTGGTGGATGGGCCAGTATGACTAACTTTATCCACCAGATAGATACATTTGGGCTTTTCACAAAATGCTATCAATGCACGCCGCCGCAAATGGCCAACGCCACCGCTCCTCTTCCGCATCCGCCAGCTAACGTCACTCACGCGCCGCCTCATATTCACAGCCCATGATTTTTATGAAAATCTTAGGAAGTTGGGGCTAATTAATTAGAGTACTGCTTTTATTAATAGGTTGTATTAATGTATTTTAGCTCATAAAAACTAAGGATTAAATAGTCTTATATTATATGAATTGCCACCCGTTTTTTGTTAAATCTACAGCAACATAGAGCTAAAAATGGATCGAAATCACAGTTTCCAATCAAAAAAGGATAAGCTTCGGGTCATAAATGTCATTTACATCAAATACTTCGCAATTCAGAACGGCACCGTCAGATGTAGATTAGAACCCTAGATAGAAACAGAATCAAAGTCTGAAACCCTAATTACCAGAAAGCAAACAAAAGACAGATAGATTTCGCTAGATTAACGGTTCGAGTTGGGGCATTCACGAGAAAAATGCCCTTCCTCACCACAGTTGTAGCAGCTTCCACCACCGCCGCCGCCCCTTCCACCTCCACCGTAGCCGCCGCCACCACCACCGTAGCCACCACCGCCGCCGCCATACGCACGACCTCCACCTCTTCCTCCACCGCCATAGCCACCTCCGCCACCGTATCCACCGCCTCCTCCGTAAGCACCACCTCCGCCGCCTCTGCCGCCGTATCCACCACCACCGCCTCCGCCGCGGCCGCCTCCCTGCACCGAGGCGCCGTCTGGACCGGTAACGTTAGCCGCCTTCGCACGGCCGTCGTTGCCCTGCTCGACGACGTACTCGACTGCTTCTCCTTCTGCAAGGCTGCGGAAGCCGTCGGATTTGATTGCCGACTGATGGACGAAGAGATCCTCGCCTCCGTCGTCCGGAGTTATGAACCCGAAACCTTTGGTTTCGTTAAACCACTTGACAGTTCCCTTCTGCACATCTCCACCCGCCATTGATTTCAAACCCTTTCTTTCTCTCTACAATTTTTCCCTCCCGAGATTTTCGTGTTACTCTTTGAGGGCTGGTACCGCTTGTTTTATATTCCCTTTCAGGTTGCCATGTAAGCGGATTTGAAATTCTGAATCAATTGATAGGTAATTTTGTGTGAGGTCCGGGTATTAATTCCTTCATCTTGGTTTTGAAACCTGACCGCTCACTGTGATCGAGAGGATCTGACGACCAGGATTGGTACATATTGGCTGCAGTCGCTCCACCGTCCGATTTAGGGCTTGGTCAGACTAGATGCATTTTATTCAAGGATTTTCATCCATGACTATCTGCTGGCTGCTGTCAGGCACGGACTCCGCTGGGCCCATTCCTATATCCCAATTTACTAAAAAGAAAATAAAACCTTTTTTTTTTGTCACACTTTCCGAAAATTAGGAAAAGTACGTAATTTATGGGGATGCGTTAGTCCAAGCGCTCCGTCTACTACTTTAATCGACTATACAGAGATTCAATTTAATATTTTAATCGACTATACAAAGATTCGATTTATTTTGTTGTGAATAATATCTTGACCCTGTGGAAAAATTATAATGAATTGATATTAAGTTGAACATAAAGTCGATTATTCATGAATGCATTCGCTCATTGTAGTCCGATCGCCAGCAAGTCCGGCCAAGTTGAAAGAGCCAAATTGTGACTGAATGCCATGGGGAAAAACGACAAAAATGACTATTCATGTCTTGCTTTTGCTCAACAACACAAAGTAAGTGATGTACATAGTATACTACTATATTCTTTTTTTTTTTTTTTTTGATACGTGGAACCCGCAGCCGCTACCTTCTGCCGGCAAGAGCAAACCCCGCTCCTGTGCAAGTAGCCGCAAACCACACAGAGAGTTCAACCACCCTGTGCTAACCATAGGTGACGAGCTCCACAAAGTTGCATAGCGCAAACCACACGAGAGAGTTCAACCACCCCTAAGCTAACAATAGGTGACAGTAGCCCACAAAGTCGCTTCCAGTGGGATTCGAACCCAGGACCTATCGGTCCCGGACCAACCACCTTCACCAACTTTGCCATCCCAAGGGGACTATACTACTATATTCTTGTCCGCATTATTTGTTGTGCCGTGAGTTTATTCAATGCGTATAGTACTTTAAATATAAACCACGAATTTCATTAATCATGAAAAAAAAAATCTAATTGGTATTTGTAGTTGCCATTTTCCTATCTTATTGTCCTAACCATCTCATTAGGACTATTTAAGTATGCAACGGTTATTTAAATGCGTTATGCTTAATAAATTATATAAATAAAAATTATTGTGGTTGTTATAATAAATGCTTTTCCTAATTAAAAGCTCATCCTTTTTATTTCTTCACGTTGTGCTTGAAACATGTATTATGTCTTATAATTAGACCCGGACTACACTCAATTTACATATAATACTATTAGTGGATTATAAAAATAACACTATTCTTAATATTATTTTCGGAGCGGTTCTTTCTATACCCTTGTGTGTACCACACCATAAGGGTATTGACATGTGACATTTATCATTAAATCAAGTGAGTCATATTTAACACATGTCAATATTCTTGTGGTGTGATGCACACAATGGTATACGAAAGTGGTACACACAAGTTTTTATGTATTATTTGTTTATATGAGTTAGGATGCGAATATTAAAAAATGAAAAACACGTGACTATATGATTTCACAGCTTCTTCCATTTAAAATACATAACATTCTTCCATGATTAACCCCAGCCACTTCCCTAAAATCATGACTTTTTTTTTAATACGTTTCATAATTAATCATACTAAACTTTTTTTTTTGTATTATTAATGATTCCGTAATTTTAAATACTGTAAAATTATACGTATCCAATTCTTGTACAATATTTTCTACTTCATCACAATGCATAAATTAAGTATGTCTAACGTAATTCGCCACTTATAATTAATTAGATCACATATGATATCTATTTCATTTCATTTGAAATAACATTTTTTTTATTGGAACGTCCCATTATAAATAATACTAATCCTAAAATAATGAAATTGTTGTAAATATATTTTATATATATACTTATCATATATTGTGATGACCATATAAATCCTAAAAGTCTATGAGTCCATCTTGTACTCTATAAATAGAGGTCTCCACTCTCATAATCATACACATATATTTTCCGTCTTCTCTATTATTCTCTTATTCCATATAATTTATAACACGTTATCAACACGATTATGTTCTTAATTGATCGGAGATAATCATAGCATGATTTTAATATCTTCGTTGGGCGAAAAAGTGATTGTCTAGTAAGTTTTTTTTTTCTCAATTTGTTAATTCACGCCATCTGCGTATGTAATTGGTTACGGTTAGTGCTTTGTTTTTCAATTAGATTTCCTCGATAAAAATTGCTTGTTTAGAGTTTTATATTGATGAATCAAACATATGATATTATATTGTGATAGTTGGCACGAATGTTATTGGAAAACCAATTTTTATTTGTCATGTTCACGTTCTATTTAATTTTATAACCAATTTTTCTGGCTAAGTGAGTTAACAATTTTTGTTTGTCATGTTCATGTTCTTTAAAGAAAAATTATGAGTTTGGCCTATTTCATAGTGTATAACGTGAATCAATTTGTAATGCCATATTATACATTTGCTACGAAAGCTTGTTGGTGGATTCATGAGATTAAACCTACGTTGCACGGATACGGACACGGGATATGATACGATATGGACACGGGACACGAGATAAGACATTTTTTGAAAAATTTAGGATACGACACGGGTACTGATACAAATAATATTAAATTATATATATATATATATATATATATATAAATTTAAAAATGATTAAGTCAAGCTTTTCAATATCAAACTCATTGTTCAAATGATCAACTCAAAGCACATAAGTCATAATTTTAACATAAAAATGTGAAATACTAAGATAAGTAGATAACAACAATAAACATTAGTCTTAAAAGTCATAATAAGTCATAATAATTTAAATAAAAAAGTCTAATCTTTCAAGTTCTATGAATCGGTATAGGGTACTTCATCCAACAAATTCTTTTCCACTTCCGGCTCATCAAGGGTGAGATTTGCAATCTCTAAAATCTCAACATCATCATTCAACTCAAAACTGTTAGTTTATTGACCTGTTAAGAGTCTATTTTTTTTTTTGTGTCCGTGTCCGGGAAGAGTCGGACACATAAATTCCCGTGTCCGGGAAGTGTCCAATTTTTTTTTTTAATTTATTTTGTGGAAACGTTTTTTCCGTGTCCGACACGTGTCAGGCGCGTGTCCGTGTCCGACATAGTACGACAGACTTTTTCGGAGTGTCCGTGCAACATATGATTAAACTTTTGTTGTTTTTTATGAATCTATATGTCATGATTACGGGAAATGTTTTTGATTTAATATTATAGTGTTCCCCACGTATCACACAAATAAGATTCCTGAAGTAACATAATATATTAATATTTTTGAAGAATATTACTTAACTTTTTGTTGCTCCAGAAATAGCACAATCAATATTCTTGAAGAATATTACATTCTCTTGAAGAAAATTTACAATTAATATTTATACATATATGTACGCATATACTTGCTTATTTGTTTATTTATTTAATGTTGAATCTAGATTGTTGCTCCTGAAGTAGCACAATCCATATTCTTGAAGAATATCATAAGCTCTTAAAGAGCAATTCAAACTTATTGAAATAACTTAATTGTTATTATTGAAAAATATTTTACTCTTGAAGAGTTACTAATATTACCTATGTATTTTTTTTTCTAAATTTTTCCCAAAGGGTTTTCTTAGTTAAAATTTTTTAATGAGGTATCCAATGCAACACACGAATAAATGAGTAATTGAGATGGATTAATAAAAGAGCCAATGCAACACATGATCTCCAAAAGAGTGTCGGCATCAACATCCAGCAAATTCGCTCAAGTGACAATCTAGACGATTCTTTTACAAAGACATTAACAACGTCAACATTCAAGAAATTGGTACACAAGATTGATATGCGCCGACTCAAGGACAAGAATGACTATATTGAGGTGGAGCAGCTGTACTCTTTTTCCTTCGACCAATTTTTATCCCAATGAGTTTTTTCTAGTAAGGTTTTAACGAGGCAACAATTTCTTTTAGAGATGGTCAATCAAGGGGGAGTGTTGTAAATATATTTTATATATATACTTATCATATATTGTGATGATCATGTAAACTCTAAAAGTCCATGAGCCCATCTTGTACTCTATAAATAGAGGTCTCCACTCTCATAATAATACACATCTATTTTCCGTCTTCTCTATTATTCTCTCATTCCATATAGTTTATAACAAAAATTGTATAGATTACATTTAACTTATAATTAATAAAAAAATCTACACATTTTAGTGCCCCAAAAAAGTATTGTTTATAGTGGGATGGGTTAGAGTATTTTAATTTTCGCAGTGACTAGCGGAAAGATAACGAGTATCAGTAGACCCGAACCCGTTTTACGTCAATTAACCCGTTGATGTTTTTCTTATCCTAAATTTCAACAACTATTTTAGCTTTATATAATTTTGACTTCTCACTGCGGAAGTACCTTTCTTCTCTCCTTACCGAGCCGGATTACTATTCCCCCCCCCCCTCTCTCCGTCTCTGTACCAGCATCTCTCTCTGTTCCTCTCTAAATCCGTTTTCCTGGGTGAGTTATTGAATGTTGTTTATTTATCTTTATCCTAGATTTGTTTCGATTGATATTGCTTGTAATAAACCCTAGTTCAAATTCGTTATAGAGATCTGTTTTGTTGGCGTCTCCTTTTATATATGTTCCGGTTTAGTAGTAATGAATTGTTTAATTTTCAATTCGGGTTTCTCTTGTACTTTATCTTATCCTTATGATTTAGAGTGTTGTTTCATGAGATTGGGGCGTTTGGGGGAATTTATTGTTTGGGAAGTCGGCGGTAGTTGCAGACATTTTTTTCTCTGATTATTTTGTTGTTGTTTTTTTGGTTGTTGATGATTAGCTTTTGGTTAATCCGAGTGAATTTGGCTTACCAGTTTGGCTGCAATGAGCTCCTGCATAGTGAGGCCATAGATGAAATTATGCTTACGATTTAATCTTAGTTGAATCTCTTACACAATATAGTAGCTGAGTATTATGATTTTTTTGCTGATCTTAAGCACTTCTGTTTCAGTGAGTCCAGGCTGTTGCAGACTTTTCTGTGATGGAAAATGGCATCGGCGTTGAAGGGGATGCCAAGCTAGAGGAGAGGAATGGTGGTCATGATGTAGAACCAAATCCAAACAGAGGAGAAAATATTCACTTGAATTTGGATGGATCAAAAACCTCTGATGACGAAGAACAATTTGAAGAGGCGTTAGAGGCCAAAACCCCTATCGGTGTTCCAGGAATTACAGTCATAACTCAAGAGGAAGATTCTGAATTAATTGGGACCTTTGGGAATGATGAAGTAAACCCAATTGAATTTCATGAATCTGTCGCGACTCCATCAGTTTTGAGTTCAGAGTATCCAGGGGTCCAATCTGAAATTTTTATGAGTGAGGATAATCATGATAACAAGGAAATTGCTGTAGAGGAAATTTTGAGGGGTGAAACAAATGGGTTGGTGGATGATATTATTGCTGAAAGCAATGACAATGATGTCAAGGATGAGAATGGTGATTGTGAAGAAATTGTTAAGTCGACTGTCATTTCTGTTGAAATTGAGAAGTTAGATGACGAGAATGATAAGTTAGAGAAGTCGAAAGAGCCCGAGGATAAAAAGATGAGCTTTCTTGAAGTATTGGTTTCTGGAAATACAAAAGTTGCAGATGCTGATAACAAAGAACTGGATCTTGAAAAACTAGGAACTCCGGGGTCCGATGAGTTAACCAGAGCTGAGGTTGACCATGCCCACAAATCTCCTGACGCGGCAACTGAAACTCAGAATGGCTCTGAAGTAGAAGGTGATACTACTTCCTGCATTCCTGAAAATGGTGCCTCACTCCATGAGGATTTGTCAGACTCTATGGATCATGAACGTGTAAAGAGTGAATCTGCTGATGTACTGGGAGACCATCTCCATGAGACATCAGTGACAATTGAAGATCAAATTGGTGAAAAAGAAGGGACAGCCGACATTAGGTCAGAGTCTGAGTCAATTGAAGTTGTTTTTCATGACAAAGAACATAATACTATTCTAGGTTCTGGATACCACCAAGACAAACATGAAATTGACTCAGTTAATCTGCATCAGGGGTTTGAAGAAGGTCAGACTGGAGAGGAGGAGAAGGAGTCGGGTATTTCTTCTGCCGATCTCAAAGAAGATGAGACCTGTGAACTGAAGATGGTAGACTTAGAAGCTGTGCAATGTGATAAAGTTGATACTAAGCATGTAGACCAGCAAGAAAACATTTCTGCTGTGGCTTCAGATAATTCTGGCACTGATCACGGAGTTGAACCTAACTTGCATTCAGTCATTGATGATAGCAGCGTGGTCAAGGAAATAGCAGAAGTTTGTCCAGAATCCAGCTCACCTGAGTTATTGCCAAAAGATTTTAGTTTTCCTAAGCCAAATCTTACCGATTATAGTGCTGGGGTGTCTACTAAAATTAGTGATAGACCGGAAGAGGGAGGGGATAAAGATGAAAAACCAGAAGCATCTTCGTCTGGGAGTAAAAAACAAGAAGACAGACCAAGTATTGATATCTCATCATCTTTGGGGAACTCCTCCACAACTAGCCTTTCTCCTGCTCTTCCAGCGAGCTTTAGTGTTAAGTTAAAGGAACTTGTTTCTCAGGAGACAACAACCAATACAGCACAAGAAAGTACACCTGCGCCAGAAGTAACCTTGCCTGCTAAATCCACAACTACTCGTTCTACAGGTGTTGGGCTTAATGCTTCGCCTCTAGATCCTACTCCAAAGAACAGTAGATCCAGATATGTAGCTGATACTCCATCTACTAACTCTAACTCAGCACCTCCTGCTCGTCCTGCTGGCCTTGGGCGTGCTGCCCCTCTATTGGAACCTAGCTCTCGTGTAGTGCAGCAGCCTCGAGCAAATGGAGCTGCTTCTGCTACACAGAATCAACTTATCGAGGACCCCACAAATGGGGAAGCTGAGGAGTATGATGAGACCCGCGAGAAGCTCCAGATGATTCGTGTGAAATTTCTACGTCTTGCACATAGACTTGGTCAGACTCCACATAATGTTGTTGTGGCTCAAGTCTTGTATAGACTGGGCTTGGCCGAACAGCTCCATGGAAGAAGTGGGGGGCGTGGTGGTACATTCAGCTTTGATCGTGCGAGTGCAATGGCCGAGCAACTTGAAGCAGCAGGACAAGAACCACTGGATTTTACTTGCACAATCATGGTTCTTGGGAAATCAGGAGTAGGCAAAAGTGCAACTATTAATTCCATATTCGACGAGGTCTTTTTTGGTACTGATGCGTTCGAGTTGGGCACGAAGAAGGTCCAGGATATTGTTGGGACTGTTCAGGGTATCAGAGTGCGCGTGATCGACACACCTGGACTTCTGCCCTCTTGGTCAGACCAACATGAAAATGAAAAAATCCTCCATTCGGTTAAAAAGTTTATCAAGAAAACACCTCCAGATATTGTTTTGTATCTTGATAGATTGGACATGCAAAGCAGAGATTTTGGTGACATGCCCTTATTGAGGACAATCACTGAAACATTTGGGCCATCTATTTGGTTTAATGCCATTGTTGTACTAACTCATGCTGCATCAGCCCCACCTGAAGGACCTAATGGTACTGCAACAAGTTATGATATGTTTGTGACACAGAGGTCTCATGTTGTTCAGCAAGCTATACGTCAAGCTGCTGGAGATACGCGACTAATGAATCCTGTTTCGTTGGTTGAGAACCACTCTGCATGCAGGACTAACAGAGCTGGGCAGAGGGTGTTGCCGAATGGTCAAGTTTGGAAGCCTCACTTGTTGCTTCTGTCGTTTGCTTCAAAAATTCTGGCTGAAGCAAATACACTTCTAAAGTTGCAAGATACACCTCCCGGGAGACCTTACGCCCCTCGGACAAGATCACCTCCTTTACCCTTCCTTCTTTCATCTATTATCCAATCAAGACCTGAAGTTAAACTTCCGTCTGAGCCATTTGATGGTGAAGACGATGATGATATAGATGATGACCTGGATGAAAGCTTCGAAGAATCTGAATATGATGAATTACCTCCATTCAAACCGTTGACTAAGGCCCAGCTTGAGAAGCTTAATAAAGTGCAAAGAAAGGCATACTATGATGAATTGGAGTATAGAGAAAAACTTTTCATGAAAAAGCAGTTGAAGGAGGAGAGGAAGCAGCGGAAGATGATGAAGAAAATGCAGGAAGCAGCTAAGAATATGCCTGCTGATTTTGGTGATAATGGTGAAGAAGAGTCTTCCTCTGCTGCATCTGTACCAGTTCCTATGCCGGACCTGGCCCTACCTGCTTCATTTGATGCGGATAATCCAACTCATCGATATCGTTCTCTTGATTCCTCAAACCCCTGGCTGGTGAGGGCTGTCCTAGAACCCAATGGATGGGATCATGACATTGGATATGATGGAATAAATGTGGAGAGATTGTTTGTAGTTAAGGAGAAAGTCCCAGTATCTTTCTCTGGCCACATTTCGAAGGACAAAAAGGATGCTAACCTTCAAATGGAAATTGCAAGCTCAGTGAAGCATGGAAAAGGAAAAGCAACATCTATGGGGTTTGACATGCAATCTGTTGGAAAGGACTATGCTTATACACTACGAAGTGAGACTAGGTTCAGCAATCACAGAATAAACAAGGCAATTGCTGGTCTCTCGGCTACTGTTTTGGGGGACGTGGTAACTGGTGGACTAAAATTGGAGGACAAATTAATCATCGGCAAGCGCGGACAGATTGTTGTCTCGGGTGGTGGTATTTATGGTCGAGGGGAGGTTGCGTATGGTGGTAGTTTGGAGGCGACCTTGAGGGATAAAGACCATCCTTTAGGACGATTTTTATCAACTTTTGGACTTTCTATCATGGATTGGCATGGAGATGTTGCTATTGGGTGCAATTCCCAGACGCAAATCCCTATTGGGCGACATACAAATTTGATCGGTCGTTTTAATTTGAATAATAGGGGATCTGGGCAGTTTAGCATCAAAGTTAACAGTTCAGAGCAGCTGCAGATAGTATTAGTTGGCCTAGTTCCTCTGGTAAAGAAGATACTGGGTTACTCTCAACAGACACAGTATGGCTATTGATGAAATGGATAGCATCTCCTCAGTATTCCAAATGGTCTGGATTCGCATGCATTGCTCGATCAGCAATCAAGATAGGTACGCCATTTCATACTTTTCATAGTGGTCTGGTTATTAGTTTCTTGAGATGCATTACAGTAAAAATGGTCCACTTTTTATTAGCTTCTAAATTGAGATGGAGAGGTTTATTAGATATAACGTGGAACCTGCTGTGTTCTCATTTAAGGAAGGTTTTCATCATTTCTTGATGCAAAGTGCTTTAATCTTTTGGAATTTTATTGGTTTCATTCCTTCTCACAAGTTGTCTACAATGCATAGGAGTTGCTGAATTGCTATAATTTCATATGGGAGAAATTGATCCTTCTCGTATTCAGCATCTTATGTTTCTCTCTCTCTCTTTCCTTGTTACCAATTTAGATATCCTTCTTGCCATATACAGATAGTTAGAAGAAGTCGGATTGTTTCAGGAATTTGCACTTTGGCCAGAATCTTGTTCAGAGCAGAAGACCATCACATTCTTCGGTTCCTTTGAACAACTTAACTAAGTTTAGTATTTTATTAAAGTTGTACTGTTTTGGGATTTGCTCTTATCAGAATTTTGTAGAATGTTATCAATGTTGCAACTAAAAGTTGATGTTTTCATGAGTGTTATAGAGTTTCACATATATTGTCTTCTTACAATGCTGTCAATCTTAGGCTGCCCTTATCACTGCTTGAATGCTAGACCAATTATATTGATCTAAAAACAAGTTCCACGCCAGAGAAACAATCTATCTTGCCTCTATAAACTGATCCTTTGCTCCTTGTAATAAAATATTTAAATCAGTGCAGAAATGGGAAGTAAATAAACACAAATTACAATTCCTTTTGTCCAAACAAATCAAACCAACCAACACATAAAACTATCACCAAAGAAAACTGTAATTAAGGAAGAAAATGAAGATATGTACACAAAAATCATGCTCCTACCAGGAAAGCTACAACACTCTCTCCTTTCCTTACCCCATCCAAGAAAGGGCAAGGGCGATTTCGTCGTCGAACTCATTAATCCGCAGTAAAGGAACTCTGTCTGAACTATATAGACATTTGGGGTGCTGATGCAGATTCTTGCAAGAAAATATGTTCCTCTGATATAAATGATCAATGGAAGTAATCAGAATTGTCCAATGTAATAAAATGAGTCTCTTCTAGACCTTTTGACCCATCTCCTTCAAACCAAGTCACACTCCCTGCATGGATTCAGCAAACAAAGCAAAAGACAATATCAACTTAGACAGAATCTTGAATAGCCTTTCCATCCCCATAAATCTTCACTCTTTGACATACCTGTGGTGTTCGGTTGTTCCTCTTCTCGTGTCGAGTGAAGTATGATTGTCCCGGTTAGAACCGTAATGAACCCACATACTTCAGATGTAATGCCGCTGACGTCTTGACCCGACCAGTCCTGTAAAATCAAACTTAAGTAATGATTTTGAAACACATCTAGCTAACAGATCGAGTACATCATAACAGAATGGTCCGTTACCTTGAACATTATAGCGCTCGCAGTAATAGTGTAATAATCAGAATTTTACATGAAATATTTAAATTACAACATACTAATCTATGAGAGACCATGCATAATGACATGCTCACGAATAAGGGCGCAAACTGTAAAACGCTCCAGTTTAATTTGTGATAGACATGCATGAGGTGAGAACCACCACCTTCTACCACAAAACAAACATCTTAACATCCAAAGGGGACAATATTTGTATTTTATTTGTTGAATTGAATTTATATATTTTCATTTATGATATACAGTCAAACCTCGATAAAGTAATATTCGATAAAATAATAATTTCGCCAAGATAATAATTTATTCCCGTCATGATATGGGTCAATGCACTAAAATAATATTCGATAAAGTAATAACCTCATTAAATGAATATTTTTTCTCGGTTATAAAGTTATTACTTTATCGAGGTTTAACTGTAGTCTTGCTAAGAAGTAGTATGAGCTTATATTATTATTTGTAGTTTAGTTTATGTTGAAATTAGGTTTTATGGGCCAAGAGCGGTTCTCTAATTTTGATATACAATTCTTTGCATATTTCTTTCGTATTAACCTATTTTTTCAGCCCAACTAAATCGATTTTCCAAAGAAATTAATTAATACTATAATTATTTCGATGAGTAAGTAGAGAGAGAAGAGGATAGAGAAGGCGGAATCAGAAGAGGGGTTTCACCGTCTTCGGAGCGATGCTCTTCAATTCATAATTTCGCACTTCTTCGTTTGCTCCGCCCTCATCCACGGCGAGTCCGCCGCCGCACGCGCATACACTGTCTGCTAACTGATCTCATAAGTAAAATATCTAACTTGTATTGTCTGTACGCACATGTGCATATTATAATTCTCTTTGGATTATTTCTATTTAAATATTTTTCTATTGGTTCGTTTTCTAAAATCTTCAATCCATCCAGTGGAGTAACGCATCCTTGACTTTATTTTGAAGTTTTTTTTTTTCGTTAGCGGATGTAGTTTTTGTTGAGACTGGTTGCTTAACTTGCATATTTTGTTGAATTAATTTGATTTTAGGGTTTGATATGTCTAGCTCTTGTAGAAATACAGTCAACGAGGATAAATTCTTCTCTCGTAAACAGTGAATTTTCCAAATTAAGAGTGGTTCTGATGTTTATATTCTGAATTTCTTCTTTCAACTAATTTAAATGTTACATTTTCTTTGGAAATCTCGGTACTTACTTTTTTATGTCACTTAAGCAAATAAGTTTGCTCCCTAAAGCTGCATTCTGAAGCTTAAATTGGTTTCACATTGACATAAGATAGGTATAGATGGGTTTAGATGAATCCGTAGTCATTTGTTTTGTAAAGGAGAGTGATTAGCTCAGAGGGTCGATATGAATTTCAAAAGTTATGATAACTCACATTTAGAGCTAAGTATGAAGTTTTCTTTCATCTGCTGCAATACTTAATTTTGCTTTAGTTGACTCTGTTGTATATATATTCAATTTAGAGTAGCCATAGATTTCTGATGGTTTCTTGTGCTTGGGAAGTTGCTTTTTATGTATATATCAGTAGTATAATACTGGTCCATTGAACATGAAATTCGAATGGATCTCCGGTTTTGTCAAAAATTCTTGTTTCTAAATGCAGGATATTTATTGACTTTAGCGCTGTATATAATCCTTCGAGCATTGGGTGAGTCTTATAATTGCAGTAGAGATGGATGAAGCAGGAAGAGATAATAGGAGGCATAGGATGGATTACTATAAAGTACCACAGGTAATATAATTTGATGCATTGGTTTAAATCTAACTCAATCGATGATGGATTTCTTTGCTTAATCACAATAGCAGTGGAATGTGATGCCTCAGTATCAGACTAAGGAGCCAAATGCTTTCCAAATGAACGCCAAACTCGCTATGCTATTTGATGAAAGAGATGCTGCTGTAAGAGAACGCGATAGAGCCCTAGCTGAAAAGAAGTCCGCATTGGATGAAAGAGACGCCGCTATTAAGCAACTAGACACCGCAGTTATGGAGAGGGACGATGCCATAAGAGAACGCGACAATGCTATTGCAGCACTCCAATTTCAAGAGAGCACAATGAACGCTATACTGAGCAGTGGCACACGCGGATCAAAGCATGCGAAGCAACCGAGAAACCATCACCCGAACAACATTACATCCACCATGAAAGAAGAGTGCATCTCTAATGCACTTATTCCATATGAAGCTCCCACATCGAAAAAAGGGACAAAGACGAAAACTAGCCGCAAGGATGCTACAATATCTACTAAATCTTCAAAGAAGATGAAGAAGATGGGAGAGGACTTGAATAGGCAAGTCGCAATCGACGGATCAAAGGCTGAATGGGATGCTCAAGATCTTGGCTCAATGAACCAGATCATATTCGACGAATCAAGCATGCCAGTTCCCATTTGCTCTTGCACCGGAGTTCCACGACAATGCTATAAATGGGGTAACGGTGGTTGGCAATCGGCTTGCTGCACGACCTCCCTATCGATGTATCCTTTGCCCCAAATGCCGAATAAGAGGCACTCGCGGATGGGCGGCCGCAAAATGAGTGGAAATGTGTTTAGTAGATTGCTTACAAGACTTGTTGCAACTGGGCATGACTCTTCAGTTTCGGTTGATCTGAAAGACTACTGGGCTAAGCATGGAACAAACCGCTATATTACTATCAAGTGAGACTTTGTGTCTTGGTTTGTTATAATGTCCGACGTTGTGCACTTTGTAATATAGTGATTAGATTGCTTTGGATTGTAGTGTGGGGGATGTCTGTTTATTAAGTTTCAGCTGCAGTTTTTATTGGAATCTTTGAGTTTGTTTCACCATTGATATACGACTGGCCACTGGGATTGTTTCTTCATCAGTCTGTATGCATTGGTTGGTTAAAATAACATAATATTACTTTTACATGAAGAATAGCATCATTATCAGCTATGTATCCACCAAAAACAAGAAAAAAAAAAAGAAAAAAAAGAAATAGAATAGGAGACCAGAGAACTATATTAATATGAATGCTAAGACATGATAATACACAGCATAAGGTAAAGCTACAAGGGTCTCCCCATGATTAATCAAAATCTAACTAGCTTTCGCTCAATTGGAGGAGGAAGACAAAATAGAAGTAGCATCAAGCTAGAACAGCAATTAAGCCACAACATAATAGTCACTGCAAGCATAGGCTCCTTGAGATATCATCATCAGCTATCTAAGGACAACGGCAGCGTTTCTGAGAGCCAAGTAACGTTGAACATAGTCGTTAGGAAGAGATCTTATCATCTTGAAGACTTCTGCATTGGCATACCGAAGCTTGGTTCTTGGATCGACGTAAGGTGCCTGCATTAGTTATGAGGTTTTGCACAAGAATTCAGTACTTCCTAATGCATATAAAAACATAGAATTGCAATTGGGATCGTCACATGCACATTGAGACACAAATAAATATTACCTCATATCCTGTTATATCACAGATTCTTTTACATGGATGCATAGATGGTGGAGTTTCAATGTTAACATCTGCAAAATTTAAAAACAAGTATATAAATCACCATAAATGGTACGTAAAGCTCTTTGCATCACTAACTTGCAATTTTGTGAAGTTCTTAACAGGATATCACTTTATCATATCAAACTACAATCAGGGACTATGTGAGGATGAAGTTAAACGCGCTAATCTCCCTAGAAGTCGAAAAATGAGGTACTGAAATATAAAACAGCAACACATTTTGGATTTCTACATCATTCCTGTCCCATTTGAAAGACCGTAAATGTATCTGCAAAGTTCAGGATTTATAATCTTGAAGTTCTAAAATGATCTTGATCTATAATCTTGAAGTTGTAAAATGAGTTAACTTTGATAACTCAATTGTAGAAATGATTCCAACACACAAAGTTATCTCACAATCGGAAGGAAAAGACTCACAATTTGGTTCATCAGGTGAATAGTTCTGGTAATTCTCAGCTGGAATAATCTGCTTGAGATGTTTCCATCTGACTCTAGCTTGTCCTTTCGGATACTTTTCATACATCTGAATCTTCTTAAACCTCATTTGATTAGGCAACACCATTTCTGATTCCACCACTTCGGGTTCCATATGGACTAGGATGGCTCTGGACCAAAGATCATATCAAGACTGAGAAACTTCAATTCAATTGGATATATGAGTGTTGACACACAAGAAAACGAAAAAGCGGAAGCTTGATTCTTCTATGCATAAACCACAATTTTTCAAGAGTTTATATGAGTTCACTAATATCCAGGCCTGGACCTGAGGGCGGGCGAGCATGGCAACCGTCCCTGGCTCCAAAATATCGGGGGACTCTAATTTATTTTTTTAGATAGTACTCCCTCTGTCCCGCTATTTGTGGCTCAATTGGTTTCGGCACGGGAATTAAGAGAGTAGGTGATAAAGTATGAGAGAGAAGACGAGTAAGATAATGAGAGAAAGAATGATAAAGTAGGAGAGAGAATGTAATAAAGTAGAAGAGAGAAGATGATAGAGTAGAAGATATGATAATATTTTTTTACCAAATTAAGAAAGTGGCCACAAATAACGGAACACCCCTTTCGGGAAAGTGAGCCACAAATAGCGGGACGGAGGGAGTAATAATTTAGGGCTGTAGGTCGGCTCGGGTCAGTATAACTGATACCAGATATCGGTTAATTGAAGTCAGAAGATGCATCCCCCTTCCGTTTTCGGTTAGCCAGTTATACCACAAAAACCAAAAATAATGAGTCTGTGATCAGACTCTAATTCTAAGGCTTCATTGAGCTGATTAACATCCATTCCAATAAAGAATTAATTCATCGTTGATAAATCTTGATTCTTTTATGCGTTCTTCCAACATTAATTCTAAACACATATCCCAAAGTGATTTCTTTTTTAGCAATTTTACAAAAATATCTTGACCTAATTCACATGATTTATCCGGTTCTCCCTATTCCTTCAATTTCCTATTAGATATATTCATAAACAGATAACAAACTTTAAAATTGATAAAATCATAGAAATTGACAATTTGCCACAATCAATCAAGAAACAAAAATTGGAGCTATACAGAAAGAAAATCCACCTAGTGTACGGCAGAAAGGGGGCGGAAGATGATGATGTAGTCGGCGACCTATTCTGATTTGAGTAATTTCGGACTTACACCTTGTCGCCGAGAAGGCAGAGGGGGAGGGTCGAGGGGCTGCGGGCGACTTAGTGCTTAGGGCGTGGCAGAGGGGTCAGGGGGGATGGCCAATAGGCGGTGCTGGCGTGCCGCCGTACGCGGGGGGGGCAGCGGAGTGGCCGCGGTTCCGGGATGCTGCGCCGAAGACGGAAATGGGGAAGGGGGCGGTTGCGGGGGGTTGAGTCGTATGAGTTTTTTTGACTTGGGAGTGCGGAAGCGGAATATGTCAAGAATTTTAGTTTTAAATTACTTTGTTATTCACTTGGTCATTTAATTTTTTGAAAAAAAAAAATTATTTAAAAATAATTTAAATATATAACCTCACAACTTTTTCAAGATACTCAATTGCTTGTTTAAAAAATAAGTCGATTAGTTGTTAGTTTTTTATTTTTGTAAAATTATTTCTTCTTAATAGTTCATGATGGTAAAATATCAAAATAAAATGCATTTAATTAATTACTTATAAGGATAAATAATCGCTTTCATGCTTGAGGGATATGCAATTGTTTGTGATGTATAATATCATAAGATAAGATAAAATAATATATATATTCTTTATTAATCATAAAACTATAATGCATTCATTCTTATTATTGTTAATCTAAAAAGTAGAACAAAAAAGTAAATTGGATAATAATTTGATATAATAATTATAATAAAATAATAAATTAATTTAATTTGATTTACTATAGGAATTGGGATAGGTAATGGGCTTAAGAGCAATTTTTATATTTGGCCCAGTTTTACCGCCCAGTTAATTCTAACAAGCATATATGATGGAAAATTATTTTATTCAGTCAGGGCTTGGGATGCATTAAAAGAAAGTTGTACGAGAAGTCCACGTCTTTTTTTTTTTTTTTTTGATTTGAGGAACCCACAGCCGCTATTTTGGTGCGCTCTGAGTAAACCTCAACTCCTTGTGCAGTAGCCTTCAAACCACACAGGAGATTAAATCACCCTCAGGTGACAGACTCACTCAGAATGGCTTCAGTGAGGATTGAACCCATGACCTGTCGGTCCCGAGAAATCTCACCTCAACCACTTTGCCATCCCCTCTACGTAGCGGGACGAGAAGTCCACATCTTGGGATGACATAGCGGTGAAGGTGGGTGGTTCGAGACCGATAGATCATAGGTTCAATTCTCATTGGATACGCTATGTGTGAGCCTGTCACCCTGTCACATTAAGAGTGGTGTAACTCTTCTGTGTGATTTGCAGGCTATTGCACAGGAACGATGTTTACCCTGTGCGCACCAAAGGTAGCGGCTGCAGGTTCCTAGTAAAAAAAAAAAAAAATGATAGTAAACAAAATCAATGAGAAGTTACTAGAAAAATAGAAATACGAGGAATGACTGTTCATCATACCAAATAAAGTCAAATAGAATAAACACCAAAATTCAACAAAACCAAAATTCTTGTCTCAGCTCCAACAACTAAACATATTTCCAAAGAAAAAGACAAAGCAAGAAAATACCAAAACTGTGTTCATACTAGGTAGAGGACTTGGTCTCCAACTTCTTGAACTTCCTCCCATTAAGCCAACCTCCATCAATCGACTCCACACTCCCACTCAACCCATCATCAAGAAAATCACCAACCCTCTTCACCTTCCCAGTCGGAAGCACCGGATACTTCCCTGAAAAACAAGCATAACAGAAGTTACCCTCATCCTTCCCCAACATCTTCTTTAAGCTATCCTCCGGCAGAAAAGCCAAAGAATCACACCCAATAAACTCCCTAATCTCCTCCACACTCATCCGATTCGATATCAACTCCTCCGGACTAGGCGTATCCACTCCGTAGTAGCACGAAGCGATGATCGGAGGGCTTGAGATCCTCATATGCACCTCCTTCGCCCCTGCTTCTTTAATCAACCTAACAATTTTCGAAGAAGTTGTTCCTCTCACAATTGAGTCATCAACCACCACCACGCGTTTGCCTTCCAGCACGGCTCTAACGGGAGATAGCTTGAGCTTAACTCCGAAGTCTCGAATCTTCTGAGAAGGTTCGATGAAGGTTCTTCCTACATAATGGGATCTGATCAAGCCTTGCTGAAATGCAACCCCTGCTTTAGCTGCATAGCCAAGAGCTGCAACTACGCCGGAATCTGGTACGGCAATTACAACATCACAATCGACTGGAGATTCAGTAGCTAGAATCTCCCCAAATGCGCGTCTCGATTCATATACGGATCGGCCGAAGACTACGGAATTAGGTAATGCGAAGTAGATGTGCTCGAATATGCAGGATTTTGGCTCGAAATGAGGCATCAAGCAAACGGACTGAACGCCTTCTTTATCCACCACGATTACCTCACCGGGATAAACCTCTCTCTCGTAATTCGCCTCGATTAAATCTAATGCGCAAGTCTCGGAAGCAAACACCACCGCGCCGTTGCTCCTCCGCCCCATTACCAACGGACGGAATCCATACGGATCACGAACCGCAACGAGTTTGTCCTCTGTCAAAAACACCATTGAATACGCACCTTCTAGCTTCTCGCAAGCCTCAACAATTCTCAGGAAGAACGGCCGAGCCTTCGAGATAGCAATTAAGTGAAGAACCACCTCCGTATCGGAGCTGGTGTTGAAAATTGAACCGTTGTCTTCGAGCTCTGCACGAAGCGCTTGGTAATTGACCAAATTGCCATTGTGCGCGACGCCGACGGATCCGAATCGGTAACCCGCAACGAAGGGTTGGACGTTTTTCAACATCGATGCGCCGGCCGTGGAGTACCTGACGTGGCCAATGGCCATGTCGCCGGGGAGTTTATCCAACTTCGACTCGTTGAAGACCTCGGAGACGAGACCGACGCCGGTGACAGAGTGGAGAACGTTATCGTGGACGGAGACGATTCCGGCGCCCTCCTGGCCGCGGTGTTGGAGGGCGTGGAGAGCTAAGTAGCAGAGGCGCGAAGCCTCGGGGTCGCCATAGATTCCGAAGACGCCGCATTCTTCCCGAGGCTTATCATCACCGTCGAAGGGGATATCGGAATCCGAATTCGATGGGGTTTTGTACGTCGAGACGATGTCTGAAATAGGGTTTTTGGATAGGGTGATTTGCAGAGGTTTTTGGGGGGTTTTGGAGAGAATGGTGAAGGAGGCGGTGGAAGGCGGCGTGAGGACCGTGAGGCGGGTGGAGGAGAACGTGTGATAGGCGACGGCGGTGGAGGCGGCCATGGGGTTTGGGGTTTAGAGAAGCGGACTATTAACAGCCGAAGTCGTTCGCTAGGTTTTGGTGCTTAGATACTGTGACGAGCGGCGAAGATTGGAGAATATTAGGGTAATTAGGCGTTGACGGTTTGTGTGTGACGGCGAAAATTCATTGGTCGGTCACGAGCGTAAGGAGGAGTTGGATGCTGAAACTTGGGAGTATCTACTTTTGGGAAGAGATTATATCAATTTGTATTTGACCGAGTAATTGCACGCTTTTATTTTTGAAATACTCTTATTTTAAACAAGATGATCAAGGCAAAATGAGTCGGCTCAAAGGTAAGTTAGGCTTACGAATTAGAGCCCTAACAAAACAGGCCTGAAAAACACGTCCAAATACCTATTCAGGCATACTGGGCTTTCACCCAATATGTCTTGAGGTTTCTGGATTAAAAAAAAGCCCACGTAATATGTCTAGTTATTAATAACCATGGCTCATTAATGCTGTTTCAGTTTTTTTTTCTACTATATGCTATTCTTTTCTTTTCTTAAAAAAATAAATAATAATTTATGGATTATAATCAATCTAAACGGACACATCCATCCTTTATTATATTTTCATCGACTTAACACACTTCCACCTACTTTTTAAAATTCCGTGCCGAACGGGTAGTACTTATTAATTACTCTTATTTTACATTTCGAACTATAAATGATGATTAAATATCTAAACTTTCAATTTGATGTTTATTTAAACATAACTCTACAATTTCAAAATACATCTTTGAATATTATTATTAAATAATTAATCGTTCTGGGAATTGAACACTAGATCAAGTCTTAGGGGGTGTTTGCAATAGCTTATCTGAATCAGTTTATAGCTGAAAGCTGTCTCGGGAAATGAATTCGGTGTTTGGGAAATCCAGCTTATAGAGCTGCTGAAAGCTATTTGGGTCCAAAATAGAGAATTTTCGTAAGCTGGTATAGGGCAGCTGAAGCTGATAGCTTATAGCTTTTATAATTTTTAACTTTTTTAATTAATACATTATATTATAATTTTATAACTATTTTTTTTAATTAATTATCGATATTGCTTATTTATATGTATAATTCTTATTTGTCATTTAACAAAGAATAAGTAAATATTTGTTTAATTAATATAATTTAAAATCTTTTTATTCTTGATTTTAATTAATAATATTAATTATACTTATTTTTTTCTAATTTTTTTTTAAAATATTTTTTATTAAAATACTATTTTATATGAGTGGAAATAAATTTTAAATTTTATTTGCATAAAAATTCTAAATTTGTTTAATAAGTGAGAAAGAAATAACATTTTTATTTTATAAGATACCACTTTATTAATATTTTCAAATATTAATTTTTGACTTTCAGAACTTTTTGCAAACACTTACAAATTATCAAAACCAACAGCTTTCAGCCACTTTTAGCAGCTTCCAACAACTTTCAATACTTATCGATAAGCTTCAGCTACTGCAAACACCACCTAAGTGGGTATTGGAGTAGTTGAAGCTTATTGATAAGTGTTGAAAGCGGTTAAAAACTGCCGATTTGAGAATTTGTAGGTGTTTGAAAAAAAAATGTTGAAAGCTGCTGAAAGTGTGGAAAATAGTGTTTGAAAATATTACTGATAACAATAACTTATTTTAATATTTTAAATAAAATGTCTGTTTTATATAACCCCAATATTATTTAACAATTATAAGTTATAATAAATAATAAAATTGAGGAGTTATTTTTTTACATTATAATTTCATTACAGTATTACAAAATATTAAATTAAATTAATTTTATATTACATAAATTATTAATATATTATATTAGCATAAACATATAATACTACTATATTTTAAAATATTATATTTGCATAATTTTTAAATATGTTGCTCCTTATTTTCACTTTTTAAATGAAAATGGATGTGTTACATATAATATTATTATATAATTATAATTTTTAATAAATAAATAAAATTGATAAGTTGTTGTTATTTTATCGTTATTTTTTTTCTTATAATTGTCATCTCAATATTATAAAATATAAATAAATCTAATTTTGGTTAGTGGTGTGCCCTCCATATCAATATCACTAAACTGGTTTGGTCTTTCTCCTTGAATTACTCCTCCACTAATCCACTTAACATGCTTTCTAATTGTACGTCGGATTGGCTGTGATTGTCTGCTTACCAATAATCAACGCAGCCTTAAGAGACATAGAGAAGGGAGCTTTCCCAAAAGGTTTCTCATTGAACTTGGAAGTTCCAACGTCGCCATCATCAAACAAGGTTTGCTATCATTTTTTGATTGTTTATCTTATGCTGATCAAGTGTTTTGTTCTATTGTTGGAAGTAGGAAAAAGACCAAGTGAAATACCACATTTCTACATACTTTCTTGAATCCTATTTAAGTAGTGTCACTAATTCTCTACTAGTGTAATCTCAAAAACTTCATGAGGCTCCCATATACAGTTTGAGTTTATGACACGATATAGTTTTAAATTTGTCATAACCGCCATTGTAATATAATACTTGGTTCTTGTTTTCTCTTACATCTTGTAGTTGATAAGAATTAGGATGGTATATGCATGAGGGGTATTACTATGGAGAGAGTTATTTTAGTATCTTATTGAAATTATAGTGTGTGTAATTTTTATGATTCTCTACCTACCGGGTTTTCTTCTGCATTACTATGACAGACTTTCTTCTGTTCTGCTTTTATGTATATGGCCTTTTGTTTTAAAATAGTGACAACTTATTGAATCTTTTGTTCTGGTACAAAACATAACTTCTATATTGATTCTAATAGGGACTAAAAGTTACCAAGAGAAGCCAATGGAAGTCCACTCTTTGGTGGCAAGCCATCTCAAGCACCCGGAATCAAGCCGCTGCTGGATTCACCGGTGCTCAGCCGGGCATGGGAATGAACTTCGCCGTGATGCATCTGCTGCTGTGGGTAGTCTATACGTAGTCTCTTTAGACTTCACCTTGTAGTGCGTTAATCTTACTCTTCGTCCTCTGTTCTCTAGGCTTAAGTCGACTCAGAAGAAGGATGTTGAAGTAGTGGAATCAGTTGGTGTTTCAGCCAAATCTGATCTCAAAAGAACAGTCAAGTTTTTCAGAGCTCTGTCGAAAATGGCTTTGTAAGTTTATACACAGCAACCTTATGCTTGTTCGACAGTATGAATAGTGGGATTTATTGGGATTCTTGAAACAGATTTCAGTTACTCCATTCTATGCATCAGAGAAGGTGGATTCAGAGACTGAGGCTGCAGCTTCCAACTGGATTTCATCTGCATGGTTAGAGGGACAATGAGAGGACTTTTGAAGCCTCAAACTGAATCATTTTTGTCACATGTATCTATTTATTTAATTTAATTTTCAGCATTTTTTCAATTTATGCTTAGTTTATTTCTTATACATTGCGTACCTTTTGGCGTTGTTTGTTGTACGGTTTTGTCATCTAAGGACCGATAATATTGTTTGAGACACACTATCATAGGACTAATCTAAGTTTCGTCTTGACAGTCTTTATTTTGCAGTTCGGGAACTAGTACAACATATACTCAAATATCAAGTGCAGTGCAAATCCGAATAAGGGATAACAAATCGTAACTGAAACAGGACCCTGATTTCTACTCTCCAGTAACTGCAAAACCTGCAGTCGCTTAGGGCTGATCCGGAGGGATGACGGGTAGGCAACAATATGAAAAACACACGGTGCCTTCCTAAACATCGTTAGCAAATCATTCTTGGAAAAACCCTTGTCTTTTAGACCATCCCAAAGCGATTCCCCCTTGGGCCGACAAAGCATGAGCGTCGGAAAAAAAAACTGTTACTTCTCGGAGAGACTCCCATTTCTACAGCCTCGTCTATATATTTCCTAATAAGCCAATCCGGGTACCAAGTGAAAAACTTAGGGTCACTAAGGAAAAGGCACGGATTCGAGATGCTCCTCATCATATCCACATTCGGCAACAATTCCTCGTACAAATCGAACACTATCAGTTCAGGATATTTTCGTAAGTCTTAAATGTAAAATTGAATAATTTGAGACCAATTTGGCGACCTCCCTAATCTTCGAATATCCTGAAATTTAGATTAATGTCGTGGACACTACTAACCTTTATGTATGAACGTAGCTGACTAGTCGTACAACCATATCATATTTTAGGAATGACAGAATCTCATCGGCTCTATCGGGGGCATGCGGATTCGGGTAAAAGGGATATAACCTTTGCGGCGTAGTCTTGATGAAATTTGAATTCATGCACCAACGTATTACATGAAATTTCTGGATGTGTAAAGAAAAGCACTGCTTTTTTATCGGTACAAAATAAACGACGTGGATGCACCAATATATCATATGCCGTAGGTGTTATCCGATTCCGCCTAAAACTGGAGTTGTAGAGGAATAAATTAGATTTAGAAAACAAACGCCTTAAGATTGCAATCATATTGACATGCAAAAAACAAAATCAAAAATGAATTTCCTGCAAAATCCGACGAATTGAAAGCAGTTGTCACTGTCCTCCTGCTCTTTCCCTCTCCTAGGCACGCTCGCTCAGTAATTCGTATAAATCTAAATTTAAGATCTCAGCTTTTTTGTACGAAAAATTGCAGGAGGCGGAGAGATATGGGAAACAGAATTTGGTGTTGGGTTTGACGCTTTATAAACGAAATTGTATAAATGTGTATTATTACGAGTGTAGATGACTCAATATATAAAGTTACAAGACGGGCTAATGGATTCTTAGGGTTTACACATGATCATTATATATATATATTAAATATATATATATATATATATATATATATATTATTTACAATAAAATAGTATAAAATTTGGAGTAGTGTTCTCAAAAGATTCATTTCTTTAAATATATAAAATGTATGTGGATAATATTTAATATATATATCATATTTAAATATAGGGATATTAGTCTATAAATATGCAAAGTTTGGTCAAAATTTAGTTTTGCACATGATCTTTAAAACGCTCCTAAAAATGCATGAGTTTTTCAATTCGTTAAAAATCGCCCACCGGCGAAAAACTCCGGCAAAATCGAGTCTGACATGTCGTTTTAGTGCTTAGTTGGAAGAGAGATTTTTTCAAGTATGAAATTATGTGGTTTTTGTTACCTGAAAATACCCGAAGTTTGAGTTTATTCTAATTTTGCACATAATTTTTGAACTTTAATAAAAACATGTTTAAATTATATTATATGCTTAGTATTTAATAGAGAGTGTGAATAGAAGAATCGTGTATTCGAATCTGACTGAATAATTTGAATGTTAGTAACGAATCGAATACAAATCAAGTTTAACATTCCAATAATAGCGTATAAGAATACAAATATGAATAGAATACAATGATATTTAATTCGATTCATTTCGTTTACATCCCACAGTAAATGATAAATTTCGGAAAAATATTTTAGAGCTATCATATAATTCTTATTCATCTTAATTAATTCTATTAAATACTAAGCATATAAAACGATTTAAATATATTTTTATAAGTTCAAATGTCATGAGCAAAATTAGATTTAACTCAAACTTCGCGTATTTTTAAGTGACAAAAACTAAGTAATTTCTTACTTGAAAAAATCTCTTCTAACTAAGCACTAAAACGTCATGTCATCCGCCACGTCAGATTCGATTCCACCGGAGTTTTCACTCGGTGTGCAAATTTTAACAAATTAAAAAGTCATGTATTTTGATGAGCGTTTAAAGGTCGTATGCAAAATCAAATTTCAGCCAAACTTCATGTATTTACGGGCTAATATTTCCTAAATATATAATACATGTGTGTGGAGTTCTATTAATTGTTTATTTTCTTTATGATTTTAATAATTTTTACACATAATTATTGTTTTTTATAAATGTAAAATATTAAATAATACATAAATTATTATAAAAGATAATAAAGTTTAAAAGTATTAATATGTATAACGATAAATATATTGATGCTTCGGTAAGGATCGATATAGTTGAATATGAAAATTCATATCATTCCCGTATGATAGATAATCAATCATGCATTGATTTTTCTATGAATAGATATATTCAAAGGCGTCTTGAGTGGTGGAGTTACTTGCGATTTGTTCGATAAGTTAATCGAATTTGTTAATTTTGTTCGGCTTTTCCTAGTTATAAAATGGTATCGGAAATGTTGGGTCTATTGGTCGGTGCGCATCAAATAAATCACCCCACCAGACCAGACCCGCAGTAGGGTACTAAATTTCACCTTGCTTCAGCAATCAAAATCTGGACAAATTTTTCTATCGTAAAATCTCCGATCAATGGCGCCGCCTCCTGGACTTTATTCCGGCAAGAATACATTCGCTCTGATATCGCATATTTGGATTCTATATCTGATCTATTTCTGTCGATGTATTTAATTTTGCAATTTATCTGAATTTTTGTGAATGATAGGTTGCTAGAGTTTCAGCTTTCACGATCGGACTCGCTTATGGCAGTGTAAAGCTCAAGTTTCTTAAGGTATTTTCCTTTTTTTTTTACTTCCCCAGAATTTTCTAAAGATTGAGATTTTAGGGTTTTTCGGGTGATATTGGAAGGTGAATTTTCATTTTATTGACGTTTTAATAAATAGGATGTCATGAGTTTTGTGTTTGTAAGGAGATGGGATGAGGTTGGAAACGTAAAAGAGAGCTAATAACACCATCTTCAGAGCTGCTTGGTAACTGCTGATTGTTTGAGATAATTATGCTACAGACAGGCTAGAAAGTTTTCATGACTTATATTTATGGATCAAACCGTAAATTAAAACTTTGTCATGAAACATGAATGGAATTGGGAGGGATTCATCTCAGAATTATGCTGGTTTTAGGTAAAGAAATGGTGATGAGACTGGTTCTTGGTTAAGAAAAATTGACAGAATTTGTTTGCCTTTGTTGCTGATACTGTCCTGTTGAGCTTAACAAGTTGCGTAGAGTCTGACCCACTTAAATATGGTGATGAACCTATTGAATAATATTAAATATAACTAGCATAAATATTATTTAAGTTTCCTTTCCTTTTTACAGTTTATTAAATAAATATTGGCAATATATAACATAAAGCATAAAATCAATCAAATTTCCAACAACCTGAAAAGCTGAAGCACAAAAGTTGTTAAATTAACGTTAAATTCTCTCTCAGGGTGTAAACAAACACTCTGTGAGGAAAAATCACAAACATCTTATTTACGGAACCAACCACTCAAAAAACAAGGTAGAATCCCCAAACTGTGAAGAAAGATGTTGAAAAAAGAGAGAAAATAAGCAGGCATCAAACTCTGCTCAATCTCGTCTTGACCATCTCTCTCCAAAATTTCGGACAAATAAAATATTCCCAATTTTGCACCTTCATCAGTCGTATATGCTACATCAGTCGCTGCAATTGAATTGACTGAAAAAGCCTTTCATCGGATCATGGAGGTGAGCGATCTGAAGACGACCTCTTCGCAAGGTAGGGTTAGCCCCATTCCGTGTTCGTACCCAAATTCTTCCTCGGCTCTCCGCAGCAGGCACTGAAATTCGGGGTGAGTGAGGAAGGAGATCGGGACGATGTAGCGGCTGCGATTCTCGCCGACGTAGACGGGGAAGTGGCCCTTGGGGACGTCGACGAGATACTCGCCGTCGTCGTGGCCGTGCTTCTTGCCCAAGCTCGAGCATCGCTTCAGGATTTGTTTCAGCACTGCCGCTTGAGACATCTTGTTCGATTTCAAGATCGCCATAGATAAGTAAGGAATACGGTGGAGTTTTGTTTTGAGAGGGGGAAATTGAAGGAGTTTGTAGAGTTGAGGGTGGTGCGGTGGTTGTTATGGTGGAGGGGGGATTATGGAGGTCTTTATCGATGTGGGTTGTGGGGGGGAGGGGGGCGCCAAGGTGTGGGTCCCACCTAAGAATAAAATTTATTATTATTAATGCCTTAGGGAGACTCGGGTCCACTTGAATGTAGATGAGGTGGGGCCTAAGAGGACATCTTCACCGTACATGTTTTCTTTACTGTATTTGATAAAAATTACTACTCCATCTCACTATTTATCTTTCACTTCTTTCGATAGTAAAACTAAAAAAATAGATGATAAAATATAAAAAATTGATAGATAATAAAGTGAGAAAATGAGTGAAAATAGATAATAAAATTAGAGAAAAAAAAGGATAAAGTAGTAAAAAATAAGAGAGATGATGGTAATTAATTTTTTCAATTAGAAAGTGAGACAGAAATAATGAAACGAATATAATAAAAATCTAGTATAACAAAATAAAAAGGCTCGGTCTTGAAGTGTAGGTAAAAATTAAAATTTGATAAATATATAAGTTTAGGGAATGAAATTGTCCTTATTTCTATCTTGTCTCTTTTTTTTTCTTATGGTCACATTTTTAAAAAATATGCAGGAAAAATATAAATCGATTACTCAGATTATGAGATCTATTTATTTATATAAGACTAACAACTCTAATTAATAGTGGTATAAAAGAAATAAGACAAGATGTGTGAAACATATGAAGTAGTAAAATTAAAAATAATTAATGAAAATATGAATTAATTATACAAATTTATGACAATACATACCCGTAAATTAATTTTTTGATTGATGAAATTTGAAATTACAACCGTTTTAAAATTCACTTAACTACTAGATTATCTATATAGGAGCAATAGAGATAAATGTATAAGATGACGTTATATAATTTGAATTCAACCAATAATGTTTATGTTCCCAATTATAGTAAGTTAATTAATATTTCTCTACTCGTTTTTGTATTCATAAAACATATAATAACAAGTATCATGCAAATTGGAGGAATACAATGTACGATAATAATGACTAATATAATATCTTAAACCTTATCGACTGAAATAAGAGTGGATACAACTAAGTTAATCGGATCTACGGAAGAACGGTGGCATGTGGGTGTGTGGGACCTTACGACAAGCCACGCGTTTCTGGGCTGTGTGTTAGTATGCAAGGACATCGTGGGGCCCAACCCCATTTAGCTCAATCTAGTGGAATTATGAGAATCTACCCATTCCCCTTATATCAAAAGCAAATCTATCCAATTTTTTAAAAATTATTTATAAAATATTCAAATTGTCTAAAATATTCTCACTTTTTCACTTTTTTCATATGAAAATTGTCAGGTCGCATAAATGCACTGAATTTAACGTAGTGTGCCGATCGGTCGGCACACATTGTCAACGTGCCGATCGATCGACCCCAAAAAAAAAAAAATTTAAAAAGTTGTGCCCTATCGATCGGCACACATTGTGAATGCGCCGATCGATCGGGCACACTTAATATATATATATATATATATATATATATATATATATATATATATTTGTGCCCTATCTCGGCCAAGACACTATATGGTCCGACCGATAGGTAGAAAGTGTGCCCTATCGGTCGGACACGTGATAGGGCACACTGCAAAAAGGTAATAGGGCACACTGCAAAAAGGTGATAGTGCCCTATCGGTCGGACACATGATAGGGCACACTGCAAAAAGGTGATAGGGCACATGCAAAAAGGTGATAGGACACTGTTAAGTATTTATTCATGAGAGAGTGTGCCCTATCGGTCGGACACATGATAGGGCACACTGAAAAAGGTGATAGGGCACACTGAACGGGATGTGTTAAAAAAGTATTCCACCGATAGGGCAAGTGATAGGGCACACTGAAAAAGGTGATACATCCAAATAAGTATGTCCGATCGATCGGGCACATGAACGGGATGTGTCCGACCGATGCAATGGAGATGTGATCGGACACTTGATCGGGATGTGTCCGATCATGATCGGTCAGTGTCCGATCGGTCCGACCGTGGTCGGGCCCTCCAGTCGGACCGTGATCGGACCCCACGGTCGGACAACGATATTTTCGAGATAGTTATTTTTTTTTCAAAAATCAATCATTTGTTGCACGAAAAATTATAAAAACACCTGACAATCATTGGAAAGTCATTGAATTTATTGAAAAAGTAGGAATATTTTAGTATATTTGGGTATATAGTGTAGTTAAATATAAGAGTTTGATAGATTTGTGTTTGACTTTATCCCATTGGGTATAACACCAAATGGCTCTCTAATCTATATCTTATTACAACATGGGCCCTCTCTAAATCCGGACATATTTAAAATTTTAAGAATATCTAAATTCGATTTAACAAAAAAGACACATAAAAATAAAGATCGATGTTTACGTTTACATGGCATTTTGAGAGAAAAAAAGCATTTTTGGCCCGTCATCTTTGCGTTCGATTCACTTTAATCCATTATTTTGATTTAGTACAATTTTAGTTCGTTAATTTTGCAAATTGTCCATTTTTAGTCCGTTTCACAAAAAATGACCAAATTTGTCTAATTTTGGTTCGTTATGTAAATAAAAAAAAATTAAAATCTTATTTTTAATATTATAATATATTTATAATATCAATTTTCATCTCTTTATATTATAAATGTCCAACTTTAACCTATTACGTTTAAAAAAGATCCAAAAATGAGGTTGATTATTTTTCTTAATATGTATTTTGCTTATGCTGTTTGTCGAATAATTTTAGAAAATTTTGCTCGAAGATAGATCCAAATAATTAAAAAAATCTAAAATAATAAATATAAAAAAATAATCAATCCCTTTTTTAACATAATGGGTTAAAACTGAACATTTATAATATAAAAAAATAAAAATTGATATTACAAATATATTCTAATTTTAAAAATCTATTTTTAATTTTTTTATTAAGTCAGCGGATCAAAATTGGACAAATTTGACCAATTTTATAAAACGGACTAAAATTGAACTCAACAAAGATAACGGACCAAAGTGAATCGGGTGTCAATATAATGGGCCAAAAATGATTTTATCCCACATTTTGAAAAGGTGAAATTGTATGGATGGACATAAAAAAGCATAAACATTAAATAGTTGTGGATGTTAGTCGCTGGCGTAGCTTTCAATGTTTCGAGTGAGGTTCGAGTTTTGGGTTTTAGAGTCATCCCTGTCTCTAGGAGTACGAATTCATGTATAATTTTAATTTTACAAGAAAATTTTCAAAAAGTAATATACAAAAAATATTAGTATTCGGAGGCAAAATCCTTAGATCCGTTTTTGCCATGACTCAGGGCAAAGCCCTCTCTAGTTTTCAGCCTTTTTTTTTTGGATAATGAAAGTAACACGCAATCATTATCGAAGTGTGTACTGTGTAAATTCTGTTCTTATACATTAGTCTGCGAATAAAATAGGAGAAACTAACCACCTTAAGCTATTTATAGATGACAAACTTACATAGGTTAAGCATCTTAACCGCTATGTCATATGAAGGGGACTTCTATCTCGTTTATTCATTCTCTTTGTATTCCTAATTTATTTCATTAATGCATGTCATAGCTTCATTAACCATAGTAAATGCAAGAGTTATGAAGCTAGTAAGCGTACGATAGAGTACGCAAGGACTTTCGGTGGGGAAGTGTTTGGTATTTACTGTTTGTTGGACCTGTGATTCTCTAAAACAATTTGTCAGAACAACTGAAATGTATCTTTCAGTAATAGTTCTTACCAGAAATCCATGTGAAACCTTAAAGATTTATTGTACAATTTCAAACTTCCAAACAGTAATCATCATCAAGATAAGTTTTATTTTTTATTTTTAAATAAAAATTTTACTGATTAAATCATTCAAATACTCAGAGCAAGTTGGTGTTTACTTGCATTTCTAACCTGATTTTAACCTTCCTCGTGATGCAACTGAGGCAAAGAGGGATCCAAAATCAATAATATAAGGGGCAAAAATAAAAAAAATTCAAAACATATTAAAAAGAAATTTAAAATTTTGTATGATTTAAGATCGACCCCATCCGCCACTTAAATTATATTGCTAGATAAAGGTAAGCCGTAATCGAAATAAAAAACTACGTTCATACTACCACACAAAAGAGGTAAATCACAGTTTTGACTCTCGGGGAAAAAATATGGGACTTCCCATCCCACCCATGTGGTCCTTCAACTCAAAAATCTGAAACCAACAGGAGAGAATGTGGTATGGCTACCACATGGAGTAGTAATAATCAAAGAGAAAGACTACTTCAAACCACCAACACTCGAACAATATAGTCTATACACCTAGTAGCCCCCTTCCTACTCAGATTGGCTCCATCTTATTCATTGCCATAGCCAAAATAATGGTAGAGAGAGACAGAGAGGAGTATATGTCTGCATGTTCTAAGGCTGAGAAAAAGATCCCCAAAAAGCTCACAAGATTTAGTGATCTGATTCTCTGTTGCTTCAATTGTTTTCTCCTTTTGTTTTCACCCGCATGTAATTTTATCTCCCCCCAGTCACAGTAATGTTTATGCTATTCTCTATCATGTTTGTATCTGCACATTAGCGTCACTCTCAACTTCATCATCATGTTAACTAGTTATGTGACCCTTCACTCAGCCATCGGACAAGAATCCGCGGCTGCTACGCCCTTTAGGCCGTATCTGATAGGGATACGGCTTGGGTTGGGAGAGCCGGAGAATGATGCAAATTCTTGCCCTTCTAGGCAGAGAAATTGGAATGGTAAATGGGAAGTTCTTGTGTTTCTACTTCACAATGTACAAATGAACCCCATTATTGAGTATAGAGCCTTAAGTTATTATATGACGATATTTTGGGTCGATTGTACGGTCAGATTAGGGCACAAATTCGTTCTGGGTAGGGCTCAAATAATACTAGAGCTATTTTATTCTTCTATACATATTCTTGTTATTCCTTGTAATCCGTATCCGAACATTATAGTTCACAATCCTGACTCGGTAGCATCCCCAGACATAGTTGAATAACGAACTAGGTAAACAATCCGTGTGGTTTTGTTCCTTGTTTTTTCATATCTCATTCGCATATTTCCGCATAATTATTCTACACCAGTGCTATCAAGGTTAAACAAAACGACCGAAGGGCCGTTTCTCAGTCGTTTTAGGGTTAGGAAGAGGTCAATATAGTTGCGAAAGTGAACAACTAAGTAGATTCTAAGATGCAAGACACATGAAGCCCAGATCTCTAAACCCATAAAGTAAATATATTGCAAAATACTAGAAATAGGGGGAATGTCATATAAAAAGAATTGCTAAGATTAAGGATTTCATACCTTGTATCTTTAGACAAATGACAAACATATAACATATTTGCAAACTCCCTCTAGACTGAACTTGCTGAATAACTCCATCCTACATCCTTCTTCAACCCTCTCCTTTTCATCAACTCCCTCAATCTCTCAATCTCATCCCACATGCCATACCTAGCAATAGCATACATATTAGACAGAAGAACATATACCCCAACATTATCAGGCTCCAACTCAAAAGCCTTCTCAGCAGCCAACTTCCCCATATTGACATTCCCACACTCATTACAAGCACTAAGCAGAGCTCCCCACATGGATATAGTGCAATCACCTTGTGGTATCTCAGTTATAACTCTCCGAGCCTTCTCCACCTCTCCTGCTCGACAAAGGAGATCAACGAGACAACTGTAATGCTCGTGGCTTGCAGCCAACCCGTAGTCACGAGTCATGGACTCAAAATGCTCCATGCCAAGATCCACTTGGCCGGTGTGACTGCAAGCAGAGATGGCTGTCAAGAATGCGACTCCATCAGGCTTTATCCCTTCCATTAGCATATCTTTGAATAGCCTAATAACTTCAGTATAATCTCCACTCTTTCCATACACTCCTAACATAGACGTCCAAATAACATCCCTTTTTCTCTTCTCAATCATATGCCCTGCCGTACTGAAGACTTTCTTTGCGCTTTCTATTAACCCACACTTTCCGTACATTTCAATCAACAAACTCTGCAGAAACACATCAGCTTCGAGGTCTATGATTCGACGCACAATGCTTGCATGAATCTCCTTGCCTAATTCTATCGAACAGAGTCCAGAACAAGCACGAAGAGCAGCGGATAAAGTGAAGTTGTCTGCTTCCAAACACAACTTAGGCATCCTCCTAACAAGCTCAATCCCTTCTCCTCAGATCTTAGCTTCTGTATAGCCTGACAATAGCATATTGACGCACACAGTGTTCTTTTCAGGAATTTCGTCGAACACCTTTACTGCATCGTTCAAGCACAACAGTTTAGCGTAGAAATCCACCATAGCACTATCGACGAATACACTAGCTAACCACCCTGATTTCTCCACACAAGCATGAATCAATTTACCAAAAACAACATTTTTTAGAGAAGAAGCTGATTTCAAAGAGGTGCATAAAGCGTAGGAATCGACATGAACGCTGCTGTAATGCATGAAGGAAAGCGTATGCAGAGCACACCAATCGGATCCTTGCTGAGAAAAATGAGATATAATCGAATTAAAAGGTAGCGGATTTCTACAATTGAGGGATTTCAACAAAGGATTTAGAATCTTGACGCTGTCGTCGCGGACGCATGAGGTGTATGTTAGTATGAGGTTGGTTTTGG
The DNA here is from genome assembly GCA_028984105.1 of Lavandula angustifolia. Classification (NCBI taxonomy): domain Eukaryota; kingdom Viridiplantae; phylum Streptophyta; class Magnoliopsida; order Lamiales; family Lamiaceae; genus Lavandula; species Lavandula angustifolia. Next base: position 24,971,748 of record CM054824.1, read on the forward strand.
AGATTAGGGGAAACGAAGAACATTCCTGTTGTAATTACATGCGCGTAGAATTGCTGAACTGCTCTAAGATTCTTCGTCTGAGAACAGTGTTGCAGGAATTGAGCGATCGTGTGAAAAGTTAGAGCGCCATGAATCTTAATTGGGGCAAACATTTGTTTTCTCGCAGCGCCGATTTCGCTTTTAAAGAGGTCCGATTGAAATTAGGGTTCATAATGAGGCAATACTTTTTTACATAAATTGAAATTAAATTAGAGTTGATAAAGAGGTCTAATTGCATTTTAGGCATCAGACCAAGTGATATCCATCTCTCCCCAATCTGATTTAGCCACTCCTAAAGCTTCCCAAACAGCTCTGGAAGCATCGACGATATTATTCCGACAAGGATGCTGGTAATCATGATCCGCATCGCATCCCATCGTCGAGTCACACTCATCAACCACCATTGCAGAAACGCTCCTACCATTAGCAGTAACGTTTATATCCTTAAGGCACCTCGATCCTCCGCTATACCATCCGGTCGATAATGCGACGACCGGCGTATCGTCGGAGTGGTACGCCGCCGTCTCCGCCGTTGGCGAAGCTGTTGAGTGTGAGGAGAGCGTTGGTGGTTGGCGGTGAGCATGTGTAGGTGGTGTATGTCTCCCCTGCTTTGCAGCAGTTGGAGTGGTTCTCTGTATTGCATTGCCCCGGCGGTGGAGTCGTGCCGATTATCTGGCCGCTAGGGTCGCATGACTGGAGTCTGGCAGCGGGGGCGTATGCAGCAAGAAGGGTTAGAGCAATTAGAAAGGAGTTTCTCATTTTGGATTGAGGCAGATTGGGATGGATTAACCTGCTTTATATACAGTTTTTTTTGTTTTTTAGAAAATAAGAACTTATTAGCTGGCCATGTTGGCTTAAGCTACTTAACATCAGGGGGAAGACTTCGATTTTGTCGGAACAGAGGATTCTGATTATGCAGTCTCATCTCCTGCAGGTGTGGAATCATTCTTTGCCAATAACATATAGAGATGATTATACTGTTTCATTTGTACAATTGGGAGATCATGATCTTCTTGAATCTTGTTAAAGTTTGATTCAAGAAAAAAAAATAATACTAATAAAATAAAATCCGAGAAAGAAATTTGTATATTATCTGGTTAATCTACAAAATGTGTTTTAAGTGCTATCGAAGGGATGTTCAAGATGGCCTTAGGAACATCAGTTGCTGATCTTCCTTGGCTTGTTAAAGAACGCCCTAGCATTTAACTATCATTCTTGTTGTAAGTCAATCTCTTTATATACGATATTTTGTTTCCGGTGATTATGTGGATTTGTAGATATACTAATATTATTATTTAAAATTAATCCTAGTGAATAAACTTTAAATCAATTTTTAGATTAACCACTTGTGCAAAAGTATAATATCATACTCCTACTCCGGAAACAGTATTCAACAAGTCCAAAGTCCAAACCACGGAAACAAGAGACAAGAGGCCCTCAATGTCTGATCGGATCATGGAAAATTTGCAACAATATTTAGTTTAAATAAATTCTCAAGTTGGTCTTTGTCTACAATTTGTAGACAACATTTGACATTCCAAACAATTTTTTCTACTTGATGAATTTGTCTATTCTATTTTGTATTCGTCTGATTTGTGTTCGTCTAATTTGTTTGGCCATAAATTTCAAACAAAATAGTTATTGTTGATCCATTACAATTAGGGCTCGTTTGGTTGTTAGAAAAAGTAAAGTTATATGAAAATATGATTATGATGAATATGATTCTTTGGAAAATGATTTAGGAAAATAAGATTGTTAGGAATGTGACATGGAATGTGATCATGTGAAAAATGGATTACTTGCATTGTGTTTGAAAAATACCACAAAATTGTACGGATATTAACATATAAAAGACATTCGTTAAATACAAATCTCATTTTCAAAATTCTACGAAATACCTCCACCACAATAGTGGATGAGAAGTTATGTTGCGAACTAAATAAAATTCACAAAACACCACATTTGAAATACATTCGTTACAATTCTCAACACGAATATGGATTGTTGTTTTCATTTTTTTAGTTTTGTCTGGTAGACGATTATGAAGAATTAGTCTCATTTGGATAAAATTAAAATTAAAATTAGAACCACAAGATACCAACAATAACAATTAAATGCTCGAAACATAAGTAAAGAAATAACGTCAACGCAGTAGCAGATCAAAAGTATGACTAAATCAATTAAGGGAGAGAGAGAAATAGAGATTGCATCTATTATTAATTTGAGAAATCATGAGGGGAGAAGAATTATGAATTGAAATCAAATCGAAGAGTAACTGGTTGTACGATGTAAACTTCTTGTGAGAAAAAAATAATGATAGCGTAAGTTGTTGAGAGGAATCGATATCTTAAATCCCGTATCCAGCAAAAAGAATAACTAGAGTAAGGAAAAAAATCCTTAAATATCTATCTATTTTCCTTATTTTTAGGATTCTTTTTTACTTTCCTTATTTTTTAAAAATTAAACCAAACCGATGATTTTGAATTTTAGGAATTAGATTACTTTTCTAATTCTACCAAACAAAGCATTTTAATAAATTGAAATAAAATTACTTTTCAGGACCAGAATCCGTGCAAATCAAACAAGCCCCTACTGTTTTTTTCTATATAACAAGTCTTGTAGAGGCCCACGAGACCCTCACATAAAAACTCCTTAATTTGATAATTTATTTACATTCTAATATTTTATAAATTTATTAATTTGTTAGAAAATGTATTTAAAATATTTCTAATTAATTTATTAGAAAACGTATTTAAAATATTTTTAATTAATAAATAAATTTTAAAATAATTAAATTTTGGTCTAAATGCGCATCTGCACCATATCTGTCTATAATCGCTCAGGATCATCTGGTCCAAAAGTGGGAGGATCACTCAGTGACCCACCAATCACGCGGTGCCACGCGTGTATTGGTGGACCATGTAGTTGTAAATTTGATTTAAAGAACACATGTGGCACCACCTGATTGGTGGGCCACATAGTGATCCTTGCAATTTGGGCCAGAGGATCCGGATTGGTCTATAATTGGACTTCTAGTAATTTTTTAAAGTGAAAACTAGGACGGATTATTTCAAAAGTGAACATAAACTTTGATTTATTAATGAATTGGACTTCTAGTAATTTTTTTAAGTGAGAACTAGGGCGGATTATTTCAAAAGTGAACATAAACTTTGATTTTGATTTATTAATGGGTCTTTCAACATTTTATACACTTAGCATTCTTAAAATGGAGGTTCGAGATTGGTCAAATTTAATGGTCCAAATCGAACATTTAGATCATTCTACCTTTTTACAGTCCAAATTAATCTAACTCCTCTAAATTGAGCATTAAATAATTCTACCTTTATATTAAAAATATATACTTCTCTAAATTGAGCATTAGATAATTCCATATTTTTATAAAAATAAATCTTTCTTTCATATCCTTTTTCGTTTTGGCCAAGACCCGGACAATCTTATTTCAACCCATTTCACCACGGCAAATAATAGTTGAAACATTTCTATCAAGTTTGAGATACATTTCCTTGTTCAATTTAGTCCGAGATAAATAAAACAGGCACTCTTACAGTGAAATTCATAATCAAAACCAAATTGGCACTGTTACTGTTACAGTAAATATGATTTTCTAGCAACACTTTTGAGTTATCTGAAAGAAATAGCTTCCAATAGCTGTAAGAACAGACCCATCTAAAAACACTGAAAATAAAACTTATATAGCCCCACATGTTAGACCACTCCGGAAGGAAGGCGCAACACAAGCTGTCCCCCGAAAACACTGCACGCCCACAGCCAAAATTAGTTAAACAATAGGGTAAATTAGCAGAAATGTGCAATTGAGTAAGAAGATGTGTAGACCTTTTCACATAGTAATAGCAAAAGTCAGCAAGGATGAAGGTCTGAACGACTTCTGATAGGAGAACGAGTGAAGGCCAGAACCCGTAACCTAGTGCCACCAGAAGATGACCACGCGTGTCCAAAACCTGAATGCAACGAAAGCAAACAAAAGCAAATGACCACAAGAAGGTGTTTAGTTTAGAGCCTCTCTATTCGAAGATCCAAATGACCCTCTTTTAGCATCAACTTAATTCACATGCTTTCTTTTGTTCAAGTAAACATTTTGCATACTGTTGTAACAAGCATATTATATCACTAAAATTTTTGACCCCATGTTAAGCAATTCCGACTATCATCCTACACTCTCCCCCAAAGATCACAATCATGATAACTGATAATCACAACAAAATTACTTTCTATAGCAAAAGCTAAAATGCAAATGCCAAAAACGGTTTTTTTATTGATGAAACAAACCTGAAGAACCCAGTGAGCACAGCTGAAAAACCTTGCAACGCCCAATGCAAATACGTAATGAGCTGTAAATGGTTCGACAATCTGCAAAAAGAAATTGCGGGTATTACTTTCTTATAAAACAGTTCTGTGCCTTCTGTCTATTTGTTAATTCTTCATTATCAGGAGAATTTACCTTTGTGTTCTGCATTACACGCAGCTGAGGTAGGACGGAAACAGCTTCAAGGTAAACACAGAAGGCCCATGCAATCCTGTTGATGATGTGATGCGATGTAGATGGGTGAACTAGTAAAGCTACAACAGCACAAGGGACCGCCTGTACGGACAGTTTTTCAGATTTGAAAGCAAAAACTATGGAGGGCTATAAAATCATAGGAAACTGATTAAAGTAAAAATAGATAAATTATGGAATCAAGTGTAGCATGGAGAAACCATAATCCAACATTGCTATACTATAAGATGATAAACATTTGGTAAAGGCTTCTATTTATAAAAATCACCTATTCCAGCCTCAGACAAGGGAACTAACAAACTGGTGAAATTCTATAGCAGTCAGCACCAAAACAAGAACAGTTAAGAAAATGAAAAGACAGTAATAGCAATATGTGAAGGTAGAAACAAGAAGATGTTGACATATAGGATTCAATTTAGAAAAACAGAGACAAACCTAGAACAACTTCCATAGGATTGGGAGACGAGTCTCATGATAAGAACTAATTTAACAAATGAGCACTTAACTACGTATTAACAAAAAGAGAAGGAAAAAGAAAAAGAAGGGTAAGATCTGAAGAGTCAAAGACTGATAAGTACACGACACATTTAAAACAGAAATAAGAGCATTGAAATTTAATGAAATCTAAATTCCTAAACAAAGATTTCAATTAATTGAATTTCATTTAGTTTTTTCTTTCCTTTTATCGATTGGTGAATGGATATCCAGTCCGGTATTATATAGCCTAGATTCCATGGCAATATGGAAGATTCCTTACTTATCATACACCAAAACAAAATTCATCATGAAAAGAAGACATCCAATTTCAATAGAAGACTTACCACATAGTACAGTGGAATGTTGTCTTTATCCTCCATGTAACTCGATCTCAAATTAAATCGAATCATATAAACAACCCACAAGGTTGTACCCAGCGTAGCCAAGTCAAGCAGAGTGTGTACATCGTACTCCATAACGACACTGCAATACAATCTAACAGCCAAAAAGATAGCTGTTAGCTCCTGAGACTTCAGTGAAAGCCCTGCAAAGTGAAACAAAATCAGCAATTACCTTCTAAGTGGAAGATAAAGTAAGATATTTTCGAAAAATAGAGCATTTGGTTGTTCTACTATATATGACTAGTTGGTAAAACTTTGAACGCAAAAACTGAATCTTTCGACTTCACTGAAACATAATGCAATGAAAAACAGCATAACTACATTTCATAAAAATCTCAAAAAAAAAAAAAAGTCAACAAGAAAAAAACCTAATGAGTAATGACCTTCCTTCTGCTAGCATAGTCCCAACAACAAAAAGATCTCATCCAGAACCTTCCAATTCTTAAAATCTCAGCTTCCATTCATCAGCTAACTACTAACACGTATCAGAAAAGGAAATAAATTTAATGGCGACTAAATCGGTAATTAACCTAAAAAACCATTTTTTTTAACATACAACAAGTACAAAAACCCAAATATTTAAAAATCAGAAAAGCAGAAATCAATCTAGAACCAAACAATTTTAACTCATAGCTCCACGCATCTTCATTCCCAAATGCATAGTTCCAAAAGATCCAATCTTGACCACATCTTCCTTCCATCACAATCAATTAATAATAATACGCGCCAAAAAAACTCATAGCAAAATAAACAACACCACACCTGCACAAGTCTTCTCCTTCGTTAACTTGTAAATCAGAACGGCAATTCCGATCGAATGAACAGCCTCCGCCGCCACAAACAGATTATCATGATCGTGGACAATTGCCCGGAGGATAACAAGCGCCGCCATACCGCTGATCACGGCCAGAAACGCCTTCACCTTCGGCGGCTGCCGCCTCAGCCATGTCGCCGCTGCTTGGATCGACCTCCTCGGTGCCTTCATATTTTTTCAAAAACCTAAAAATCTAAAGAGTATCTATATTTTATATATGTATAGATAATTTATTTAGGCGATTCTTATTCTGATTCTTCCGCCTGAAAGCAATAAATTGAGGGAAAATTTGAGGAGAAGAGAAAATTTTCCCGGAGAGAGAAAGGGGAACGGCGATGGAAAAATTATGAGCAGAAATTGGCGTTTGTTGGGATGAGTAAATATATTTTACGAGTCAAACATGTCAAACCTGTCTTTCTATTTTCCCTAAAATAAATACTAGTAATATTTCCATATATTCGTTTTAGAATTTCAATTCTCTATCATATTCAGAGAGTTAATATTATCAATTTCAATTTCAATTTATTTAAAATCAATTCCATATCATGTAGTATTCATATTCAGAGGAATTCTGTTTCTATTCTATGTGTTTTATTGTTGTGGATATTAAGATATTGTATTCTTGTCGAAATCGAAATCAAAGGAAGATCAAGTCTAACTTGTATACTTTGTTCATTCGAGTGTTTATAGATCTCTTACTGTTTTTGACTAGATAACTCGAATTAAATTTCAATTATTTATAATCTTACACATTTTGAGTTCCAACTTCCATGGATGCACGCCTTCGTAATACAAATATAGATCTAATTTATTTTATTTTGTTGCACATTGTATAAGGTAAGTTGCTATCGTTTGACGTAAAGGGTCATTTATTTATTTATATTTAATAATAATATTATAATTATCTATTATCACCTTGGACTACACACATAACGTATTCAAAGTAAAAATAAACTCGTAATTAACCAGCTTTATGATCAACTCTCTCTCAACCCATTCATGCATTTTAGCCACATATCAAAGGGACAACGACCACCAGTTCACCATCACATGTAGTTATCAAATTCAAGTTGCAACTACAAAAAAGAACTTGCAAGGTTGAAACAAACCAAGATTTTAAGTTCTAACGTTCATCATCAAGCGGTCCACGAGGACGATCGTCTCAATACGGGTTTGAGCTGCTTATCTTCCTCGAGCGAGATCATACCCAAATGGGAGGGGTCTTCGAGCAACATTTTAGCAACCAAATAGCCTGCAACTGACCACGTTTGGTGCTTCCGCGCTTGCTTCCCAATGTATCGCCCCAGCTTCCCGTCATAGTACTCCGGCCACCCATCTTTCGACAGCCTCATCTCAGCAAGCTCGATTGCTCGTCTAGCGATCTGCGGACGCCCGGTCTTGATGCAAGCTGCTGTGACGAGCCATAACAGCACTGCTAGCCACAAACACAGTTGCTAGCATGTTAGAGATGATCATTTCATACATCTCACGATGAACTTGTGGAAAAAATTGTTAAGGATTAAATCACACATAAGAGCTATCAAGATGAGGGGCGGATCCAGAAATGTTAAGAGGGGGGCGACAATGGAATTTCACAAAGGAGGGGAGTGATAGTGGAATTTCAAAAAGGAGGGGAGCGACGAAAGAATTTTAGGGGGCAAAATAAAAAATTACACACAAAATCAAGTTTTGGGTTTCCGGTCAATTTGGGGGCGGCCGCACCTGCACGCCCCCTTGGATCCGACCGCCTATGATCAAGACCAAATCACACAAACACACGATATATCAAAAGAATAAAACAGGACATATAATTTTACGTGGTTTAGCCAATATGACCTAAATAATCAACGAAAGTTTTACCAGGCCATGATCCGCCATTATGGTAACTCCACCGCGTGTTCTTCGGATCGCACCCTGTCACGATCCGCCATTCGTGATTCTCGATAGCCGGGTAACAAACTTTGAGCGGCATATCGCCCACCAGCTCCTCCCATCTTGATTCAATGAGATCCATAATGGCTGATGACTGCTCTGGTGTTGCTAAGGATGAAAGGATGGCAATGCAGTTGCCCAAGCAAAACCAACGGAAGTCCATGATCGAGGGGCCAATGTTCCCAATGAAATAGCCTCCGTGCAACGGCATGAAGTCGAAGACCCACTCGGGCAGAGAATCGGGCATGACGTTGAACTTGTTGACAGCTGTGTGGGAGTACTCCTCTGTTTTGTACCTATAAATGTCATTGAGGTTCTTCAAGTCCAGCCAGAAGTAACTTCTCATGTGATAGCTTAACGCGTGCAAACGTTTCACAATTCGTTCTATAAGCTCCTTTCCCGGGCCATCATGCTTCAGTAATAGCATGGCACATCTTAGAGCCATGAAGAAAAGGGCTTGTATCTCAATAGGGTAGCCATGAACACCCTAACATTTGTAACACAACTCTTGAGTGAGAAAATGTTTCAAGAAAACTCATCAAACACATGGCTAAAACAAAAAAACTATGTAGTTGTCGATAATGGATAGTATTTTACTTCTATCATGCTAATTAAATAAATGAACACCCTAGCATTTGTAACACAATTCTTGAATGAGAAAATGTTTCAAGAAAATGCAAACACATGTTTAAAACAAAAACTATGTAGTTTCAAGAAAATGCTTGGTTACATTAAATTGGATAATGGACAGTATTATACTTCAATTATGTTAAAACTAAATAAAGAAGGATTACTGACCATCCTACGATCAATCATAGAGCATCCATCAGCACAAAGGAGAGTGGGGAAGGTGTCAAATCCTTCTGAGAGGCATAAACTTAGTATGAGGCGTATGCCTTTCTGGCAATCGGGCTTATCTGCAAGGGAACTATCTCCAGTAGATTTGGTGTATGCACGTAGAAGTATGATCCACCAGAAGCCGGAATCTACTGGAGCCACTCTTCCTATTGCACTCTCACCAAAATCTGCAATCAGTGTCTCGGTATTCCTGATTGGATCGTGCAGTACTTTAAAACTGGCTGGCATAACACCTTCGCCCAGTTGGAACCGATCAATTTTCTTCTCCCATGATTGAAGGCGGAGGGTCTTTAGAAGAAAGTTTTTTACTACCTCAGGTTCACCATTCATTAGGAAAGCTAGTGCACTCGGAACAAAATCTCTAACAAATACCTGGATAGGTTATATGCTTCAAGAATCACACGATCAAGCTTCCAAAAGTTTTTAGACCCAAAGTAAAGCAACAAAACTATCTGACATTACAAGCATTTGGGCAAATAATGCAGAAACAAAATTGAGGATGATAAGTCAAATGCATACTGAAATCAAGCCTTATAAGTATTCAGTCTACAAAAATCACTCTGCCAAAACATAACAATTCATTTGTGGATTTGAATAGTAATAAGAATTTTCAGTTTGCTAAAAGATCCATACCATCATCGAAAGGAAACATTTGTTTGGAATTTGATGAATTGAGATATCAGGCAACACTATTTTGTATTACTTCTTCAGTCGAATTTGAAGTAGAGTCTTAGTCTATTTCTGTATTCTTTCTAGATTCAAAATGTAGAACTAATAACTCTTGCCCTCATTACATCCTTACCCCTTATGCCCTCTTATTTCATGATCCCACAAAACCCTCCTCAAGTTACGCCCCACCACCCCGAGAAAATGCAAGAAATGAACAGAAATAGGAAGGACATTGACTCTGAAGTATGTTGCAGTGCGTTAGCCACCAAACCAAGACTTTTCCATCACCAAGTTAAGAGTTATCTATATATTATCAGCAACAAAATCATTTACTCTGTTTGCTATAGGTTCTTGATCCAGCAAAATTTTGCTCAAATCTAGATTGAGAAAACATTATGGTGGCTCGAAGCTTCAGTATGTGCTTTTAATCATAAAACTTGGGATGATACTCGAGAAAGCATGCTACCATCTTTTCTACTACACAATGAGTGAAAAACAGCATTTGCACATCCCATTAAGACTCTAATTAGCTTAGACCTACTCTGCCCTCACAATTCGTGATCAAACGTTATCAAAACTTCAAAATATCAGCTAAGTCAATAAAACAATTTGCTCAAACTCATCTTTAACTCCACCAACTCTAGCACCTTTGGTCTAACAAGAAAGTAAAGCATGCATGACATACATGAAATGTGCTCACAGAGACGACAATATCTTCAACAACAGAGTACTTTACTTTAGGCTCTTCACCTGATCATAATTGAGTTTTTCATCAGAGTTATCCAATGCAGCAATTGTGCCCACGGCCTGACCGCGGAAGTAAACCAATGATCTCCTCAAGTGATCCCACGCCTCGCCTATCATGGGGTGGGGTTCAAAGGCCAGCCCATAGCCAACATGTGAAAAAGGGGTATTGCAACCAGACCTTCTACCGGGTGAATATAGGCTATCCCCATTGTCAAAAGCTCGATTGAAGTTATCTGCTCTAGAAGAAGGATCGGGAGAAAACCCCACTGGTAAATCATTAAGCGACCTTTCATCACATGATCTCTGCCTCTCCAGATTCAAAAGCCTAGGTCGGTCTATAAACCTTGAGAAATCATCTTCCTCCAATTCATGCCCATTATTCATCGAATCAACGTTCTTAATACTACTATTTTGCAGCAAATCTCCTGTTAGTGAGGACATTATTAGAAAATCCTCAATTGCTCAATTGGCCAACTCTACTCACGAATGATCCGCCGTTATCTGCATTTTTCAAAATTTGGCTGTATAAGCAAACAGTCATTCAACTACAAACGCACATGAGGAAAGTAATAAACGCGGACGGAATTGACAACTATGAATTGGTAGGATATGAGATTTTGATACCGGACTAAGACTTCATTTCTAGCAAAACCTAAATCAAAAACGGCCGCCACCTAATTATCTTTTCTGATATATCAAAAACCCTTAGAAACTAACGAAAACGAAAAACTAAAACCATAAAACCAAAATCCACGATCCATAAACCCCAAATACATTGAACAAATTAACGAAATTATGGCATCCAAAATGTACGACTGACATAATCAATAAACAAATCAAATCACGTTATTTTCTTTCTCACTTACATGTCCGCCGAATGATGATCACAAACAATACCACTGGGAAAATGTAGTCAAACTATGTCAATCAATGCATGCATCAAGAGACGGACGGAAACATAGAGAGATGAGAGAGAGGTGTGCAGAAGTCACAGTATAAACGTGAAGGGTTAATGAAAAGGCTGTGAACTTGAATTGTTTGGGACTTTTGGGGTTTTTATAGTAATGCCAAAATTGCAAAGCAACGGGTGAAATTACACGGGAGTCTGGGCTTGCCAGCAATAATGCGACTACACAATTGTGTCAGCTCGTACACGTGGTGTCGTATAGAGAGGGTTAACAATATTGTACCGAATAGGAAATTACGTGCACATCTAGGATTCGGTGAATTAGATTTAATTACTGTCATCACATACTCAACTATTTAGAACAACAAATTAGATTTTTATATAAAATTATTTCTTTATCTCGCAAGTCGTAATCAATAATATATTAGCCATTACAAAATTATAGTAGTATTTCTTATGTTTAAAGTACCTTATTAGAAAAAAGAAAAACAGTTTAATTAAAAAGAAATAGTATTCCAAATACTATCAGCTTCTTTTCAATTAATTTTGTTTCTACTTTTAAAAAATATTATTTGATCAGTTTATGAGTTTTTATTTATTCTGATTTACTTTAAGTTATAAATAAGCAAAAGTTTATATTACAAACATTAAAAAAATGTATTTATACGATGAAAAAAGCCCAGGGTCTTGATCGCGCGGTGTTGGAGCTTGTCAAGTACGTTCCTATCACCATTTCTCCTGAGAATCGGGTCTTGATTGCTCGATGAAGACATTCTCAACTCACTCTTTGTATTGAGGTGCAAACAGTTCACTTCTTTGGGACCCCTATGAGTAGAGAAGAATTTAATTTTCTATATATTTTTGAAAATATATTATTCTATTCCTTCACATTATAGATTTTTCTCTGAATTTATAATTTTATATCCGTCTATGGGGTTTCAAAGTTCAATCGAGTTTAGTCAAGTGGGATTATATTCGAGTTTCAGGCACGAGCTTGATTTGTCGGGGGTAATATTTTTATTGTTTTTCTAAATTTTAAATTTATTAACAGAGGAAATTAAGATTATAATCATTTGAAGGGTTCGCAATTATGAAACCTTGGTTAAATCGTGTAGTGGAATTCGAGATATGTTATTTTCGTTTAAAATTGGATGCCTCCTGTCGGAATCTTACGGGATACGAAATGTTTAATTACAGAATAATTTATTCTAATTTATTGTATAATAATATCTAAAAATCAGATAAAGGTGCCGATTTCGTAGATCCACACTCATCCACCTTGTACTTGCTCCACATCCATGTGTAACATGTGTTGTGCTCTCTCTCTCTCCCTCTCTCTCTCTCACACACACACACACACATTTTGTCTTGATTGATTCTGAGTTTGAACTTGTAATTAGACATGTCGCCGACTGGTACTATAGTCTTCTCCATCGTCGGCCGACCCAATTACGGCTTCGATATTTTCTCCGTCGAACTGAACGAATCCACCGCTGAGCACCGCCTCACTGATGGCATATCTATCAACTTCAACGGCCACTTCGTCGACGAGGATAACACGATTGTCTACATCTCCGAGAGAACCGGCTCGGCCCAGATTTTCATGAACAGAAGCGACGATGCAGCTGATCCCCAACACCTCCCCGCCGCGGCGGAGAGCCTCTTCCGACCGCCCCGCCGTCAAGAACGGCCGTCTCTACTTCATCTCCGCCCACGAACGCCCAGACAAGCCGTTCGCGAGTTGGTCGGCCCTTTACGAGGAGGGGTTTTAAACTGTTCCAAATACTAATTATTATTAATACATAAAACAAATTATATATATATGATTATATCATATATAGAGATAGGGGGATCCTTAATTAAATTAGGGGCTAATCTACAAATTTAAGGATAAATTGAATCTACAAATTTAGAAGTATAAATCTGTTGGAAAAATCGTTTCTATATATATATTAATTATATATGTATTTTAAATTAAGGAAAGTTAATTAGCATTTATTGCTAATTTAACTAGGGCAAAATTCAGCCCGTTTAATCGTCGTTTCGAGCCTCGATATTTATCCGATTAATATTTTGAGATATATCACGTCGATCTACGTTTCGAGTAGATAATTATAGTGTGCTTAATTTCTCGATTCCGATTTTCGGTGAGTGAGAAATAGTGACTCGAAGTTTGGGAGGACAAAACTTAAATGTTACCTAAAGTGGAGAAACTTACCTTATTCGGGTTTTGGAGAGAATTGCATTGATCAATGTCCCACATTGATAAATGAAACAACTTTAATGTGGTATTTAAGTCTCTACCACATTGTAAGAGATAACAAAGTGACGTGGTGGGCTTGGGCCACACATGCTCACGCGCGCAGCCTTTTTCGCCGATCGCCTCACACGCGGCGCGCGGCGCAAATGCTGGCGCCCGCGCCCGGCCCGGCTCCGGTTCCGGTTCCGGTTCGTGGACTTGGATCTTGGATCTTGGGTGCCGGGTCGGGCGGTGCAGTGCTCCAGCTGCACTGGATTCCTCTCCGTGGTGCACTGCACCTGCTACACCATAATAGTACTTTTGGAAGGATCTGGAAGAGACTGTTTCACTCTCCACTTCTCCACTACTTACCATCCACGTTCTCCTGCCTTAAATGGCACAACAACTCCTCACCTGGGGTGGAAGCAGCCTATAAATAGGCTCCTGCATGTCATTCCAAAACACACCAAAAAGTATTTGCATTCCATATCTAGTTCTTAGCTCATCTTAGCTGCTCTTAGCTCAAGTCCAGCAGCTTCTGTCCTCGCCGGAGCTTGAAGGTTTTGCGGTGCTGCAATCTTCGAGACGTTCGTCGTTTTATCTTTGGGGACGATACGCCTACAACCGAGAGCACTACCGGGGAGTATTTCGTCTTGCGGAGAGAGGACTCCTCGACTCGACAGTTTTGTTGTTTTATTTCATTTTGTTATTTAATAGTTTACTTGTAATAGCAGTTTATAATACCAACAAAATCATCAATTAAGATACGCATCGGTCAAGTTCCAGTGAGGTCGAAGCTTCTTGTACGATTTTTGTATAGTCGCGACTAACCTCAACATAAGGTTATAATAAACATATATATATTCGAATTAAATAGCACATTATTCGTATTTGATTGGTGTCCATGATAATTTGCTGTTGATATTCAAATATTCAGATTATTTTCTTTAGCATTTGATAAACATTCTCATTATAGTATTTGGTTGAATTCAGTATTATTTAATTTGATTTAAAATTATTTGACTTCAAGAACTAAATATACAATAAATTTAAAAGACATTACATCTATAAATATTTTATATTTATATTATGCATTATATTTACTTAAGTATTTACAAATGTCGAATTAAATGTTATAAATTTACATTTATAAAATATTAATCAAAACGAATATTTCTAATCGAGTGTGTAGGCCAAGTCAAACAAAAAAAAAGATTTAGACCCTGTTTGGGAAACAGCTTAAATAAGTGATTATATCATAAGTGCTTATGTGATAAACGCTTAAATTGAATAAGCTGTTGTGTTTTGATATATTTATATACAAGCACTAAATTTATTAAAAATAAAATAAAATATCGTTTAAAAAATTATTGTCAGATGATTTAATATGATAGACCAATTTTTCATAAGTTTTTTTTTGATTTATTTTCATAAGTTATTTCTACCAGCTTATAAAAATAAATAAAAAATAATTTAATTTTTAGAATAAGTTATTTTCATAAGCTCTCAGAAACGCGTGCAAAAGTGCTTATTTTTTATAATAAGCTGCAAATAAACTTTTCCAAATGAGGCTTCAATTTTTCTTTTACTTTTTTTATTGTGTTATTCTCTTGCTAACCGATGAGGATTTGCTTATTATTTTCTGTATTTTGGAAAGAAAAAATGAAAAGTGATTGAAGTCGGATCTGATAAGTCTGAAAAATAAAATTAAAAAAATAAAATGATTTAGTAATTATATTTTTATCATAGAAAATGACGGAATTAGTAACTACTTTTTATATTTGTCTAATTTTTCAGTGAACTGCATGATATTCACAGTCGATAATCAAGGGGTGCAACTGTCACGTTTTCAATAGCTCGGTGGTTTAGGAGGTGTTTGTAGTAGCTGAAGATTAGTGGTAAGTGCTGAAAGACGCTTAAAGCAGCTTATTTGAAAATCAGTTAGTGTTTGGAAATAAGTGCTGAAAGCTGTTAGAATTTGGGAAAAATAGTGTTTGAAAATGTTGTTGATATAAGTAGCTTATTGTTACTTTGTAAAAGAAAATGTCTATTTTGCCCAATAGTATTATTGAATAATTATATTTTATAATATTTAAATAAAAATGCATAAATGGTTCTTATTCTATGATAATTTTTTGATATAAATTAAAGTCCTACTATACATACAAAATTAAAAAATAAATTTTCTATTTAATAAAAATCACTACACAATTAATTATAAAATAAAAATCACTATTTTTATTTAAATAAGTTATATTTTTATTTAATGAAATATGGACATCATTTGAGAAATTATATACATACGAAACCCAGAATCTTATAAATAAGAAATTCGAATATAAATTTATCTATAAAAATGAATTGTGACACGTTTTTGTATATATATATATATATTTTTTCCATTTTATATTTTATTAAATAAATATATAATTTATTTAATTATAAATCTTGAACTTAATTATTTTTTGATTTATTTATGTGGAGTTTTTTATTAAGGTTATTTTTGGAATCAAACAAATTTATTGATAGCAAATTTGTAAGAAAAATTGATAAGCTATAAGCTAGAAACTAGAAGATGTAAGCTGTGATAAAATCACCTTAAGTAGCTTCTCTAAAATCTATATGAAAATAAAGAAACAACAAGTTAAACTGAATTTTTAGACCCTTAAAATACAACTTTAAACTATAAGCTGTAAAACTTATTCTAAACATCCCCTTACACTTTAGATGAAATGCGGGGTATAGTTTAGGCTTCTATGTACAAAAACTCATTTTAATATACTATATTTATTTAATTACTTTCGGATTTATAGTTTTTCACGAAATAATGATTCCCCCCAGTTGACCTTTCCATTAGTGTTAATTGCAGGCGTTAAGACTTAAGAAGTCCAATCTGCTGCCTTCACTCAAAGCAATTCTTTGTATTCTCTGATTTTTTTCGGACGGGTAAATTGCAAGACTCAAACATGACAATTAGGGTTTTTCTGATCCTAACTCTACTGATTTTCTCCTCATCTCTGCAATGTAAGCATCCATGATTCAGATCCATTTCATTTTCAGTTGTTTCCGAAATTTTTCTTTGCTTATATCTATGGTAATCTTGGGATTATATTTTGATATGTTGCAATTTCCGTTTATTGATTATGCACTTGCGCGGATTTACGGGCTTACACGTGAAGTTTATGGGGATTGTAGTTTACCCAATGACGATTTGGATCAGATCGAGTTTATTTCTCATTTACCAATTCATGTTCCCCTTTTTGTTATTTTGTTTCGGATCGAGTAGGTCTTTTATGGATATTTGCCTCTATAATGACGATTTTGTATGTTTTCTCGATTTTGGTTTACGATGTTGGTCGACTTTTAGATTGCAATCCTATGGATTTGATAAGTGTTAGCAGTTTTGATTTAGATTTTTAATGCATGCTTATGACTTTGTCTACCAGAAAGAACTTCAATGATTACCGAGCATCATTTTTCGTTTCCCTGATAAACCTCAAATTTGCATTCTGAAAGTGTAAGTAGTTTATGAATACTTCACGCATTTGCTGCATTTGTTGAAGGAACCGCAAGATGGCTTTGCTGTTTCTTTTAATCTATCTGGTCGATCGTTTAAGCAGTCTTGATGCAGATTTCCCTAATTGAAATATCAAATATGTACTGGCATCTGAGTATTAGACTCAAAATATACTGAAACTTAAAATTGTTAATTATGCTGCTTGAAATGTTTATAAACGCACAATATTGGAACTGAATTCTGTGTGCTTATTAAGGTATTAACATTTAACACTGCTTTTTTGCTCAATAGTTGCAAGATGTGAACCGGATCCTGATGCCGAAGCTGATTCCTCCGATGATGGAGGGGATCTTGGGGTTGTTGGTGAGGATGCCCAAGGTTTTGCTGGAGGAAGCTTTGATCCAGCACCCGGCGTGGAAACCATAAGCGTTTTCCCCAAAAATCCTTCTAAGTGTTAGTTTGCTATTGCCTTTTACGCCCATCCCCCTAATGATATTTATCACTGCTATTGTTAGCTTTCTATAGTCCCTTGAGTTCTGTGTCTCAGATTATCCCCTTTATTTTCTCAGTGGTAGCAGCTGGAGAAGAAAGTGAACTTCTTGTTGGAATTAATAATCAGGGTGAGTATTTGCTAAATCATTATGCCCTGTTTATTTTTCAAGTCAGTAAACGGTTTTGTGACTTTTGTCTAAACGCGTGAATCATGGTATGCTCCTCTGATTTTTCCCCTCTAAAGGTCTATACGTTTTCTGTTTTCATGTATGTGAATTGGTAAATCTGCATACAGCTGATTTTGAGTTGTTATATTCTGTATGATCATTTCAGGGGAATCAAGCATAAATGTTATTGCAATCCAAGCCAGCGTTCATCTTCCTTACAATCAACAGTATTTGATACAAAATCTTTCGACCCAGGTAGTATTCCTTTCCTTCTATACCTATTCTTTAGCACAGAACAAATTCATTTGGATTTGTAATATTAATATATATGAACTCATTTGGGTGCTCCGTGCTCCATCTCCATATGCTTATTCACAAAACTTACGAATGAGTTTTAGTTGGTTCTTGCAATGCTACTACAATTACTCATGCAGTCTTTTTGTTTTCATCCTCCTCATAACTAACAATAAAGCAGCTCTCTTTTGAGCCTTTTTGCTCTTGATGATTTTTGCACGATTTTACCAGATATGACATTTTGTTCAAATTATAGATGCGAGTTCGGAAAGTGCCTTGTGTATTGGATCTTGTTTATAGCAAAAATGATATTTTGGAGATCTGATAGTGGCATACATTTTGATTTTCTAGGCTTTCAACAATGCATCAATTGCACCATCAGCTCAAGCAGCTTTTCCTTATATGTTTGCTGTAAGCAAGTTCTTACAGGTAAGCATTAATAACTGTAGTAATATACTGTTCAAATGCCTGCTTTTATCGTTCTGGATGAATTTTATGACCTGTTATCCTTTTTCCTTCGACTTACAGTCTGGTGCATACGATCTTATTGGAACTATTGTTTATGAGATCGACCAAAACCATTATCAGAGTACCTTCTACAATGGAACAATTGAGGTTACTGAAGTAGGTGGCATGTTCAGTGTTGAGTCAGTGTTCTTGTTTTGTCTTGCTGTTGCCCTCCTTGCTCTTCTCGGGTTTTGGATACAGAGTCAAATTCAGAATCTCTCCAAGGTGATTACTCTTTCTGAGCTTGTATGCTATGTTGGTAGTGCTGCAAAGTTTTCCCATTGTATTACATTTTCTCAGTGGTTTCAGGATTTTTTTCTGTACTCTATTAATGAAAAGAACTGTCTATACTTGTACATCACCAATACTAATACTGATTACTTGCTGCTTGCATGTTTTCTGCCATTGTATAGCTTCTGAAATTGCACAAATCGTTCTTGAGATTAGTTAGTTTGTTGTTAAAACACCTTTCCAATGTTTAGAATGTTGCAACTATGGGTTTCTTCTAGTTAGAGAGAGAATGAGTGTGCATATGTGAAGAATTTAACTGAATCCACGAAATATGGGCTTAAAATGCTAGTCAACAAATGATTGTAAGAAAACAAAAAGTGAATGCTTAACTTCATCAGATGTATGGGTTTGTTATTTCTCGCTGCTTGCAATACCTTATTTCCTTATGAAGAAAGCTTTATACCTTCCTATTTCTGATGTTCAGAAAACCAAGAGGGTTGCAAAGGTGGAAGTTGGAACTGGGAAAACTGATGCCAATATGGATGAGTGGCTACAGGTTTGTATTACTTCACATACACTTAAAATATACAGCTCTTTGAAGTTGTATCTATTTTTCTTTTCGTTTTTTTGGTTCATACCGAGTGATTGTTAACATGCATTGTGTACAGGGTACTGCATATACTCAATCTCAGTCCAACAAATTAAAGAAGAAGAAGTAGACGATAAGTGGAGGCATGATTTTTGGCAAAGGTTAGTGATTCGACATACAAGGAAAACCACGAGGAGGTCAAGTCATTCTTCATTAAAAAGAGTTGGTATATGAAGGACTTAACTCTCTGTTGTAGCATGAGGAAGACACTTCTACATTTTCTTTTTCTTTGAGGCAGTTCTAAAAGCTAACCATTTTATTGCCAAACTGACCTAGACTGAACTTCAGGAAGGTGGAAATATTTACTTTTTTTGCATGATATTTGGTATGATTATCGTCAGATTGGAAATCAAATTATTACATTAGTTAACAGTTGTATGATGCTTCAAGAAGGAAACTCTCTGAAAGACTACTTTTGTCCTAAATTTCAGTGTTTGTATGTTATAATTGTTGTGGATACATTTGAAAGATGTTGAAGAATTTTTGGATCATTTATCATGAGACAGACATAAAATAGGATTGGTGGTGATTTGAAGATGTGTCATACACTCGACCTTAAGATATTGGCGAGATTCGAACATGCAATTGTTTCGCAAGTTAATTTTCTTTACCACTAGGTTATCTCCATGGTGAAAAAGGTGGATATGTTATTATCTTAAACCTAAGACAGTTGCTAGGGTCTTTAAAGGTTTAATACAATTGATAGGGTCTTCACATGATTAACAGGAGGTACAGCTACATTTTGACCAAAATACGGGTGTTGGGGCTAGAAATTTCAGGTCTTAATCGATAATTTATACATTTATTATACGTTAATTGTTGTGCTACACTTTTACTAGGATCAACATTGTTTAATGGTCCAGTCTTCACAACACTACCATGTTTTGCTTTAACAATGATCCCTGAATTATTGCCTAAATATTTTATGGAATTTATGGCAAAAGGTTAAATTAATCATCTAGACACAACATATAATAATACTTTTTTTAATATTTCCTTCCTTATTATTTCAAATTATTAAAAAATATGTAGCTTTCATAGAAACAAAACGATTCTTATCGTTTTTTTGGCCTAGACTAGTTGTGCAGCTTTTCTCTATCTTAAATTTTACTACATCTTTATATGTCGCAATATTTTATATAAATAACATGTGAAATTTACAAACCATAACGATTGTAATATCACATATATATGCATGTGCGATTTATGAGAAGCAATTAATAAAAGCAGACATAATTAGCTGGAAATCCTTTCAGCTTTCAAATGTTCAGTAGAGTCAAGACTTTTACATTATTTGGCGTGATTAATGTACGCAATAAATTAATTTCCTAGGAAAATCAAGATATACGGCTAACTATTTTGTAGTTTCTACATTAAAATGATATTATTAATCTCACATTCGTAAATGTGTGCGCAATCAATAATTCAGAAGCCTGGGTGTTTTGTGAGTTTGTGACTGCGACCCCTACACTACACACATATGATAGTACTATTATTGAACTATAAAATTAATTCAATTCTGACAAGATTTACTAACCTTTTCTTTAGTTTTCGATTTGGCAGGAGATTTAATAATGATCAAATATGAAACAAGTATATAAATCTTATCATCGAGAGAAATTCGCAGGTTACAAGGTGTATATTAGGTGAATTTAACTCTTTCGTAATAATCTATAAACTACATTGAAAATGAAAATCATACTTTAATAATCATAAATGAAAGACTCAACTTAAAAATGTTAGTGCGATTCGAAGATGTGATATTTAACCATAATATATCCGGGAAAGTCCAAAGAAAAGCTTGACCAATTTAGTAAGGGTAGTTTGGACCAAACTTCTTGTGATATCATTTAAGTTTAAAACGGTGGGAATTGTTACGAGTAATGACACACCTCTCAATGAACCACTATATATAACAAGGGGCGGTATACCTATTTCTTCAACCCATTAAAGCATCACACAACTCTTGCTGAGAGAGATCTTTTAGGCTAAAATTAAATGGTTGTTTGAGATTTTAGCATAGTTGCAATGAGGGTTCATTCCCTTGGTTTAGCCTTTTTGTTGGTATATTTGCTATTTGTGGTCAATTTCTGGAAAGCAGATGGCCAGAAGTTTGAGATTGTGGGAGCTGCAGAGTGTGCTGATTGCCAACATAACAACTTCAAGACTAGCCAAGCATTTTCAGGTATACACTCGATTAGTCAATTGCATATTCGATACTCGTTATATTTTACGTAAGATTTGTGCATAACACGAATATAAATGTCGTTTCCACAAATTTATTTATTCGTAAAATATATAATACTAAATGATCTACGTAGGTCTTCACGTGACCATTGACTGCAAGCTCGAGAACGGAGAAACTAAGAGAGTCGGAAAGAGCCAGCTGGACAAAGGCGGGAAATTCAAAATCTCACTCCCCAACGGTCAAAATGTGAAGAAAGGATGCTACGCGCGGCTCCACAACGCCGTCGCCGCCCCCTGCCCCGCCGGTGATGGCGCCAAAATCGTATTGAAATCCCAAACTCATAGCAAAATCACATTTAGCCCCACAAAAGCCCTACTATTCTCCACTGATTTATGCACGTCTAAATTTTTGTGGCCCTTTTTCAAATATCCCCCTCTTCCTGAAACCGATCCATGGAAAAAGACTTGGCCCAAAATTTCCGTTCCGCCCCTGAAGAGCTTTGGCTACCCCTGGTCCACTTCACCAGAATACAAGCCGAAGCCCAAGCTGAAGCTGAAGCCTAAGCATAAGTTTAAGCCGATCCCATTTTACAAGCCGAAGCCTGAGCCGCCGGTATTCAAGCCGCTTCCTCCACCTGAACCGATCTATGAGCCCCCTACGAAGCCGTTTCCACCTCCAGTTCCAATCTACAAGCCGCTTCCGCCGTCGGAGCCAATCTACAAGCCGATTCCTCCACCCGTTCCAACCTACAAGCCGCCGGTGGTGAAACCGCTCCCTCCGCCGATCTATAAGCCGCTTCCTCCATCGGTTCCTATCTACAAGCCGCCGGTGGTGAAGCGGCTTCCTCCGCCGATCTATAAGCCGCTTCCTCCATCGATTCCTATCTACAAGCCGCCGGTGGTGAAGCCGCTTCCTCCATCGGTTCCTACCTACAAGCCGCCGGTGGTGAAGCGGCTTCCTCCGCCGATCTATAAGCCGCTTCCTCCATCGATTCCTATCTACAAGCCGCCGGTGGTGAAGCCGCTTCCTCCGCCGCTTCCAATCTACAAGCCGCCGGCGGTGAAGCCGCTTCCTCCGTCAGTTCCAATCTACAAGCCGCCGGTGGTGAAGCCGCTTCCTCCTTCAGTTCCAATCTACAAACCGCCGGTGGTGAAACCGTTTCCTCCGCCGGTCCCAATCTACGAGCCGCCGGTGGTGAAGCCGCTTCCTCCACCAGTGCCGCCGGTGGTGAAGCCGCTTCCTCCGGCATTTCCGATCTATGAGCCGCCGGTGGTGACTAAGCCACTGCCACCTCCATTTCCACTAATTCCACTCCCACCACTTCACAAGAAACCTTGTCCTCCTTTCTCCAAGATTCCTCCAAAGTTCTTCAACCATCCCAAATTTGGATATTCCCCCAAACTCCCACCCTAACCCATGAAACTACTTGATGCAATGGTGAGGTTTTTTCATATTTACTAATTACTTAAGTTGAAATATCAGATGTATCGTTGTTTGTTTCATCATTAGTGAAAAATGGAAATTTTTTATATTTTATCCAACTGCATCATCTATCCATTCATGTCGAAAACTAAAATTAAAGGTCTCATAAAAAAAAAAGATTATATTCCATCATGGCAAACTTGTTAGTGTGTTATTTCTAAAGCAACACAATATTGTAAAATGTTAGTCGATGATGTAATTAGCTCGACCTAGAGGCGATAATGAAATTCGAAATTGTGATATTTTGTTATCCCTCGCGAGATAGCATGTAAATGTAATAGTAGATGTTATATAATTTAAAGAGTGAAATGTCAAGAATACCCACTTGTAATTCATTATTGCAACATATGCCACTTCTAAAACAAAAATGCACAAATACCCACAGAGTCATTATTACCCCTACTCTGCCATGGACTGCGAAAAAGCTGCAGGAAGGACGCTTACCTGGCTGACCGAAGCTGCGGTGATGAGCTGTGTCACATGAATTCCTGCGCAAGTCTACAAGGCTACTACGCAATTGAATGGAGCAACGCATTTCCCGGGATAAAAAACTTTCCCAGATTCCCACTTTGTACATGCAATTCCAAAATAATTTACTGCCATGCAATTAATTTCCTGCTAGAAATTCATTTCCCAAACCCTGCCATAAATTAGGGTTCGTAATTTAGCGTTTGTAATTAGGGTTTGTAATTTAGCGTTTAAAAAATTAGGGATCGTAATTTAGCGTTTAAATTAGGGTTCGTAATTTAGCGTTTAAAAATCCTAATTCATTTCCTAAATTACGAAATTAAATTCGTAATTCATTTCCTAAATTAGAAATTAGGGTTCGTAATTTAGCGTTTAAAAATCCTAATTCATTTCCTAAATTAGGATTTTTAAATTAGGGTTTGTAATTTTAGTGTTTGTATTCCGCTTAAAGATACGAATTCCTTTGTCGTAAAAATGACACACCTACCAGATTTTTTTTAGCGCTGGATTTTTAAATTAGGGTTTTTAAATTAGGGTTTTTAATTTTTGTGTTTGTATTCCGCTTAAAGATACGAATTAATTTGTCGTAAAAATGACACGGCCTTGCCGGTCATAAAAATGATTCGGAGTATTAAAAATGACACGGCCTTGCCGGTCGTAAAAATGGAACTGTAAATTAGGATTTGTAAATTGAAAATTAGGATTTGTAATTTTATGTATAAATAGAAAATTAGGATTTGTAATTTTATGTAATTTTATGTATATATATGTCATGTATAAAATTCGAAATTAATTTTTTTACGTAATTAATTAGGTATGTAAATTAGGGTTTGTAAATAAGGGCATGTATAAAATTGAAATTACGGATGCAAAAATATTTTAAAGCCATTTGTTGAGGGATTCGATTTTTTTTTTTTTTGGACGGATGCATCAAATAATTTGTCACGGATTTATTTGATTTTTTTGTCGTGGATGCATCAAATAATTGAAGAAAATAGGTTTGTAGTTCTATTTATTCAACCTCCCCATTTATTTCTCTTCCCACGCCCACAACCCAACAACCCATTTTTTCCCCACTTATTTCCCTTCCCACTTCGGCGTTTTGAAGCTTCAACTTCTCCCCACGCTGTATCTCAGTTTCTCCCAACTTCGGCGTTGTGAATCTTCCACTTCTCCCCACTTCGGCGTTTTGAACCTTCAAAGTTCGGCTGAAACTTTAGTGGCGTTTTGAACCTTCAAACTTCGGCGTGAAATTCAGCTTCAACTTTGGTTCGAAATGGACAAATATGATGCCGCCTCGCAGGTTAGTAGATGAGAATCTGAGGTTTATGCGTGTGAAATTCAACTTTGGTGTGAACGTTCAGTTTCTCCTCGAATGTATTTCATATTTTATATTGGTAGTGTTTGAAAAATTAGGGTTATGCGTGTTCGATTTTATGAAGCTGTTAGTTATGCGTGTTCAGTTTCTCCTCGAATGCATTTCATATTTTATTTTGGTAGTGTTTGAAAAATTAGGGTTATGCGTGTTCGATTTTCTGAAGCTGTTAATTATAAAATAAAATATTACTGTTATGCGTGTTAATTATTTTAAATAAAATATTACGTAGTATATATCTGAGGAAATTATGGAATATCTGTTATTATGGAAATTATGGAAATTATGGAATATCTGTTATAAAATATAAAATATCTGCATCTTAACATATTATATATCGTGATATATATATATTGTATAATACTAAGGATTTAAATATTGATTTCATATATAATTTGGCGGTTAATTAGTCTGTGGATTACTTATGAAATGTCTGTTGATATATAATTCATATTTAATATAAAATATCTGTTCATAAATAAAATAACGTATGTATTGTATAGTCTATTTTAAATAAAATAGGTTTGGTAATTAAATTAGTATTTATGTATTTTACAATATTAATATATAAGGATATTATATATAGGGAAATTTTTATATAAGTATGTTATATATAATATAGGGAAATTGCGTATTATATATATAGGGAAATTGTTATAAAATTTAATATCAATTTCGTATTAATTTCGTATATCAATTTCATATATCAATTTCGTATATCAATTTGCGTATATAATACATAGGGAAATTGCGTATTAATTTCGTATATCAATTTCTATAAGTGCGAAATATATAACTGCGTAATAAAAGTTGTGCAGCTTTTATCATGCGCTGGTGATGTGAATTAAAGCTGTGCATGTTTATTGTTTTTTTGTTTGATGTATGAATTTAGGGTTTGTAGAATTAATTGGGTATTTACTTCCCACCCTTTGTTGCTATATAAAGATGTTCTTCTACTTCCAATTCCCCACAACCAACTCACGTGTTCTTCTACTTCCAATTCCCCACAACCATACTCACGAGAATAGAGAATCAACTGTTATGAATAAATCGATTATTTAGCAATTTATTGTCATTTATCCTCGCAGATTTTAATATTAATTATAATATTTTTAATATTAATTATATAGATTAATGGGTATATAGTGTGTAGACGAAATTATATAGATTAATGGGTATATATAGATTTTAATATTAATTATATAGATTAATGGGTATATACTGTGTAGACTAAATCTATATTAATTATATAAATTAATGGGTATATACTGTGTAGATTAATGGTATATACTGCGAATTCCATGCGATTTGTTTCTATTCTGATTTATTTGTTTCTATGCTGATATGTTATTATAATATATGTTCGATTTATTTGTTTCTATTCTGATTTATTTGTTTGTATGCTGATATGAAATTTATTTGTATATTATAATATATGTTCGAACATACAAACAAACAATCGGCTAAACCTCAAATATTATTTGTTTATATATTATTTGTTTGTATGCTGATTTATTTGTTTATATATTATAATATTATTTATTTGTATGTTTGTTTGTATAATATATATTACAAAGACCTATTTGTTTGTATATTATAATATATTATTATATTACAAAGACCTATTTGTTTATATTATTATACAATCGGCTAATTCAATTATACAATTCATTTCAATTCAATTTTATACTAATTTCACATTTTTCTTTAATGCAGAGTCAATGGTTTTTTTTTAGGTACGTAGCCAAGTCGGCTAAACCTCAAATCATGATTCATTACAAGTGGGATGTGATCCCACTGATCCGCGAGACACTGACTGCCGTAGGCGGTCACACCCTATACGCACAATTCTGTGAGAGCAGCCCTTTCGGCCATTTGATGGAATGGGAGGGGAGTGTTAGTGCAAGCAAAGCTCTCCACCAGCTCATGTGCCGCGAAGTGGATTTCGCCGACTATGTATCCAACAACTTTTGGTTTCACGTATCGGATCGTCATTTGAAGTTCGGTCCGCAGGAATTCGCCCTGGTCTCGGGGTTGATGTTTGGGTCCTCGACATTTGACCCAACAGCGGAGCATGACGCTTGCACGGTTCGTGCAAGGGCCGTATTTTGTGGAAATCGGAGACTGAAAATATCCGAGTTGGAGGATATTTTCAGAGAACACGCAGTAAACGGCGCATCGGCAGCCGACTACGTCAAAGTGGCAAATGTGTTGATGTTGCACCTACTAATCTTGGGTGTGCCGAGGCCGAGACTGATCGACGAATTCGTTTGGGTGCTAGTGGACAACCTGAACGAATGGAAGGAATTCCCGTGGGGAGCGTATGCATACCGAGCATTGCTTCACTACAAGCAATTCATCCCCAACACTCTTGCGGGATGTAAGGTGTCCTATGTGTTCAGCGAGCCCGTTTGGGCCTTACAAGCATGGGCTTACGATTGCATCCCCTCATTTGGGAGGGCTTGTGCAAACTTGGTTGACCAAGAAGCGCTTCCACGTCTGTTGAGGTGGAATTTCCCAAGAGTGAGAGGATCGTTCGCTGGATTCTTCGACGATGATGTGGTAAATAACTATCTTTGTACAATCCAAACAAAAATACGGTAAAATATATATATAATGCGGAGAACTATAATTTTATACATACATATAGGTCGCATTAAACAACGTGAATTTATATATCTCCATTTAAGTTATATAGTTCGCTGTATTAGGTTTTGATTATGTAACATTGGTTGTTTTATACATAGTTGGAATGCGGACCGATGGTGGAGGAGGAAGCGAGAGATCTTGCAAGATTATTATGCGAGCACGATATCCGGCGAGGCACTTGGCGTGCCGTATAGAGAGCCGATTGTTGTCCGGTTTGGATCCGATCGAGCTGCAGCGATGGACGTTCCTCGTCCACGCGGCCCGGCAGCGCCCGGTCTCCGCCTCGCCATGCAAAGACGATCCGAACGAAACCGGAGCTCCGGCGAGTTCTAGCAAGATCTTGATATCGAAGACATGACTCATCGTGAGAAAAAGTTTTGGAAGAAGATAAAAAACTTTTTCTCCAAAAATAAGTCGGAGCGGAAGTCAGCGGGGGAGGGAGGACAACAGTCGCATGTTGAGGAGGGTCGCCGACACTCAGTTTCACATAGTCACGGCATCTCGGGTAGACATTTCGAGGGTCGCGGCATCTCCGGACGACATTCCGAGAGTCGCGACATCTCCGGCCGACATTCAGTTTCTTGTACTCGCGGAGCAACTCCGCATGCATCTGGTCGGGTCGACACAGTTGTTCATGACGTGAGTGACAGTAGCGACTCGTCTGTGGCATCCGAGGCACGTACGAAGAAGTCTCATGATAGGCCTGTATCTACCCAGTCGGAGCAGCTTCCACACGATAAGTCCGCGCAGCCTTCTGCTTCTTCCAGTCCGGTGTCAGAGGTAGACTATTAAAAGTGTTATTGCAATTTATGTACTTTTTACGAAGATATATACTTAAACCTTTATTTTACAGGAGCCCGATGAAGATCACACCTTATACGGTGATGATTTCTCTGCATCGTGGGCACTTATTGTGTCCCCGCAATATGTTGAACCGTTGAAAGTGGTGCAGGAGGGAGATGCCGGTACCAGCCGGAGAGGAGGAAAGGGAAAAGCAAAGGCCCCCGTCGAAGAAGAATCGACTAGCCCACGTGGACGTGGATTGTACACGAGAAGACCCTCTCGTGCAATTACGTCGCCGTTCATTGCCCCCAAGAAGAATCTCGCCCGTTACTTGGGCGATTGGTCAGTCCTTGGCTTCAAGGAATATCGTGCGTGGCGTCGCACACACAATGAATTTAAAGACCACGTCTACACATCCACGAGATATCGTTTGACGCATTCGTGGTTTGATATCCTTGAAGATGTTACGAAGATGCTTACCCATGACATGATCGAATGTTATTTGGGTACCATTAGGAGGCAACTGGTGAACGGAGACGGTCTACGTCCTGGTGTGCGGAGCGGCACTACTCTCATTCTCCCCGTACAATTTTGGGTAAGTATACAAAATAGTTTCTTAATGTTTTATAAAAAATAGTTTCTTAAAATGCTAACAATATGTATTTTACAAGTCTCAAATGCAATATTCTTGGGCGAACAACGGGATGGATGTGGATGCATGGGAGCCTTCCGATGCTTTGAAAGAAGCTGCGAGAGAATGGGCACCGGGGCTGTAATACGTAAGTTATATCTTCGAATTTAATAAAAATGTAGTGATATAATTGTGTAATGCGGTGAACTAATGTTCTTTTACGAATTTGTATAGCTCATACTGGTTTGCTTTGTCACTGGAGCTCACTGGGTCATCGTGCGAATCAATCTGCCTATGTGGAGTGTCGAGTTGTACGACTCGTTGTGGGCGATTTGTGATGAATCATATCGGCAGATGCGGAGAGAGAGCATCGCACCGATTACACGGATGATGTACAGACTCTTCGATTACAACAGGTACTTCGAAGGTGTGTACGGGCAACCCGGCAAGAGACTTGGCGTGATATGCACTTGGAGGTCTTTGAACGAGCACAGTTCGTACAAAGAGACCAAATTAATTGCGGTGTATACGCCCTATTATCCGTGCATCAGTTAATTGATGGCCTGCCGAGGGCAGAACTCGTCCAGAGTGAGCTCGACATTTGGAGCATTCGACATATTATGGGGATGCGAATTTGGTTGATGTGCGTGTTGCTTCAGCCGGTTCGTGATTAGGCCGTTTCAAAAACATTTATTTGTTTGGCATTTATATTTGGAATTTATATCTACATTTATATTTGGCATTTATATTTGGAATCGTACTAAAATATTAGTTCTCCGTAAAAAAAGTGTATTTTAGGAGATATCGTCGTATAATTATTTATACGGAGATATACACAAGATATACGGAGAACTAAAACGAAAAATGTAACTAGTACCTATTTTGTGATTTTTAATTGTAATAAATTGCACATAAACCATACGTATAAGGTACCTCATTTAGAAAGTAGTGGATAGAGTACTATTACAAGAGGAAAACCGTCAATTTAAACAGCAAGACTACTATTTAAAGTAACATAGATAGTTTTTCTATGAATTTAAGTCAATTCTGTCAATTTAAATTTAGAAATTACGATAAATCTATATATATCTCAATCTTTCTCTCTATTCTTACAAATATTTCTCTCAATTGTATATCTTACCTATGATATAGAAGGTAATGGAGAGAGGACTATTAGAACAAGTCGCACCCAATTTAAATATAGAGATTACCATTTTAAGTAGGTTATATAGCGTTCTCTCTCATATTGTCTCAATTAAAACAATTTAAAAACAACGTAAAGCAATTCGTCGAAGGTACGTATAAAGTTGTTACAGCGTCCCACGGGGGACTATACGTACTTTGCAGAGATATATTTTGTATTATACCAAAGAACGTCATTTGAAATCGTACTAAAATATTAGTTCTCCGTAAAAAGTGTGTATTTTAGGAGATATCGTCGTATAATTATTTATACGGAGATATACGCAAAATATACGGAGAACTAAAACGAAAAATGTAACTAGTACCTATTTTGTGATTTTTAATTATAATAAATTGCACATAAACCATAAGCATAAGGTACCTCATTTAGAAAGTAGTGGATAGAGTACTATTACAAGAGGAAAACCGTCAATTTAAACAGCAAGACTACTATTTAAAGTAACCTAGATAGTTTTTCTATGAATTTATGTCAATTCTGTCAATTTAAATTTAGAAATTACGATAAATCTATATATATCTCAATCTTTCTCTCTATTCTTACAAATATTTCTCCCAATTGTATATCTTACCTATGATATAGAAGGTAATGGAGAGAGGACTATTAGAACAAGTCGCACCCAATTTAAATATAGAGATTACCATTTTAAGTAGGTTATATAGTGTTCTCTCTCATATTGTCTCAATTAAAACAATTTAAAAACAACTTAAAACAATTCGTCGAAGGTACGTATAAAGTTGTTACAGCGTCCCCCGGGGGACTATACGTACTTTGCAGAGATATATTTTTTATTATACCAAAGAACGTCATTTGGAATCGTACTAAAATATTAGTTCTCCGTAAAAAGTGTGTATTTTAGGAGATATCGTCGCATAATTATTTATACGGAGATATATGAAAAATATACGGAGAACTAAAACGAAAAATGTAACTAGTACCTATTTTGTGATTTTTAATTATAATAAATTGCACATAAACCATACGCATAAGGTACCTCATTTAGAAAGTAGTGGATAGAGTACTATTACAAGAGGAAAACCGTCAATTTAAACAGCAAGACTACTATTTAAAGTAACCTAGATAGTTTTTCTATGAATTTATGTCAATTCTGTCAATTTAAATTTAGAAATTACGATAAATCTATATATATCTCAATCTTTCTCTCTATTCTTACAAATATTTCTCCCAATAGAAGGTAATGGAGAGAGGGCTATTAGAACAAGTCGCACCCAATTTAAATATAGAGATTACCATTTTAAGTAGGTTATATAGTATTCTCTCTCATATTGTCTCAATTAAAACAATTTAAAAACAACGTAAAACAATTCGTCGAAGGTACGTATAAAGTTGTTACAACGTCCCACGGGGGACTATACGTACTTTGCAGAGATATATTTTGTATTATACCAAAGAACGTCATTTGGAATCGTACGAAAATATTAGTTCTCCGTAAAAAGTGTGTATTTTAGGAGATATCCTCGTATAATTATTTATACGGAGATATACGCAAAATATACGGAGAACTAAAACGAAAAATGTAACTAGTACCTATTTTGTGATTTTTAATTATAATAAATTGCACATAAACCATACGCATAAGGTACCTCATTTAGAAAGTAGTGGATAGAGTACTATTACAAGAGGAAAACCGTCAATTTAAACAGCAAGACTACTATTTAAAGTAACCTAGATAGTTTTTCTATGAATTTATGTCAATTCTGTCAATTTAAATTTAGAAATTACGATAAATCTATATATATCTCAATCTTTCTCTCTATTCTTACAAATATTTCTCCCAATTGTATATCTTACCTATGATATAGAAGGTAATGGAGAGAGGACTATTAGAACAAGTCGCACCCAATTTAAATATAGAGATTACCATTTTAAGTAGGTTATATAGTGTTCTCTGTCATATTGTCTCAATTAAAACAATTTAAAAACAACGTAAAGCAATTCGTCGAAGGTACGTATAAAGTTGTTACAGCGTCCCACGGGGGACTATACGTACTTTGCAGAGATATATTTTGTATTATACCAAAGAAAGTCATTTTGAATCGTACTAAAATATTAGTTCTCCGTAAAAAGTGTGTATTTTAGGAGATATCGTCGTATAATTATTTATACGGAGATATACGCAAAATATACGGAGAACTAAAACGAAAAATATAACTAGTACCTATTTTGTGATTTTTAATTATAATAAATTGCACATAAACCATACGCATAAGGTACCTCATTTAGAAAGTAGTGGATTAAAATTACAACAGGAAATTAAAATTACAACAATCTTCAGCGAGAGTACTATTTAAACAACAAGAGTACTATAAATAGAGTTATAGATTCAAAGTCTGGTGGGACAGGTCCTTCTTGTATGCCCATGCTCTTTGCAAATGCCACACTTCCGAGATCGTCTAGTGCTTGTACCGGCGCTTGCCTCTACGCCAGATCTATATCGGCGTGACCTCGGCCGACCGGCGGATCTTCTTGTCAAGGGAGGGAGCACTGTTGGCACATTTGATATTTCTTCGGGCACGGTCCAGAGTTGATGTGGAGGTAGCGCATGAAACTAGTGATCATATAAATCTCTATGAACTTCCGTACTATAGACCGCCGATATGAATTCATACATATCATTGCCGCTGTGACTGTCGGTTACTTTTTGTTAGTGTACTTATAACAAATATAGTATGTAAGGGAATATGTTAAAAGTAATGAACACTTACACAATAGCGGCTGCAGCATGCTCGCATGGAATAAGATCCAGATCGAATTTACGACACTGGCAGCTTCGTCTTGCTCCTAACCGGACCTTAAAATCTCGTTCCCCATCGTTCACTGTGAAAACATCATCGCCAACGATCGTCACTGGATACGTGCGTCCTCTTTCAACCTGCTCGTGCAACTTCCTTTTAGCAACCTCCACTAGGCTATGGTCGTGAGCATGCATGTTCGCCCGGCGCTCGTTGAACCAAGTCTCCATGATGAAACACACGGTATCAATTAGGGAACATATCGGCAGACGTCGGGCCCACAATAGTCTCGCGTTGAAGGACTCGGCACAATTTGACGTTAAAAAACAGTAACGCCGCGAAGTGCAATGCGATAGGGCCCACCGTTCCGGACCAATGTCCATGACTTTATCGTGTGCCTCCTGACTCTTCGCCTTCAGTGAAGCCATTTTTCTCCGAAACTCAGATTTTGTGTATGCTTTGGCGGCCCTACGGAATATCCTTACTGCTGCGCGTCCGTAAGGAGCGAGGTTGTTGCTTAGATGGACGCAACACAGACAATGAGTTGCCTCAGGATACACCTCTTCAACGGCATGCTTAATACTCAGGTGTTGGTCAGACACGATGACTATGCCCTCGGTTGGCGGGTACGTTGTCCTTAATTTGGTCATGAACCATGTCCACGAATCATTATTCTCTATCGGGCCTATACCTATCGCAAGTGGGAGGACTTGCTCGTTGCAGTCTTTCGTCACAGCTACGAATAGGATGCCGGTATTCTTCCCTTTCAGATGTGTCCCATCAACAACGATGACCTGCCTCAAGTTAAACATAAACGCATTTATGCACGGGCCCCACGCGACAAGAACGTACTCGAACCGATTATCTTCCCCGGTGCTGTAATGGGTTATCGTTCCGGGGTTTAACTGTTTCAGCATGTGGAGGTACTTGGGTAGCAGCTTATAAGAATCATCGTGGTCGCCGTAAATCATCATGATAGCCATATTCCTACCACGAAGTGCCTTGTAGTACTTAACTTCGACACCGAATCTACGACGCAACTCGTCAATGATGTCGCGAGGCCTTATCATGGACCCCTCTCTCCGCATTTGTCGGCTAAAATATACACCGATAGTCTTTGCACTCACAGTTCTTGGCACCAATCGTTCGAAGTCAAACTCACAAGTGTGCTTCTTGTCCACCTTGTATATTTTCCAAACATCTGCTGCCTTTTTCGCACGCAACATAAAAGGACACGACTTCCCGTGCAAACACCCGAACCACGTATATTTTCACGTCGCCTTTTAGCACCATAAAAGACCGCCGATGCTCTAAGTGCCACACTCCCACGGCTCCCGTAAGCTCCTCTCTACTCCAGAAAATCGAATCCACCTCAAGAACGCCGTCGTTAACAGCATCCAAATCAGGACATCCAATGATGCCGGTTTGAGCGATAGGAAAGAACGGAACTAGCCAGTTTGCTATATCCGGAATCGAGTCGCCATCTTCCTCCTCCAACGACGAAAAGGTGATGGGTAGGTTACTCGGTTGTTCGAGTAATGTCATTAACCGATTGTAACCGCCCTCATTTCGCATCCACGTTGCAAATTCCAACATTGTACCATAGATGCTTTGATGTTCGCCGTGCTCATCTTCATCGGACTCCTCTTCGGCAGTGTAATCCGGATCATCCGAATCCGTTGAATCTTCGTTATCATTTTCTTGTTCTACCTCCTCCTCCGTTTCCACCTCCGTTGCCACCTCCTCCTCCTCGTTCTCCTCCTCCTCTTCCTGCCGTCCGTTACCGAAGAACTTATGTCTGTCGAAATCCCTAATGGATTGCTCAACTAGATCCCGATCATCCGAGTAAGGGAGATGTGATCGGGACTGCCACGTACTTGTTCCGGCCCGATCACTCGCACTCATCGTCACAACACAAACAGTGGGATCTGCCTCGAAGCCAATGAGTCGATTTAAATCTTCATCACTCGTCATTAGTGACTTCACGAGCCGACCGGTACGATTTCTCTCGAGGGAATACAACAAATACGGGGTACGCATCGAATTTGTTTGCGTGATTGAATCAATGGTTGCTTTTAGAGATGACAACGAAAGTAGGCAGTGCGGAATTGCTGCAAGTTGTTCATCCCCATATTTGTATTCAGAACCCTCGAATATGCCTCCATACTTGACTGTTATTCGGGTCCATTCAGCCATCTAACCATATAATAAGACATATAAAATAATAGTTCTCAGCAAAATATCTGTATATCTCCGTAATAAAGGACATTAAAATGAAATACGAAGAACTATAATTTATTTGTACGCTGTAAGTAACATATTCCATTAAATGAGATTTTTCAAGGATACATATACATTACCTGTTCGAAATATATTTACGAAATGAGATTTTTCGAAATTCCAAGTATTTAAAAACCCTAATTCCATATAGAAACCCTAATTTCTTATTTATACAAACACTAATTTCTTATGAACAAACACTAATTTCTTATTTATATACAAACCCTAATTCCAAGTGTTTATATACGAACTGAGAAATTCGTATTTATAAAGCCTAATTTACAAACCCTAATTTTATAAACCCTAATTTACAAACCCTAATTTTATAAACCCTAAGTTTATCTATCAACCCTAATTTCATATATAAACCCGAAACAAACTTGGAATTTACAAATCCTAATTTTATAAATTCGTATTTATAAACCCTAAACAAAATTGGAATTTAAAATACGTATTTAAAATACGAACTGACAAATTCCTATTTATAAACCCTAATTACATATATAAACCCTAAAAAAACTTGGAATTTACAAACCCTAATTTTATAAATTAGTAATTATAAACCAAATTCATATTTATAAATCCTAAACAAAATTGGAATTTAAAATACGTATTTAAAATACGAACTGACAAATTCGTATTTATAAACCCTAATTTTATCTATAAATCCTAATTTCATATATAAACCCTAAAAAAACTTGGAATTTACAAACCCTAATTTTATAAATTCGTAATTATAAACCAAATTCGTATTTATAAACCCTAAACAAAATTGGAATTTAAAATACGTATTTAAAATACGAACTGACAAATAAGAACTTATAAACCCTAATTTTATCTTTAAACCCTAATTTCATATATAAACCCTAAAAAAACTTGGAATTTACAAACCCTAATTTTATAAATTCGTATTTATAAACCAAATTCGTATTTATAAACCCTAAACAAAATTGGAATTTAAATACGTATTTAAAATAAGACTTGAGAAATTCCTATTTAAAATATGAATTTTATAAAATACGTATATAAACCCTAAACAAAATTGGAATTTAGCAAACCCTAATTCGAACTGAAGATAAAATACGTATAAACCCTAAATAAAATACGAAATTGGAATTTAAATACGTATTTAAAATAAGACTAGAGAAATTCCTATTTAAAATATGAATTTTATAAAATACGTATATAAACCCTAAACAAAATTAGAATTTAACAAACCCTAATTCGAACTGAAGATAAAATACGTATAAACCCTAAATAAAATACGAACCGAGAATGCAAAATATGTATTTAAAATAAGAACTGAGAACATACCTCGCAAAATACGAACTGAGAATGCAAAATACGTATATTCCTAAGTTGAACACTTATCCAAAGATCAAATTACAATATATCTCGCAAAATATTTCTCTCTCTATATCTTTCTTTCTCTGAACTCAAAATGCATGAGTACAAAATATAAGCATGAGTACCTATTTATATGCATGAATCCAGCGAAATTTCAAATTTTTCGAAATCACGTGAAATTAAATAATCACAGAATCACGTGAAATTACATAAGCATGAGTACCTATTTATATGCACAGAATCACGTGAAATTAAATAGTCAAGTGGGCAGTGTTACTTTTTTCGGAATTCAATAAAGTGGCTGCAGTTAAATTTTGCAGAATTTCACGTTGATAACACGTGCCTATGCTGCGCAGGCCTATGGACGGCAGTCAACTTTGCAGAAATTGAATTCATGTGATGGCAACTATGCATTAAATGCGATGGGATGAGATGACGTCAGGTAGGGACAGCCCACACCTGCCATTGTCAGCTACCACCTATCCCTACATTTGGAGGGTAAAAAAGAGAGTTTGGGTATTTATGCATTTTTTGTATATAGTGGTTTTTTGTGCATTTACCCAATTAGAAGTGGGTATTTGTGCACATCACTCTAATTTAAATGGGCCTTAAAATTGGTAATCAAGTATGGACTGAGATCCAAAAATAGTAGCCGGGTTTAAAATACTGGGCTTTCCGGCCCATATAAAGGCATAAAAAATCTTGAAGTTGAGGCCGCCACGTGTTTATTGCTCATCCTTGTCCCGTTCAATGATTTGGTTGTATCTACACCAATCACAAACACATACTTGGAGAGAGAAGAGAGAGATCTAATTCGGAACCCTAGCAAAGAATTGCTTGAGATTCTCTGAATTCCGGGGCGATTAGGATCTGAAATCATGTCTTCGACATTCAGTGGCGATGAGACTGCTCCGTTCTTCGGGTTCCTTGGCGCCGCTGCTGCCCTAGTCTTCTCCTGTAAGTTATCCGATCGCATCTTGTGTTCCCGCAGTCTAGTTATGTATATATCTGAAAGTTTTTGTTTCTTTTAGAATCTCTTATAGTTCTATTAATTTAATCCCTCGCCTAATCTAAGTTCTGTGATCTTACGTACTAATTCATACACTTCGTAACTTCAAGGGATTTATGTATCTTTAGCTCGTTTGATGGTGATCTTTACATTAATGACTGGAGATCCTGAATTCGCGACATGCTTAATTCTATCTCATATATTTATCAGTTTTTTGCACTTATTTTCGGTCACCCGTTGGCCCTTGCATAAGTTTTTCTGAACTTTAATGGAATTTGTTTGTTTTAATAACCGAGGTCTTTTTGCCTTACTTAAAATCATCATCTAATGGTTTCACTTTTTAAATATGATATCCTTATAGAAGTTATTGTTTCTCGTGCATAAATTACTTGTTGCAAATGTCGTAATTCGCAAGTGATGGTCTACCGAATAAAACTGATGTATTGTTAGACTGTTCCTTGCGATCTGGATGTGATTATTTTGTTTTGTAGGTATGGGCGCCGCCTATGGGACAGCTAAGAGTGGTGTAGGCGTGGCATCAATGGGAGTAATGAGGCCAGAGCTGGTGATGAAATCGATTGTGCCAGTGGTCATGGCTGGTGTTTTGGGTATCTATGGTTTGATTATTGCTGTTATTATCAGCACTGGAATTAACCCCAAAGCCAAGTCCTATTATCTTTTTGATGGTTATGCCCATCTCTCTTCTGGTCTTGCCTGTGGCCTAGCTGGTCTTGCTGCTGGTATGGCTATCGGGATTGTTGGAGATGCTGGTGTTAGGTATGGCAAACTTCTTAATGCTGAAAACCTCTACTATGTTGGTGATTTTGTTTTATCTTATCCTTATGTTGAAGTAACATAGCCAGTTGAATTGGTTTCAACCTTAGCTTGAGTTTGATAATATGGAGTGGAAATAGATTTATGCATCAGACTAATTTTTTTGAGTGAATTTTAATGTTCAGTAATTCTTACCATTTGCTCGATCGCAGCAAATGAAATATCTAGGTAATTACCATATTGAATCCAACATTGTGTAATGTCTCAGTCCTTAGATCATATTCATTGAGCAAGGTCTTATTTGTCTAAGTTTTGTGTGAAACTACTTGCCAAATTATCTACGTAGCAATACTCTTGTAGATATGATTTGCTTTTGTTTTCTTCGTTCCTTATACAGACTCGGTATGAACGGATCTTAGGAACCCTCTGTTTATTATTCCGTCTTTCTCGTAGTAAGTAGTAACCATACATCTTTCTTTGCAGGGCCAATGCACAACAACCAAAGTTGTTCGTTGGAATGATCCTTATTCTCATTTTCGCTGAAGCTTTGGCACTCTACGGTCTTATTGTTGGAATCATTTTGTCTTCACGAGCTGGCCAATCTAGAGCTGACTAAGAAGCAACCCATTCATTATATTTCGTTTCAGGGTTTATAGTT
The DNA here is from genome assembly GCA_028984105.1 of Lavandula angustifolia. NCBI lineage: Eukaryota > Viridiplantae > Streptophyta > Magnoliopsida > Lamiales > Lamiaceae > Lavandula > Lavandula angustifolia. The sequence goes on from CM054824.1 coordinate 25,010,823, forward strand.
CTCCTGGAAATCAGAGGACAAATTGAATTGTGGCAGGTTTATGTGGACCATGCTGTACTACCATTAGTTTTCACGTTTAATCATACTGGGTTTTCTGCTTCTCGATTCCTTGATGTTATTTGTATACAGATTTTCGTTTTCTGCAGAATAAAACAGCTTGTAGAGCTGTCTATGTTAGATTTCTACTCCAATTTATGAATACTATCTATTTGCCTTCTTGCAAGGAAATATGCCTTAAAGCTCCCAAATTACGAGCTAATCCCGGATTTTCTTGATATTGTTGTTCAAATTGCTAATTCGTCCCTGTTAAAATTGTAGATTGCACTCTCCAAATTTAAACTTTGTTAGATGTGAGCTTGTTTCAGCATATGATAGTAGTATATGTATTGAAAATGAATGAACTATGCTTCTGCAACTGTTTTTCTTTTGCACTCCATCCCAAACAGAAGTACATAACAAACCAGATCATCAAATCAAACTCGTATTGACAATCCAACCTACAAAGATAACAAACTTAGTAATACTACATCATAAAATTCCGGCCGCACTGTTCTTCCATCGAAGGGATCGTCGAGTCATCATCCGCTGAGGCAGCATGAAGCTAAGCCCAAGCATCTCCTTGATGCCTTGCCCATGCGTGGAGGCTAAGCCAATAAGCTCAGCCACAACTTCCCCACTCTTTCTTATGTGATCCATATCATCAGTCTCACTCCATAAAAGGTTGACCAGACGCAACCTTCTTCTTTTCGAGTTGATGTCGATACCCCATTCCTCGTACAGTCTGTTTCTTTCATCTTCCGAGAATCTTTTAGATATGCGTCTGCTCAGCATCTCCCTCTCACGATGAAGCGCTTTCTTGCTGTGGGTCCAAGAAAACCATTTGTGTGAACAAACAATAAGTCCAAACAACAACATATGAGGGTGGAAAGATATCTTTAAGGGAGTCGAAATAGCAAATTTTCAAAAATTATAAAGAAAATTTGTGTAATCACATAATGCTGGGTGGCTGCAAAGAACAAATTTTGCAATATAATGTGTTGGAGTTGAGATAATACCTTGAAGCCAGTGTAAGAGTACGGCCATCTTGTACAGCAAAATTACCCCTAGAGAATGTTTCCTTGAGAAAGGATAATCTCCTATGCTCCACCTCCATGTAAATGGAATCTGTGAAGTCATCCTTAATGAGGACGATGAAGTATGTCCTGTGTACCAATGAGACATTGCAAGCTTGCCAAAGTTCGACTATCAACTTCCGTAACATCTCAAACTTTATGGGCCAATCAGCCATTGGATCCAAAGCAGCATATTGGGGGTTATTTTCATCTATGGCTTCTGTATGTTGGACCTAGGAACAGAAAAACAGCATTATTAGGACTCTCCTTAGTGATCACCAAGAACAAATAGAGAGCAAACTATGATATTAGAAAAACTGGATAAACTGGATAAGTCTAACCTGATTTGTTTGGTTTTCATACTGAAGCTTTGCCATTTCCCTGAGCCCAGCAACGAAAGAACCGAGAGTCGGTAAATCCTCATCCCCGTCATCGACATTGTGATTCTTACTGTCGTCTATGAAACAACTATAATCAGAAGATTGAGAATCTTCTCTGGTTAGTCCTGCACTAGCACCAAATATCACAGGAGGAAGTTTCCATTGCTTCCTCTGGAAGGCCCCTTCTAGCTTTCCAGTGAGGTCCTCTGGAGGGGTGCTTTTATTTTCTTCATCCATTGCCATAACAGGGGATGTGGTGATCCAATTAGCTCGACAACTTCGGCTTCTTGTCAATCGTAAGCCTCCAGTAGAAGTCGTGCTAGTTGAGGCGCCTGGAGATGATTCATCAGAGGGAGGTTTAAATAGAGAATCTATTGTGTTCTGCACACCTTGAATGTTCTGCTCCAATGCACCATAGGAGTAGCTGTTGTCAGTGCTACTAAGTTGTCTGGATGAAGCTCGCAAGAACTGCTGTTCCACGAGATGGCTATTTGCAGATTCAGATGATAATGGCATGCTTTCTTCGCTCTCACTTAATGAACTGTGGGATGAAGTACATGTTTCATTCTTGGTGGATTCATCTACCTGTATACGGCGAACACCCGAACAGACTTCATCAGAATCTTCTCCAGTCACCAGCAGAGGTTCCTCCGTTACTTGGCTCGGATCAGACACATCATCAGATGAAAAAGAAACCACGCTGTTTTGTGAGGGATGAAGGTCCGAGGTTCCATTACGCTTAACAGACTGACTTTCATAGTCTTTTAATGAACTTTTATCACTTTCAATAGCTATAAGTAGATCATCAATCCGAGAATGAGCAAAATCTCTTTGCTTCTTCAGCTCCCTGATCTCTTTCTCCAACTGCAAATAGCAAGCCAGGATATCAAGCAACTTTTTAAAGCAATGTGCAAGTTTAGATGTACATGTAAACACATAGATTTAATGTATCATATCCTAAGATCATGGGTACTGTAACGACTAATCATGCTGGTGAGTACAAATTACCAGAAAATTTGAACAATGTGAGCAATCAAACTTCATGCATGAATGAATTCTGTCCACATTATCTTAGTCCACATTAACAACTTAATAATTTCATGTTAGGAAAAACTGGAAATAGTAAAATGACCTTTAGAAACATGTGAAAACAAGATGTAAAGCATATATTTCCTGAAAGGAGAGTAAGAACCTTTTCAATTTGCATATCTTTCTTTTTTAGCAAAGATCCATGGTCACATGTTGATCCTGGAACTTTTAACTCGCTTTCCAGCCTCGCAACCTCTTTCTGCAGATGTTTTACTAAAGCCTTGTCAGACATCACTACATTGACCTTAGCATTTGTTGACACTTCCTTTGCACAGGTAGCAAAGAGAAGGGTATTTCTTGATTGCTCAGCATGGCTTCTGGCAGGGCTTATGGTGCAAATGATAGCGGTTCTTGCATTGCCTCCTAAAGCAGGCTGCAGTATGCGAGTAAGTTTCGAGTCTCTGTAATTGACATGCCCGTGTCTTCCTTTGCTGCATTGATTTAGATGTCTCAAGTTTAAGAGGGTTGAAATCTTGAGCAGTGGCAAACATTGCATGTGAAAAAATGAATATCCACAAACTGTGCATTTGTGCTTGTATGGAGATGTAAGAGAATGAATGAGACAAATAGTGCACCTATATCCTCTTTGCATTAACAAGCATAACTAACTCAGTTTCTTGAACTAAACATCCAAGAAGTAAGCAATGAATGGGAGAAAGAGTGCTCCTATATCCTCTATGTTACAAAAAGCATAACACAATTTTTTGAACTAAACCTCCACGAAGTGAAATTTTTAGGTTGTAAGATAACCAAAGAGATAAACATCTATAGACTATTATCAAAAATTAGTTGGGCTAAGTAAGATATTGAAAAGTAAAACATCAAGCACAACCTAATGGTTAAAAATAAATCATTTAGTGTCAACTGTCAAGTATAGGGTAGCTAGCATATAAAAAGGAAGATGGAAGGCATCAGGATCAATCAACCTCAGTTTGCGGATGACTGTTCCCAGAGTCAGTAGACTTCGGTTTATATGGCAGCCTTCTTTAAGTCTTTGCCCCACTGATAATGATTGAGATGCACGCTCACTTCCTGCAAGATCAACAAAATTCTGCAAGAAAAGATGGAATAACTTATCAGCTCTAATGAATATAGACTAGTAGGAAAACTCATGCACAAAATTCAGTTTAGCTCCCTACCACACTAGCAGCAAGAGTGGTTGAGTTTCCCTTCCCAATAAATTCACGAGCAGAACTTTCAATTGTCTGGAAGTATCAGATTAAAAGTAGCATACATTAGAATTCAACTTTCTAACAAAAAAAATAAAAAATGCAAATGAGATAGTATAATAAATAATTAATGACGATAGAGAATGGAGCTTACCAATCTAAGGATTTGATGGGACCTTGAGCTTTTCTCATTCAGTGAGGTCTCCCCAATTTGTCTTTGATCTATGAAGTTGAAAGAAATAGATAAAATACATGGGAACTAACGTTAACAATGAATGCCAGTACTATAGACTGCATTTGAATGGAAAATTGTGCAACCTTCACATATGGACAACAACTCCTTGAGGTGATTCCAATCCCTCAAAGTTTCTTCTGTGAGTTTCTCTATAATCATCCCTTTCTACAGAATTAGGACAAAATAAATAAAGCTATTTGAAAAATGCAATTGGAGGAAACTAGTAAACTCAAAACTCACTTCCGGATCATCGAGTAGCCGCAGTTGATTATTATCTGAGCTAAGGAGGTCTCTGACAGCTTCATTATAAATCTCCATTGCACAAAACTTCAAAACAAATGCTCTTTCCTCGTGCTGAGAGAGAAAAGATGAGAAAGTTACTTCCCAAAAGCTCAGTAAAATTCCTTTCAAATGTTAAAGGAAAAAAGTTTACCTTCTCTATATAATCATAAATATCAGCCACTGTAAACTCAGTAATGCCATTCATAGTGTAGGTCTTTCCGCTGCTTGTTTGACCATATGCAAAAACAGTAGCTGATACATTTATATAGAAAGAATATTAGTCAATGTAATTTGTCGTTTTACTAAAACCGTAAGCAGCACAAAATCAAATTTCAAGCAAATTCTATAATATGAACTTACAGTTTATGCCACCAACAACAGAAAGAGCAATTTCCTTTATACCTTCATCATAAACCTCCCTTGTTTTGCAGTCCCCCCTAAATACTCTGTCTACACAGCAAACATGTACAAATACATAAACAGGGGAAATGAATATTTTTATGTAGCATTTACCTATAAAGAAATACAAACTCCACATGTTTCAATTTCAGAGGGGAAATTTAAGTTTTCAGAGCTTCCATAGAGAGTTAAATATCAAGAGTCCATGAAGATCCAAATTAGGGTATGATCAAAGTCAGAAGAGAAGCTTGTGAACTCCTTCAGAGTTAAAGGGAAAGAAAACCGTATGAAAACAGATAAACAAGAAACATACTTGGATTTCATTCGGAAATGATTCACAAACAGAGTGTGATAGATTATGCTCATCAATTGAGATTCTCCTCCTACTAGAAAAATACCAAGTAAAACATACCAAATGAACATGCAGTTGGAAGTCCAGACCGTTCCTGCAGGCTGTTCCGGTACAAAATGGTGGTCGAGTTGATGCATTCCCAATCAGCAACTTCATTCCGAGCAATCTCCTTCTCATTCAATGGCCTTAACCTCACCAACACAAGAATCTTCTCTTCTGTCCCATTCCCCAAACCTTGCATCTTCTCCCAGTCCAAGTCTTCAGCTCCCATAGCTCCCATTCGTTGTACTAGTCACCTCACTTTGTGTCTCCTCAAATCTACCTTTTCACATTGAAGATGGAATGCGCATAATGACAACACCTCTCGAAATCTAAACAGAGAAGTGATCAGTACAGAATTACTAAATAGGCCGCTCGTGCTAATCAAACATGGCAATATAATTTATCTCGGGCAGCACGGAGAACTAAAATACCATAAGAGCAATCTCGCATTGTTTATCTGCAATAAAGAAAGGTAATTTAGAAAGGTTTAAGCAACTAATATTATATTGATTAAACTATAAATCAAATGATTCAGGGGTTAGTTGTGATCAACCACCTTGCTTAATGTTAGGTTCCAATCTTTTCTTCCAACAGAAACTAAAATAACATTCTTTTGGCAGAGTCAGAAAAGAACTCAAGAATAGATAGCTTCGCTTAATGGGGACCCCATCTATGCTTCACCTCCAAGCAATGATACTATTTGATGTATTTGTTAAAATTTATATGATGCAAAAGGCAGGTTAAAACAAGAATAGTGGACCCATGTATCCCTTCCTCACCACGCACACACACACCTAAACTACACCCACTTATATGAACGGTTGGATCGAAGAGGATTCACCTTAATACCTTATGAATGATATTTTTTTATTCTTATATGTCCGACACCTGAAATTAAAGCTCTGTGAGAAGCTTATTTTCCTACTATACCTAAATATATTAAAAATTTAATCCATCAGATTTCCTGATAACTCCAGAACTAAAACTAATAACTCGTCAGAAAAATACATAAAAATCGAGAAAATACAGAATTTGATCACGATTTTGTTAATAACTCCAATGTAACTGTATAGGGAAGAATCCAAATAAAAATAACGTGCCGGATTCACTCACCAGCACCGCTCCAACTGCAAGCATTAAATTCAATCTAGCTCAAAATATTTTCTAGCCCTAAAACGCAGCTGAAAAACGATAAATAATTTTCATTTTAAAAGTAATAGAAGCGTGAACTTGAAGAACTGAAACGACGCTTGAGCTGTTCATGTGAACGCATACACTTTATGAGTCGAATAAAGTGAATATAATACTAATCAAACCACACAAAAAAAAAATACGAAGACGAAGAGGAAATTTACCGGATGAAGAAATGCAACGGCAAAACCGGCGACTCTTACAACCCCCACCCCAACCCCACCCCCACCCCCACCCCCACTCCAATACTAATTCTGACAAAATAATTTCAAGTTCAAACGCCTCTAAATTCTCTCTCTCTCTCTCTCCCCGCCTACACAATACACACATAAAAACACCGTGACACGGTGAACTGAAGCGCGGTGACGATCAACGTGAACGTTATTATATTTGGTGTGTGCCTCCGGGAGGAGGGAACAGATAGCGAAAGGACGACTGTGCCCTTGCTTTATTTTGGAAAGCCTGGGAGGGAGGCACGTGCCCACGTGAGACTATGAAAGCTGGAGATGGTAACACAACGGCGTCGTATGGCGTTATCAGCGGAGGCATCTGGCCCATTTTCGGTGGCTCTTTTAGTGGCCCACCAATCACGTCCCGCCACGCATGCATTGGTGGACCACTTTTTTTAAAATCAAATATTAATTTAATTGAGTGAGGCCCACCAATGCACGCGTGGCGCTACGTGATTGGTGGGCCACCAAGTGGTCCTCCCATTTTGAAACAAAAGATCCGCATTGCTATTCCCAACCACTTTACCGTTGCGAGGGTTTGAATTTCGTGGCCCACTAACTCGAAATATCCACCCACCCCTTTGTATCAGTCGTTTCTAATTGTACAAATACAACAATTTTAGTTATATTTTTAAAATTTTGAAAACTCGTACATATATTAATGAATGAATAATATTCAAAACTTCCATAAAGAAAGTTTTTGATTGTTTCATTTATTAATAAGTACATCATTTGTCACGTGATTTAACAACTTTTACTTGATTTGCAAATTACTACATAGAAATGAAATTATTTTATGAGTTACAATCTTTAATAGTTGGCACGGGAACACGCTTTAAGAAAAGGCCGGTAGAAAAATGATTCCACCGCGGAACATAACGTGGTGAAATCATTAAAATCGCTATCAACTTTGGGCCGGGCCCATCAAGGTTAAATTCCAACATTAGGATTTATTATTTTATAATAATGTAATAAATTATATAGTTATAAACTAAAGGTTACAGTGCATTGACTTTCCTTAGAAAAAAATGATTAATAAGTGTTTAAGCAGTCTAGAGTCTGATGATTACCCACAAACAAACCGAATTGCCCGCCACTGGCCCATTGGTCGGACGTCGGAGGACGTGGGACAATTTTCAGATTATAATTAATTAAGATTAATTATTTAATTAGTTATTGACTTTTTTAAATATTGTTTTAGCAGTTTGACCAGGAATTTAAAACGTGTGCATATTACCTTTAGGCTAGTCAAGGAATATATATCCCGGCCTAATTCATATCTTTAGGCGAGATATATATCTAATTAGCAACTGATCCTTCTGAGGAATAATCGTGCTAATTTAATATTTAATTTTAATAATACAAGTAATTTACATGAGTATTTAGTAAGAATATTGAGATTGAGATTTTGTATAAACCATTACATCGTTCAAATTATGACAAAAGAGAAAGGTAAAGGGACAACAAAAATGTTATTTTGCTTTTAAAGCTTTATGTAGCAAGCGGACCAAATTTATTAATTTGATTAAATCAAAGCAAACATGTTCAAATTTTATAAGGAGAATTTGAAATATTATCATTGAATGAAACATATTCAAATTTGAATTATTTAAAATTACAACAACAAAAAGCACAGCATGATAAGATCAAGTCCAAATCTAAGATGCATGGTCTCTAAAATATGAAACTTCCAAAAAATAAAAAAAGAACAGAGAATTCCGTTGCCGGGACTTGAACCCGGGTCTCTCGGGTGAGAGCCGAGTATCCTGACCAACTAGACTACAACGGATAAGTTGTCTAAATTGTTATCTAGAAGATTAAATAACATTCTTCTCACCTGAAATTGGAAGCAACCAAAGTACTAATACCAGTAATAAAGGCTAATGCTGCGTTAAAGGTTATGATGATAGGCATCATTTAGCCATTCCAAATTTTGCCCAAATTTCGGACACAAACTTTACCATAGCATTCATGATGATGATATTTAGAGGCATGTAGCTGGACAGACTCCGTGTGGACCCGGTAAAAGTAGAACAACAAAGATCATTTAACAACAAAGATCATTTTCTCACCATCCTTGCTAATAAAACATTAAGTTCAAGCAATTGAACCACAAACGTAATAAAAGAAGGGTTCTACAAATGAATCTCAAAAACACAAGTACAGATGAGAACTGCATGCAGAAGCCAGAATAAGCACTCTCTCTCTCTCTCTACTCTCTAGTACTTAGTATCTTCTAGGGAAGCGATCCATGAATCTCCCAGAAGGGCATTCGAAGGCTAAGTGCCCTCTCCCCCCACAGTTGTGGCATATTGTGATCACAAAGCAATCCCGACTCATATGGCCTACCTGCTGACAGTTCCGGCACACCACGTCCCGGAAGCCACCCGCCCCACCACCACGTCTGTCTTCGAGCACTGGGGTCTTAGGGCAGGCTCGAGCCAAATGGCCAGACACGTTGCACAAGTTGCAAACGGGCTCGTTTTGGCAGTCACGAGCAAGGTGCCCAGTTTTCCTGCAGTTCTTGCACGCCTTGTCGTTTGTGCAGTCAGCGGCGATGTGGCCTTGCTTGAAGCAGTTGTTGCAGAGCCTCATGTCACCGGGGAGCGATGGAGGAGCCGTGCACTCCCTGGCGCGGTGGCCTGCCTTACCACAGGTGTGGCAGATGCCCTCGTTCGGGCAGTTTCCGGCCATGTGGCCAGGTTCGCGGCAGTTCCAACAGAGGGATTTTGTGGAGCATTCTGATGAAATATGCCTGCATCATTTTCCAAAGAAAGCAAGGTGTAAATATACATCCCAAAGACAGACAATAAGTCTATAAGCATCGATAAAGAATTGCTATGTGAGACGAACAAAGTATATAAAATGCCCATATATTGGACATGGTAATATAGATTGATCATGCATACAATTTCTATAGTAATGAAGAAGTTCGCATATTTAAATGTGAGATAATCACGGGAAGAAAATAATCGTACATATTCAACCAATTCAGCATCTAACAAAACACTTACCCAGGAAGACCACAATTATGACAAATTGCCACATTGGGGCATTCTCTAGCAAAATGACCAGGCCTCTTGCAGTTCTTGCACAAGCCATTTTGACTGCCAAAAAAAATGCACCAAGTTAATTATAATCTGACGAAAAGTATCTACCTGGAACACAACGTATAGAGTATATTACACAAAGAGATGGAACACATGGAGCAGAACAATGATGCAGCAACTACAAGTCTAACACTGTATACTTAAAAAAATTGAGTATATCAATTTGCTCCCATTTTTTATCAATTACCTCGCAACGGAGGACAAGGCTAAAGACATAATCTAGTTAAAGGTGACCAACATTCAACAGAACTCAAGTAAAGAACAGTATTGGTTCAATCATTATTCATGACAAGAATGCATGCACAAGAGTTGAGGGAAAAGAATAGGATCTTGTTCCCACTTCTGATTGATCCGGTGCACCAACCGCCACCTCCTTTCCAGCCCAAATATTTAAACAGAAACAAAATAAACAAATGAATGGATTGAGACCAAAGAACCTGGAGCCCCATCTTGAATCCCGATTGTATGGCGTGTAACGTTCAGAATAGCGATGAGTACGCATCCTACGACCCATTGGACTCCTGCTTCTACTTCTGCTCCTGCTTCGGCTCCGTCCCCGGCTCCTCTCTAAGCTCATTCTCAAAACCATCCCAATCAACAAATCAAAACCTTAATTGCAAATTGTCAACACCACCAACAGCTGTTCCCTCCTCCCTGTCCACCACAACCACACCGAAACCAAGTCAATGAACCCCATGAAATCTTACATTATCCGTAATCCAAACACCAGTGCTAGTATTACTTATCTCAAACATATAACACCACTATACATCAATTCAGATTGGAATCCAACACCCATTAAAGTTCTCCTCAAAGTTAGAGCATACACAACCATATTCTTAGAATTCGAATATATTTCATTAGGGGTGGGTGATGAAGGAAAGGAATGAGAGACTACTAGGGAACAGAAAAAGAACAAATCACTCGTGAGGAGATGTGAAGAAGACCATGGAAACATGTCATTCTATCAGCAATGTGTTCCATCTATAGATATAAAGTACCACATCCATCTCCCCATCACTCCTACCGTTCTCTCCATTCCCCTCCATTCTCCCCTGAACCACACACAACAGCAATCTTCAAACCTGGCAATATGAAACTAGACCCCCAAAGACCGCAGCTTCAGTAAGATTTAATTTCGGTTCATCTAGAACTCCAGCAGACAAATCAACAACAAGTTTTCTGACACTCCGGAATATCATCATACTCCCAAAACCAATTTGGCTAAAAGATGATTGTAAAAAAATAATCAAATTAAAGAGTGACAAGTAATGATATAGAATGCATGTAGAGTAAGATGGTACTCAAGCATACATTCAAAACTGATTACATCCAATTGCTGAAGAAACAAAACCCGCACTTCCTGTCGCCTAATTTGGAATTCGTACCCACAAATATTCACATCCAGATTTAATATTCCGCAAACCCATGACCACGTCCCGTCCACCCCACGGACTCGCGGGCGTACAATTAGGGCAAAACAATCACAGAACCAAAAGCCGAAAACCCAAAGTCCAGACCTAATAAAATTAAATCTGAAACCCTAACCATAAAATCCAGCCCCAACACAAAATCCCAAATGAGAAACTACAAATTCATATGTATCGCGTAAATTTAAATCTCAAGAGAAAGATAAACAAATCAAGCCAGTCACAGTGAGCTACGAAATTTATCACACACAAATGTATTCATGAATTCCAACACACTCCAGAAAGAGAGAGAATAAGGAAACCTGCGGTGACCCGAGGTAGAGCGACGTTCGTATACTTCAGCAAGAGGAAGCTCCCGTAAGCTGATGCAAACCCTAAGATCTGTTTTAATATAAGTATATAAATAACATCTAACATCTTGAATCCCGTAAGAGTCGATTTATTCAAATTAAAATATAAATAATTTATTTGTTTTATTATAAGTATATTTGTTTTAAGAAACTTCTGTTAAGCTTATTTCATTAATCGGCCACCAGATGTCCTAAATTTCTTAGCATTATTTTGTTCGGATTTTCTGACGAGGCAAAGTATAATTTTTATTTTTAATTTTTGAATGATGAGGGTAACTCGCAGCCGCTAGTATCGTACGATAATAGCAGGATGGAAGGTCTATAATATATAATCTTTTATCAAACTGGATTAATCGAAGTTAATAATAGTTCTATTGAATTAGAGTACTAGGGACAAATAGTGTAGAAATGAAATGAATTATTAATAATATCAACTTGACACCTGTTCATTACCCAAATTAAATTTAGGTGCGAACATTTTTGTAACACTTTTTTTACAATAAAATTAGTAATTATGTGTAATAGTCTCGATCATGATTGACTACAAAGTCGACTCAATTAGTAAAGTAATTGATTTATAAGTGAATTAAATTGCAAGGAGCGTAGCATCTTCCCGGTCTAAAGAAGATAAAGTAAAGAACCGAAAAACACTACTGAAAAGTGAAAAGGTACGAGAAGCACCAAGCACTAATCTAGAGATCTACCAACATAACTCTGTTATGAACATGATTGGGCTTGAAGAAAATCCATATCGAAACACACCAAGTGCTGCTCATCACCACTCATCCCACTTGTTCATGAAGTCATTCCACATGTTTGCAGCAATTGAATCTCTTCGTGCTGACGGAATCTGCTCATGAACAGAGAAAGCAGAGTGCAGATCATGCTGCTCATCATGAACAGGGGACTCCTCCAAGACCCCGATTTCGTGGCTGTTAAACAGCCAATCGTTCTTCTCCTCGCGCTGGATGTGATTGTGTATCACACAAGCAGCTATAAGCCTATAACGATGTCCCTCTGCGTGTGGAAAGCATATTGAGGGCAAGTTTGAGGATTGGAAATCTTTCCTTCAGAACATTGCAAGATCTCCGGATGGCGTTGCTTGCAGATGCATGGCGGTGGTTGAATAGTTCCTTTGCACTCCGAGGAAGGAGATTAGCACCCCGGTATTCATGAAGGTGGTAACGGGTTCCTTCGTATGGAGCCATGAATCCATCCATGTTATCATAGCCCAGATCAACAAGGTAATATTTACCTGCAGTATGTATAAGATCAAGGATTAAGGCCCCGTTTGGGAGAGCCAATCAAACAACTTATTTGAACTTATGCTAAAAAAACAAGCATTTATGCACTCTTCTGGGAGAGCTTATTGCAATAGCTTATAAATCCTACATAAATTCATTTTACTTATTTCATAAGCTGATAGTAAGAATTTCTCGTGTAAATAAGCGGATATTTAAGTTGTTTCCCCAAATGGGGCCAAAATGTACAATACAGAAAGTTTAACCGTTGAAGAATTTACCTTGGGGAACTTGAGGGAAGTTTTGATCCGGGTCACTGAGAACGGCTCTTAGAACGCGTGAATCTGCAACTGAGCCTTCCCAGCCAGGGTACACAAATATGAACTGGAGATCAAATGTACAGGCTACCAAGACATTTTGTGATAATACGCCTCTTTTGTTGCGAAATCTGGACTGGTCTTTAGCTGGAACATGTGCTGGGATATGCATTCCATCTATAACTCCAATGCAGTCCTAAAAGGAGGATATAGTAAAATAAAAGGAATTTAAATAAATATGAATATAGTTACAGTATATGATTCATATATCACCTCAAAGTATGGGTAGAATCTATTGCTTCTGAGGATCTCCGATGGAGTCATGAGAGATGGCGGCTGCAGGAATTCACGCGACAGATAATCGCTTTTAATACGTTATTGAAATGCCTACTAATGGTTTCCCCAGAATGCTGAAACCGTTCTTGAATCACTCGGTTGCGTTCGTTGTGACCAACAATGTTGAGGAAAATAGCCAACTGCTCCTCTATCATGACACCAGCTGTGTCACGTAGCATTCCTCTCTGTCGAAGGGTATCACTTAATTTATGAAAGACGTGTTTGTCCATCCTAAACATTTCCCTACACAAATCATCAGGGCCATTCAGTACTTCAGCCATGAAGCTTGAGTCTTTTGGTGACAAGCTACGAGATGGTTGCCTTGTAATGCTGTTATAGTAATGGTAACCGGCAGCTACTGCAACTAATTCCATCTCGTCTAGTTCCATGTCAAAGTCATCCATACTGATTGAATCTGTATGCAGATTTTGAAATACTAGCACATGTAAAGAAAACCGACTTAGGAAAATAAACTTTATGTCAACAACAGAAGTAAACTGATCCGAAGAATAGATAGCAAGCACAAGTAACAGAGAGTATTTGCATAACATCATAGAACAGTACTCAAAAACAGTTTGGGTCCAAGTTCAAATACTGTTCTTGAGTCAATACAGATATTATACAAAAGCAGAGCATTTTTTCTAAAGAAAGAAATCTTAAACAAACCGAAACAACATTGAAGACCGCAAGCAATCGGACTTGAGGAAGATCAAAATTGTCATGTGGCCATGCCAGTATATCTCACATTTAAGTGGTGTGAATATGCCTCTTGGAAGGGATTTCGAATAAATGCAAAGCATAGGGGTGGAGAATCTGATTATACCTTGAAACCGAGACAATGCTCTTGTCATTTGCTTATAGTATATGATACCCAATACGGATGGTTGCAGCTTCCCTCATTTCTGCAGCCGCAACTATTTCCAACATAGCATCATAGTACATGTTCGACCCATCTCCTGATCCACAAGAAGCGTCTTCCTCTAGGCACGTAGAGTTAGCAAACACGCTTGATCTTAGCGGTTACCAAACTGGCAAGGACTTCGGTTCCAAGTGCCTTCATCCCCAAATAGCAACAAGGCCATAATCATTTACAATTCCACAAAATCAAAATTTCCAAATAAAGGAACTTTAACTTTGTCAAGATAAAATTCACCACATCACTCAGATAAGTAAAGACCTTAAAGATGTCAACAGAGTACAGAAACAATATGAAATCATTTGCTAATCCGAAATTCAGGAAGAAGACCTGTAGTTACGAAATTATATCTATTCTTCAACTGTGCACAACAATCGAGGAAAAACAATGGCAGCATTGTCTACATATATCAAGACATTGCACTCAGTAGAGGCTAATAGTGAGTTCTATCATGGAAATAAGTTAGGCAAGCATAGAACAACGATTATCACTCCGAATCCGGAAAACCTCACTAGACTTCGAACATGCAGGAAGTGAGCAATTTTACACATAAATAAGCACGAACAAAAAATCGGATGTGTGATTGTGCATACTATATATATTCACTTTCATTCTTCCAATTAAAGTGAGCGCAGAAAAAGGAAAGAAAAGAAGGAAAAAAAAAAAAAAAAAAGAGGACTAAATTCCGGAAAAGTGAAGGATTGAATTAGACTTATAGGTTACCCAGCGAAGCTATGGCGTTTTCCTCGGATTCAGTGGTGAAGGTCTTCACTCCTGGCGGCGGAAGTAGACGGCTGAGGAGGAAGTGTGTGAGTCCGACGGTGGCGAAATAAGAATTGTTTTTGCCTTTTTCTTTGCCCGAACCCGGATTAGATCCAAATCAATGCAACTCGTCACCCGCCCCAATATCTGGTTGATCCACCAGGACTCTCAAAGTGTGTGTCCGGCCGGTAAGCCCGACCCAACCTAGTGGGACAATCTCACTTTTCGGGTCAGGCAACCCAACTCATAAATGGATCGGATTATTAAAACTAACTCAAATTTGAGGAAAGTTGATTAAGAATTATGCATGAGTTAAATTAATAGATTAATATATTTAAATTTGTGACTTTGATTAAAGTATTAAGACTTAATTCTACTCAACTTAAAATAAAAAATCTATCTTAAAAAAAAAACAATAGAAATAATAGTAAAAGTGTAAAACCCACCCTTCACAAGTCATCCAACCACCAAATCATATCAAATATACAATCTTAGTACAATAAATTTAGTTATATAATCCACTAATATCTATTTAAAAATAACTTCAATGCAATAATGTTTACTCCAGTATAATCTAACATATTAGTGTACAGAATCAAAGCCAAAAAGGTTAGAAAAGGAAGTACCACATTTTCTTAATGTTTTAATGAATTACAGACGAACTCTCCAACCACGGTATAAGTAAAAGAAAGCACTACCAACTAAATCCGACAAAAATGAACATAAATCAGAATTCTTCAAAGAAAGGCAGAATTGGGAGGCTAGTATCTTCCGGGGAAGCGATCCATGAATCTCCCAGAAGGGCATTCAAATGCAAGGTGCCCCCTTCCCCCACAGTTGTGGCATATTGTTATCACCATGCAATCCCTACTCATATGCCCTACCTACTGGCAGTTCCGGCACACCACATCCCGGAAGCCGCCTGCCCCACCACCAGCGCGCCTCTCTTCATGGATAGGGGTCTTCGGGCAGCCTTTAGCAAAGTGCCCGGTTAAGTTGCACAAGTTGCAGAGCGGCTCGTTTTGGCAGTCACGAGCGAGGTGACCCGTTTTCCTGCAGTTCTTGCACGCTTTGTCGTTCGTGCAGTCAGCAGCTATATGTCCTTGCTTGTAGCAGTTATTGCAGAGTCTTGTATCATCGGGGAGCGATGGAGGAGACGTGCAATCCCTAGCGCGGTACCGCAGGTGTGGCAGATGCCTTCATTCGGGCAGTTTCCAGCCATGTGACCGGGTTCTCGGCAGTTCCAACAGAGTGATTTTGTGGAGCATTCTGATGAAATATGCCTGAACCATTTTCCGAAGAAAGAAATCAGTAAATGAACTATTTATGTAGGGATTTCTATAGCCAGTTAGTGAAGCAAAGCAATAAACGAAAGCTTAATGAACTATACAAACTACGATATTCTAAGAGAATTCACCGATTATGCTAGAGAATCAAATACATATATTAGTAAATAGTAATGAAACACCTGCCCATGCATACAATTTTCTATAGAAATGAGGAAGTTCACAAGATAAATCAGTGAAGAGACATTAGACAATTAATGGATTAATAATCAAATATCTTGAACCAATTCAGCATTAATAGAACACTTACCCGGAAGACCACAATTGTGGCAAATTGTCATGATCCAAACAGATCAGACACTCATCCGACCAGATCAAACAACTACTGAGGATTTACAAGCGAAGACGTTGACGGAAGAGCCGACGGGAAATGAGGGTTTACTGTGTGTTCTTTTTGTGGAGGAGAATGAGATTGAAAATGAGAAAGGGGCTCCGATATTTTATGATGCAGTGGATCATCTACCAACCGTAGATGATCGAGCGACACATCCAATGGCTCAGAATGAAAGTGGCTAAGTCGTGTTGGTGAAACGCGAGTTTGGGCGGGATCTGTTATAAGATCTTTTCCCTTATTAATTAGATATTTATTTCCTTGTTTTCATTATGGTTAATTATAGATTAGGGTTTTATCTTTAGTTATGGGTATAAATACCCTGTCTCGTATTCTTTTGGTTCAAGCAAATAATCAATTTCTTTCTCTTAAAACTTTTCTCTCTCTCTTTGACTCTCGACTTCTCTTCCTCTCTCGTGTGTTCTTATTTGATTTACAGTTTAGAGAATTCAACATCTTCAAATCCATAAAAGCAAATTAATAGACCTAGTCTATTACACAAATTGCTACATTGGGGCCAGGGGCGGATCCAGGATTTATTGCTAGGGGGCCAAATTTACGGGGATGAGCTGTATTTATCCGGGTGTTCGGGGACGAAGCCCACGATAAAAAATTTTGGGGGTGTTTTTGGTCTAAATATACTTACTAATTAAAGCTTATTTAGTGATATTATATTTTTTTTTACGAATAGGCGTTATATGTTGTTTGTAATTTATTCTAAAAATATAGTACAAAATCGTATTTTGACGATGCATAGATTTAGTCGGAGGATATTACGAAGAATAACAATCTATAACTTATATATTAATCAAATATTTGAAAGATATAGTTTTTCATGCTTCAAATGTTACTAATTTTAAGTATAAAAAAAATGAAAACGCAAAAATAACATATAACTGCATAAAGATATATGTTATATTATATATGTAACTCTATCAAAATAGATACCCAAAACTTCAAATTCTAAACCTTCACTAAAATTTAAATTAGTGACACGTAATATACATTTTTTTAATATTTGCCTAAATTAGTGGTTACATTCACACTAATTCTTAATTTTTACTTTGGGATAAGTTGACAAATTCAAAAATCTCAAGGGGGCGAATCCAAGAATTTAAATGGGACAAATGTATAAATTACTAAAAATCGAAGACAATTCGTATTATTACACTAAAGTTCGGGGGGGCGGTCGCACCCACCCGCCCCCCTTTGAATCCGCCACTGATTGGGGCATTCTCTAGCAAAATGGCCAAGCCTCTTGCAGTTCTTGCACAAGCCGTTTTGACTGTAAAAATTGCACCAAATTAATTATAATTCAGTGAGAAGTATCTCCTTGGAGAGTAACTTTTAGAGCAGCAACACAACGAGAACAATAAACCAGCAACTAAAAGTCTAAAACTGAATACTTTAAAAAGGGCAACAGTATTTCCTTCATTTTCACCGACATTTTGGCAGGGAGGACAAAGCTAACGAGAGAATTTAGTTAAAGGTAACCAACATGCTACTAAACTCAAGTATAGAACAATGATGGTTTGGTTCAATCATGACGGACAAGCATGCAAAAGAGTTAATGAAAAACATTAGACCTGGAATACTTCAGAGTGATCCCGTGCACCAACCGTTGCCTCCTTTCCAATCCAAATATTTATCATTAACAAAATAAACAAATGAATTGATGAGTTAGACCAGAACCAGAAAACCTGAAGCCTGATCTTGAATCTCGACGGTATGGCGCGTCACGATAGGAATAGCGTTGGGTACGCATCCTACGGTCCATTGGGCTCCTGCTCCTACTCCTACTCCTGCTTCGGCCCTGGCTTCTATCCGAGCTCATCCTCGAAACCTTCCGAATCAACAAACCAAAACCTCAAAATGCAAAAGTCAGGAGTATCGTCATACGACCAAAAACCACTTTAAATAAAGATGTTATGAAAGAATTTAAGATATCTAACATACAACAGAAAGTAAATTGACTGAAAAAATAATTAAATCCAGAGTGACAGGCAATAATGTAAGATACTAAAGATCAAGGCCTAATTAAATCAAAACTGAAAACCCCAATCTTAATCCAGAGTCATAAGAGTAAACCTAATCACAAAATCGAGCCCCCAGCACATAATGCCCAAAAAGAAACTACAAATCCTAAACCCGGTTCTCGAACATATATTTCTTCGAGTAATTCAAGTCTCATTAGAAATTTTATACAAAGCAAAACACTAAAGGGGCGAAAGGTGGAGAGAACCCAACATTTAACTCATACATGGTGTCAGGCTACAGATTTATAAAGTAAATGTATTCAGGAATTCAAACACGTTACAAGAAAGAGATAGAATGAGGAAGAATTCTCCCCTGGATGACGTAGCGGTGAAGATGAGTAGTCGGGATCGATAGGTCATGAGTTTAAATCCCACTGGAAACGTTATGTGTGTCTCTGTCACATTAAGGGTGGTTTAACTCTCTTGTGTGGTTTACAGGCTATTGCACACGAGCGAGGTTATTTACCATCGACCCTTCCATCGACCTTCGTTTCGTCTCATCGGTCCTCGGACACCTTTTCAACAGAATATGTGCTGGCAGACAACATTCGACGTCAACTGTAATTCTAACAGAAAAAGTGTACTACATTGGTTAGATTTATGTTTTATTTTAATACATGGCTATATATGTATTTGTTATAATATTTTGGACTAAGAGTGTATATTACCACATGTTCATTCAAATTAAAATAATAACACTAATTGGCAATTGCTTTACTTTACACTTGTTTTGCAGAAAGAAATCCCGCAAATTAATTTTGCCGAGCTGATTAGTTGTTTAGGATAATTATTAGATTCATAATATGCATATTTCAGATAACTGGATTTTATTCGTCATAACTGAATTTGGTTAATTAATTTTAAATTAAAAAACCAAATTTTCTGGGTTCTTAAAAAAATAAAAATATTACTCCTACGTGTTAATAGTCCGAACATCAATGTGTAATTATTAATTACATATTTCTTCATTTACTATAGTTAAAAATAATTATTTTGAATATTAGGATAACCACAACAACTACTTGAAAATATTAATATTAAATAGAGAGATTTCATAAAATAACTTGTCTGTGAAGTAAGTCCAAACAGATAGAATTCAAAACAATGGAACATTTAGACGGTGAGTTGGGATTGCCACGAGTTGTACAGCTCTGGGTGCAGTAAGCCCAAACAGATCATTCATGTCAAGATCACTCGGTTTCATCTGATCAGGCAACTCCCAATTGAATCCATGGCAAAGATGAGCCACAGTCAACTCCAACGAGTAAAGCCCTAATTGCATCCCGGGGCACGACCTCCGACCCGACCCGAACGGCAAATACTCAAAGTTACTCCCCTTGAAATCGGGCGCATCATCCTTCAAGAATCGAGCTGGATTGAAACAATCCGGCTCCATCCAGGTACTTTTGTCTCGGGCAATAGCCCACACGTTGATCATCACGCGGGCCCTGGCCGGGATTCTGTAGCCGTGGGCCACCGTCTCGGTGGCCGTCTCATGGAGGAGGAGGGGGATTGGAGGGTGGAGGCGGAGGGTCTCCTTGATGACGCATTTCAAGTACGGGAGTTTTTCGAGATCAGACTCGTGAACTGCTCGGTCGAACCCTATGACTTCGGCGAGCTCTTGTTGGACCTTTTGAAGGTCCTTCGGGCTCTTCATTAGCTCCGCCATCGTCCACTCGATCGCTGAAGCTACGGTTTCAGTCCCACCAAACATTACATCCTTATTTAGAAAAAAAAATGATTATAAGGTAAGATTCTTTGCATTGGGCAATTATAGCATGTAATAATAAATTTGTTATGGATCGTTGTTTTAAATACGACAGCTTGTATTTGCATGTACTAATAGGATTCCGTTAACTATGTGTATATTTAACTAAATTTTCATTAGAAATAATACAAAATCAATGCCCAAATTATTTCACCAACTGATTTGGTTGATCCTATCCTATGTCAGCTACATTTAAATCACCATACAAAAAAAAAATGATTTTTTAAATATAAAGATTTTTTTTTTCTTTAGATGTATCCTTTTATTTTATTAAAGATATTGCGTTAGTTAAGACTAAAAAATCATATTTAAATGCATCACATCTCATAATTAACAAGTCTAAAAATGCTGATAATCCAACAAATTAACATGTTTAGTTTAAACATTATCTTCAAGGGTTTCATAAGTAGTTTTTAGATAATTTACTCAAATAAAATAATTATATGCCATTCAAAATAATAATAATAATAATAATAATAATAATAATTAAATTCAACAAACATAAATAAACGTCTTAATTACCATGATGAGAGCCTTGATATTATTCCTAGTAATGGTAATGGATGACGTCGAATCCTTGCTTACTCCATCTTCAGAGTAAAACTCCATCATCTCATCCACCATATCATCTTCAACTTCATCGTCACCACCATCATTTTTTTCGTTCCTCTTCCTTATATGATCGTCGATTATCCTATCAATAAACTGATCGAGCGATCCACGCGCTCTCGCAAGCCTTCTATTGAAATCTTGGCCGTTGATCCATCCCAGCCACGGAATAAAATCCGCAACGTTAAACGCTCCGAAGAGCTGGGAGAATTCCTGCATAATCTTCACGAACTCGCCTTGACCCTCCTGTGACATGGACCCGAACGCGGCCCGGTAGGTAATGTTCTTCGTCAGCCCGAGAACCATTTCGCCGATATTGACCCGAGACCCGACCCGAGAATCCAGATCCTTTATGAAGGAGTTGATTTCCTCGCGTACGGAGGCCCACGATTCGGCCCGTTTTCGGCTGAACACTTTAGTGACGCAGATTTTGCGCATCTGGCGCCAGAAGGGCCCGTAGTGGGCGAATGCCATGTCAGCTCTGTCGTAGGTTAAGTAGCTGACGGCGATGGAAGCGGGCCGGTTCGAGAAGATGTTGTCTTGGGTTTGTAAGACTTCTCGGGCCATCTCAGCCGTTGATACGGCGATCATGTGGACTTTGCCGACTTTGAGGTGAAACAAGCCGCCGTGTACCTTGGCCAGCGCGGCTAGGCCGCGGTGGTTAAGCTGGCTGATCAGGCCCATGCTGCCGAATACGGGGAGGCCCGTCGGGCCGGGAGGGAGTGGGAGGGTTTTCTTGAGGAATGCTTTGAGCAAAACGACGACGAATAGGAGGAGGAGGGCTAAGGCTAACGCCATGTTTGGCTGGATTTGGAGATTCTGAAGAAGAATGGATTTTCTTTTCAGTGTGAAGAAGGGCTAGCAGTTCTGAAGTGTTTTATTATGTTAAAAAAATAAGATTAGGTAGCCATATGGATAAATAAGGAATGCATTTAATGTAATTTCCTTATTCCCTTCGCACCAGCATGGTGAGAGGAATCCAGAAGAGGAAAATAATTAATTTCGTGAGGCTAAATATTATTTATGGAATGATTGCGAGAATATTTGTCTTATGGTAAAAGCTTACAAGTTGGAATTCGAACAGTGATTCTATAAGTTCCAAACAATAAATGGAGGCCTTAATAATCAAGATTTTACTTTTGAAATTTAATTACCGCGGTGCACAGTCACATCATAAACTATAAATTTATAATTTTATTTCAAATTATAAATTTTGGATCCTAATTTCTTACCATACACGAGCAAATCAAGGATTAAGAATTTGAAAATCTGTAATATTGGTATGCAAATCTGTAATTTGAATATGGGAAATCTATAGTATCATGGTTAAAATAGTTTTTTTTCCCGTAAAAATATAAAAAGAATATGGGGTTGTACATAGACATGCCCATTTTGAAACCGAAACCGGCTCAAACCGGGTTTTAAACTGGAATCGGTACAAACCGGAATCGTCTTGAACCGTAAACCGTTGGTTTGCGGTCCAGTTTTAGTTTACTATTTTTTAAACCTTGAAACCGTCGGTTTCAAACCGTTGGTTCCAAATCGGATGAAACCGACGATTTCACCTATTAAAATTGTCAAAGATAGATATTTAATGAATTAGATAAATGAGTTTTAAATTAAAAACATTATTGAAGATCTAAGTCTTATAATTTTTACTTATATTTAAAACAAACAATTCATTTAATACAAAAATTCTACCAATCTAGTAGTATATAAAAGGATAAAATATTATTATGTATTTAGTATAATTGGATATTATCGTTCCCTAAAAATATATGCTGAAAAACATAGAATATTAAATATTCTATTCTCTTCATGAGATTGTACAATTTTATTTATAATTTATTATTGATTTGATTTGAAATCGAAAAAAATATTTTAAAAAAAATTAAATTCAGTAATTAACAAAAATAAAATTTATCCGTGAAACCGGTAAATTGGAATCGAAACCGGCGGTTTCAAACCGGAACCGTTAACCGTCTACATGCAATTCGGTTTCGATTTCAGTTTTTGACAAACTGTGACCGACGGTTTCAAACCGAAACCGGAATCGGAAATGGGCATGTCTAGTTGTTCACAATTTTGTAGGGTAGTGGCCCTCACGATGCCCTCGTAATTTATTTTCATTAAAATGCATTATGTAATTGATATTTTATTGCACTAAATTGAAATGTCTGTTTGCTGTGAAATTAAAAGTTGAAACAGTTGAGAATCTTCGGTGACGAGTATTAGATTGTTTGTTAACATTTTGTGTAGGATATAATAAATTATGATCCCATTTTGATTCATTTTATTATCGAGCTGATTCTATTTACTTGTGGTTTGTATTTTGTGAAAATAAACGACTATTAATTTGTTTATTGATCTTTCAGAAAGAATCTAATTTGGTCATTTTTTCCCTAATAATTAATTGTAATACTGAAAGCTAGGCCCAGTACTAAGTGCCCAAGTCTCGGCCCAACTCTTACCTGAGCCCAGTAGCTGCCCGGCCCAACTGTATTAATGTTGGATCGCTTATTGCGCGGCCGTTTCGCTTTAATCTCTCGAGCCCGTTATCAACCCTACCTATAAATAGGATTAGGGTTGATAACCTCATTAACCTAGCGCAGCTTCTTGATCTCTTTTCTCTGTCTTCCTCTCTCTCGATTCTTCTACTCTCTGTGTGAGGTTGTGTATAATCTTGAGGGATAGTGAGATCTAAGCCTTGTAATAGTTGCTAGGCTTGTTGGTGCTTTGCATCGTGAGTTACGTGGTGGTTGTAATCGGCGTCTGAGCCTCAACATTATTGTAAAGCGATCCTTACAAGTGGTATCAGAGCGGGTTTCGTCGCCGCTCAGCCGCCCTGCCTCCGGTGGCTTTAGATTGCGAAAGGGCGATTCAAAATTGAATCGTAACCCTAGATCTAAAGTCATCATATATCTCTGGTAAGAACAAGGTTCAAGCCTCCGAACCTCGCTCTGGTAAATTGGCTTCACCTCTCTGTTATTTCTTTTGTCTAGATCTGCCGATTGGTGCAGTAGGATCTTTTGTGTGCTTCCTATCTGCTATACATTGCCTAAACTGCGAGTTCTTCTTCTGTTGCTTGTTGATAGTTTCATTTATCTTCAGTCTCTGTTCAGTTTTGTGTTGATCTGTATAGATCAGTTTATTGAACCGTTTAATACGGTTCCCTTCTGTGTATTTCGTCCTTATCAGTGAGCTGTGGTGACCCCCTGCGCCCAGGCCTTGAGCCTGCGATTGCGAACTGGGAAATCCCTCAGCAAGTATTCACTGTAAGATACAGACTCTCACGGGTTGGTATCTTATTTTTCTGTTCATCATGGCTTTTGTGTCTTCCAGTGGTCTTGCTACCTTTAATGGAAAGACTGGTTTCAACTTGTGGAAAAAGAGGATGACTGCTATACTTTGTGAAAAACGTGTTTCTGCTGCTATTACTGAATCTTATGAAGATGATCTTTCTGAGAAGAAGAAAAATGAAATGAATGAACTTGCTCTATCTGCCATAACTTTAAATTTGACTGATTCTGTGTTAAGGAAAGTAGAACATCTTGAGTCTGCTAAAAAGTTATGGGATAAACTTAGTGAGCTTTACACAGAGACCTCCCTTCCATCCAAAATGTATTTGTTACAGAGTTTTTTCAAATTTAAGTTAGATATGTCAAAGGACATAGATGAGAACTTAGATGAATTCAATAAGTTGTTACAGTTAATCAAGCAAACTGGTGACACTAGTATTGATAACTATGCTCCTATAGCTTTGTTAAATTCTATTCCTGAGGCTTATAATGATGTCCAATCTGCCATTAAGTATGAGAGGGATAAGATAGATCTTGAGACTGTCATACTGCCCTTAAGAGTAAGGAAATGGATTTAAAATTCAATAAGGATGTGAAAATCTCTGAACATAGTGATACTTATCAGGTAAGAGGTAGAACTAGTGAAAGAACTAGCTCTCCTTACAGTTCAGAAAAGGGGGGAAAGAAACAGAATCAAAGGTTTAGATCTAAGTCTAAATCCAAAGGGAGAAAATGCTTTAACTGTGGTGAATATGGCCATTATATGAAAGACTGTTCTTCTCCTAAGAAAGGGAAATATAATTCTGAGCAGAAAAGTGTATCTAATGCTATCTTGTGTGATAATTCTGATACTAATATTCTGGGAAAATATTTCATGGTTTCTGAACCAAACTTTCCATCTGTAAACAATGTGAATTCTGAAATGTTAAATGAATGGATCATGGATTCGGCAAGTGCTTATCATGTTTCACCTTTCAAAGAGTGTTTTTTCGAACTAAAAACCGGAAATTTTGGATATGTGATAGTTGCCAATAAACATAAATGTTCTGTGCTTGGTATTGGAAACATCTGTTTAAAATTTCAGTCTGGTTTTAAATATACTATGAAAGAAGTGAGATATGTACCTGAAGTTGCATGCAACCTGCTATCATTTACAGCTTTAGAAAATGATGGTTTTGGTGGGAGTTGGGGGGATGGATGGATGAAAGTGAAAAAGGGGTCTCTAGTTGTATTCAAATCTAAGAGAACCAATAACCTGTATCCCTTCACTGCCCTTCCTGTTAAACCAATTTCAAATGTGCATAGCATCTTTACGTGACAAAACTGCCTTGTGGCATAATAGACTAGGGCATGCTAGTTCTAAGAATATGACCATTTTGAGAAAATCAGGGGTGTTTGGAAAAGACAAAATGTCTGATTTGCCTTTCTGTGACTCATGTGTGTTAGGGAAACAGCATAAAGTTTCTTTTCCTGTCACTGTTCAATCTGATAAAATTGTATCCTCTGATATTCTTGAATACATACATGCTGATGTGTGGGGTCCTTCTAGCACCCCTACCCCAAGTGGCTGTAGATATTATTTGTCTATTGTGGATGATTATTCAAGGAAAACTTGGTTGTTTTTGTTAAAACAGAAGTCTGAAGTTTTTCAAATGTTTTCTGAGTGGAAACTTAAAATTGAAAATCAGACAGGTAGGAAAATCAAAGTTTTAAGAACTGATAATGGTTTAGAATTTTGTAACTTTCCTTTTGACAACCTATGTGTTAAATCTGGGATTAGAAGGCATAAGACTGTTCCATATAGTCCACAACAAAATGGGGTAGTGGAGAGGATGAATAGAACCCTGTTAGAAAAGGTTAGATGCATGCTAGAGTCTTCTGGTCTGCCAAAAAGTTTTTGGGGTCTTGCTGCCTTAACTGCTACTTATCTTGTCAATAGGCTTCCCTCTAGTTCCATTAAGGGGCAGTGCCCTGAAACTGTGTTTACTGGGAAACCATTAAACTTGTCTCACCTAAGAGTATTTGGATGTTCTGCCTTTGTTCATCAAAAGGGGGATAAGTTAGATCCTAGATCCAAAAAGTGTGTTTTTATAGGTTATCCAGAAGGTGTAAAAGGCTATAGATTATGGGATAAAAGTCAGCCTGGTTTTAAGGTTATAATCAGTAGGGATGTGATATTCAATGAAACTAAATTTCCTTGTTTACCTGTTTCTCCCTCTGTAACATCTGACACTCCTTCTAAGGTGAAGTCTCAACCACTTCTGTCTGAGTTTGATATTTCTGAGTGTGATTCTGAACCTGTGACTGATCATGCTGAATCTAGTAGTCATTCTGAATCTATATCTGATACATCTGTGTCTGATTCTGAAATATCTGAAAATCCCACTTCGTGTCGACTGTTCCTTCGGATTACCTGCTGTCTAGAGACAGACCTAGGAGAGATATTCATGTTCCTCCTAAGTATGATGATTATATGATGTATGCTCTCAGTGTTTGTGATTCTTTGAATGGTGAACCTATTTCTTATTTTGATGCCATGAATTCTTCTTCTTCTGATAAATGGTTACATGCTATGCAATCTGAAATGCACTCTCTGCATGTAAATAATACATGGATTCTTGTTCCAAAACCTCGCTTCATGTTCATTGTGGATCGTAAATGGCTCTTTAAACTTAAGCATGAACCTAAGTCTTTGAGGTATAAGGCTAGGTTAGTTGCTAAGGGATTTACTCAAAGAGAAGGGGTAGATTACTCAGAAATCTTTGCTCCTGTTGTGACGTTAACTACTGTGCGCATCATGTTAGCTTTAGTTGCTCATTTTAACCGGGAACTAAAACGGATGGATGTTACAACCGCATTTCTTCATGGGGATTTAGACAAACGAGATATTTATGAAACAACCGGAAGGATTCATAGACTCGCTAAACCTAATCATGTGTGTTTCTTTGCGAGAAGGCTTTATATGGTTTAAAGCAATCCCCTAGACGAGTGGAACAAGAAGTTTGATCAATGCATGTTATCTTTGAATTTTACTAGGAGTACCTATGACCACTGTCTGTATTACACTCAATCTGCATCTATTCCTGTCTATTTACTGATTTATGTGGATGATATGCTGCTTGCTAGTCCCTGTATGAAGTCTATTAAATACATTCAGAAATGTCTGAGTGACAATTTTGAGATGAAAGACTTAGGGGATGCCAAGAAAATTCTAGGAATGAATATAACTAGAAATAGAAAACTTGGTACTCTTGTTTTGAATCAGATTTCCTATGTGGAAAAAGTTTTGAGTAAATTTGCTATGACTGAAGCTAAATCTGTTAATGTGCCTCTTGCTTCTCATGTTGTGTTAAGTAAAGATCAGTCTCCAAAAACTGATTCTGAAATTAATGATATGAAAAAGATTCCTTATGCAAATGCTATAGGATCTGTTATGTATTTGATGGTAAGTACTAGACCTGACATTGCTTATGCAGTCAGTTGCTTGAGCAGATATATGTCAAATCCAGGTATGATTCATTGGAATGCTCTGAAATGGTTGTTCAGATATTTGAAAGCTACAAAAACTGTTGGTTTAAAGTTTTCAAAATATTCTGAAGGGACAAAACTAATTGGTTATGTTGATTCCAATTATGCAAATGATAGGGATAATAGAAAGTCTACAACCTCATATGTGTTTACTTTCTGTGGTTCTTGTGTAAGCTGGAAATCCCAGTTACAACCTATTGTTGCTCTTTCTACTACTGAAGCAGAATATGTTGCTGCAGCTGAGGCTTTAAAAGAGGCTGTTTGGCTGAAAGGCCTTTTGTCTGAACTTAAGTGTTTAAGTGGTGCTGTTGCTTTATTCTCAGATAGTCAGTCTGCTATTCGGTTGTGTAGAAATCCTGTATTTCATGATCGTACTAAACACATAGATGTTAGGTTTCATTTTATACGGGATATAGTTGAAAAAGGGATTATCACTCTTGATAAAATTCACACAGATTTGAATCCTGCTGATATGGGTACTAAGTGTTTAAGTGTAGATAAACTTAATACTTGTCTCAAGATCTTGAATCTTGACTTGAACTGATGTATCTATGGTATACTCTCTTCTCTCCTGTTGCTGTTTGTTTGTTCTTGCAGGAGGTAACAGCTGCATTGGAGGGGAAGGGGGCGATGATGACATAAAAGAAAACCGATTACAAACCTTCCTTCTATTTGTGAATGCACATTACTACAAGGCGCCAGGTGGAGTATGTAATCCGAAAGCTAGGCCCAGTACTAAGTGCCCAAGTCTCGGCCCAACTCTTACCCGAGCCCAAGAGTCGCCCGGCCCAATTTGTATTAATGTTGGACCGCTTATTGCGCGGCCGTTTCGCTTTAATCTCTCGAGCCCGTTATCAACCCTACCTATAAATAGGATTAGGGTTGATAACCTCATTAACCTAGCGCAGCTTCTTGATCTCTTTTCTCTGTCTTCCTCTCTCTCGATTCTTCTACTCTCTGTGTGAGGTTGTGTATAATCTTGAGGGATAGTGAGATCTAAGCCTTGTAATAGTTGCTAGGCTTGTTGGTGTTGTACTGTGAGTTTTGTGGTGGTTGTAATCGGCGTCTGAGCCTCAACATTATTGTAAAGCGATCCTTACATTAATCTTATTTAAATTATACACATCATTTATCTGGTTCAATATTACTTATGCGTTGGCTATGAAATCTTTTTTTTATGGGTCGTTGGCTATGAACTCTTAATTCCACGTTAAACGAACCCCGACTAATTAATTATATGTGACGAATTCTCCTCTATACATGTTGATTTTTAATATTTTAGTATGTTTTTTCATTTTCTGAAGAACCTATTTAAAAAGTTTTTAAACTGAATTTTATCTCAATTAACATAGACAAATATGGTACTGTAAAATTAATGCTACACTGAGTGAATCATTAGGTGGACTACCGACTGAAAATGGAATGGGCCAATAAATTGCAAAAGTGTCGTGGAAAACAGATGTGATTGACTATAGAAATTAATTAATTCATTTCATTTACTTTTAATTTTTTTTAATTATAAAATTACCCCCATAAAACTGTATACTTCTCCCTTTGAGCTGGCACTGTGCACTTTCGGACAGCGACAAGAGGTTTCCTTATACTAGAGGAAAATAAAAATATAGAAAGTTTGATCAAACGGTCGATTTTGTAAGATTATTTGCATCCTAATAGAATGGAACAATGGAAGTACGTACATAACATTTTTATCTATTTTATTTTTATTTTATTAATATATTATAAGCATAGGTGCATAGTGCATAGTGCATAGTAATTCAAAATAAATTCAATTTGATCGGAGAGGAGACGGCTCCTCCAACGTTCTTCCTTTTCAAACCCCAATACCTGTCTGTCTGTTCATCGACATCTAAACAAAATCTACTCATCAATGGAAGCTATAAGAAAGCAAGCCTCGAGGCTACGAGAACAGGTCGCCAGGCAACAACAGGTACTTCCGTTTCTCTCTCTACAATATCAGGATTTGTACGGAAACTTAGTTTCAGATCAGTGATGCGCTTTTAGCAAAAAAGTCGTCTCAGATCTGTTTGTATCATTCATAATTTCGGATGATGTTCGCGCATCAAATTTATCTGGTATTTGGATCTATAATTCGGAGTGCTGCGGTGGTTATTAATTTTTATTACTTATTTTCAGATGATAAGAATAATCAGATTGTTATTTGATGATAATTGGTAATTGTTGGTTTAGTGTTTCACGCGGAACTTGGATTCATACATTTTTCAGTTGTCTGCCAAGGATTTAGAAATTGAATTGCTTATTAAAGTGAAACATTAAATCTGCCTAACTTGCCGGATCATTTTCATGTTTGTTTGCGCACTTCTGATCTGTCAGTTGGTTTGAGCTCACTCTGCCTTTTAGCTTATCTTATTAGTTTTTAGTGTTGGACTGGTTTCATCTTCGATCTTACATTTTCATATACTATGGATCCTATTTACTATCTGTAAAATTAATTTGTTATAATATGGGTTCATTTTAGGCTGTCCTGAAACAGTTTGGCGCATATGGAGGTTCAGATAATATAGCAACTGATGATGCTGAACTCCAACAGCACCAGAAACTCGAAAAGCTATATATATCCACTCGAGCTGCTAAGGTTGCATTGGTTAAATCTTGTTTGCTTTTATTTGTATTTGCTTGTGCATTTTTCTGTCACAAACAAATGATTTCCAATCTTAATCATTAACCAAGTCTGACAAATATTATGAATGCCTTCAGTAGCTGCTATTGATCTATTTTATGATGACCTTAATGTTTCAGCATTTCCAAAGGGACATTGTTCGTGGAGTTGAAGGCTATATAGTTACAGGGTCCAAACAAGTTGAGATAGGTTGGCTGTTGAATATGGAAACTCTTTTGATTTTTCACTTAAGTTCTACTATTTGTTCAGATTTTCATCCTCTATGTATTGATCTTACAGGAACTAAATTATCAGAAGATGGCAGGAAATATGGTGCTGAAAATACCTGCACTACTGGTAATACATTATCAAAAGCTGCTTCCAATTTTTCACGAGCTCGTGCTCAAATGGAGAAAGAACGTGGAAATCTGTTAAAAGCCTTGGGCACACAGGTTGCATTTTATGCCTTCCCAAATCTTTCATAGATTGACTGTTTATCTAACACTGCTGAGTGATAACGGAGGACTGGTTTTATTCAGAAATGTTATCTATGTGCGTGCTTCAGCTAATGAGAATCTATTTTAATAGCTAAATTTAGAAGATTCTGCACGTTTCCTTTAGTTACTAGGCCACCTTAAAAGCTGAAGTATCAGAGGGCTATAGTACTCGATCATGCATTCCTGTGAAAGTTCATGTGTACGATGTATCATATGGTATTTCTTTGAGACATGAAATGTTCTGACTTGTTCCTTACCAGGTGGCAGAACCATTAAGAGCTATGGTAATGGGAGCTCCACTTGAAGATGCTCGCCATCTTGCTCAGCGATATGATAGGATGAGACAAGAGGCAGAAGCTCAGGTACTTTGTTGCTTGTGATGTGTGCACGTGTGTGTATTGCGATTTGCGTATAGCGTTTAGATAGATTCCCTCACTAGCTGTTACTTTACACCATTGAACCTAGATAGGCTGTTGAAGTTGCCCGAAGACAAGCAAAAGTTAGAGAAGGTGCTGCCCATCCCGACATGGCTTCAAAACTTGAAGCAGCTGAAGCTAAAATGCAGGATCTGAAGTCCAATACGGCAATTCTGGGGAAAGAAGCTGCTGCAGCTATGGCTGCTGTTGAAGCTCAACAGCAAAGGTTGACTCTGCAACGACTAATAACCATGGTAATACTTCAAGCTTATTTTAGTAAATTAGTACTCCCTCCGTCCCATTATTAATGTCCCACTTGCCTTTTTTGGTTGTCCCATTATTTATGTCACATACCAAATAAAGAAATAAATGAGTGGACCACAATCAATCTAAGCAAGTGGACCCCACCCCTTTATATTTTACACCACAATTTTACACCTTTACCTCCACTATCTTAATTACCGTGCACAATCCCAATGGGACATAAATAATGGAACGGAGGGAGTATTCTTTAGTAAAATTTCCAAACTACCCGTCTAATTTATTGCTATGTTTTTCAAGGTTGAATCAGAACGCGCTTACCATCAAAGAGTCCTTCAAATACTTGATTTGCTAGAAGGCGAGGTAGGCATTTTTTTTGTTCATCATAAGTGAGCAGAAGTTCGTTCATGTGCTAATCTTCAGCTTGATTTTCACCATATTTTTTAGATGATGTCCGAGCGCCAAAGAATTGAAGCAGCTCCGAGCCCTAGCTTGGACAGTATTTCAGCTCCTCCTCCTCCCACATATGAAGAAGTAAATGATGTATCTACTTCACCAATGCAAAATGGGGCAACTGACACCATGGGTTACTTTCTTGGGGAGGTTGGTATACAACTTTGTAAACATCATATGAGTTAAGGAAAACTGTTAAAGCAATCACAGCATATAACAAACTTGTTTGATTTTACCCATCACCCGTTGCTTCCAACAACAGGTCATGCACTCATATCAAGCTGAGTCTGATGTGGAGCTTAATTTGTCGACTGGGGACTACATTGTTGTTCGAAAGGTTTGGTTTTCTTGTTTGATTTGATGCCTATTCTCAACTTTGAATAATTTTTACACACTGAACTTTATCATGACATCTTTTTGCAATCACGCATATATATATATATATATATATATATATATATATATATATATATATATTTGTTTAGCAGTTTTCTGCTGTTTATGATGCTGATATATGTTGTTCTATTGAAGGTTTCAAATAATGGTTGGGCTGAAGGTGAATGCAAGGGGAAAGCAGGCTGGTTTCCTTATGGGTACGTCGAGAGACGAGATCGTGTTCTAGCAAGCAAGGTAGCTGAAGTTTATTAAACTACTCTGTCCTAGTTTGATTATCAAAGAACATTTCATATCCGCTGGATATATAGACAATCGAGAATTTGTCCCTTTACAGAAAGGAGTATTTGGGTTTATATTACTTCTTTTTCAGTTTTAGCATATGTTGTAATGCATACTACCTTCGAACATTATATTCTTTCCTTGAAAAAACCATTTGGTTCATTTAGCTATTGAAGATCTGCATAATTTATTTTCTTTTTCTTTTTTCAAGGTTTGCTGTGTATTTGTTACATAAATTGAACTTATAAGTAAAAATATAACTGTAGATATGTAAAAAAACTGTAGCACCAATAGGGAGTGATTAGCATTCAATCCACATTATTACCCTAAAATATTACATTTTGCAGCATCTGACTGACCATCTTAGACAAAGAGTATCAAACTACACGCAACCAAGTTTACTTAATAAGTGCAAAAATATAAGTACAAATATCACAATATAATGCGTGCACCGTGGCCACATTTAGTGTGATTTCTAACTTCAGCTTCCAAAAGAAACCAGTCCTGCAATTGTTGGGAGCAAAATATGAGCAACCATACAACGCCCTTTTTCACGTAAACGATGCTGACCGACATGGGCAAAACTTACACGTATAAGTTGGTCGAATTGCTGATTGGTAAGCTAGAAGAATAGCAATTATGATGAAGATGACGGCAATCTGCATCAGATTAATATATAATGGTATGATCAGTAAACATTGCATAAGCCAAAAAAAAAAAAATAATAAACAAAAAAACTATTTTTCCTGTAAAGCTTTTCTTGAAGGAAAATAAATCGCCTCTTGATTGGTTAAGACTAGGATCAATCTTTATAGTCATGTTATAGTATGTTTCTCTTGGACTCTTGTGGAGGAATCGAAAAGTCCACAGAATGTCTCTCACATCAAGCCACTCCTAACGTACCACTATATATACTAGTAACTTATAACGAAAGAAGGTAATGTAAACTAACCAAAGCTGCATTATACTGCGGCTTGCTTTGAACAACGTATGATTTCCTGGTAAACAAAAAAGAGTTTCTAAAAAATTAACAAGTGCTTCTACATATTGGCGGAGTAAAGAGTGAAGGTTAGAGAGAGTGAAGAAATGAGAGGGATAGGATAACCCACCTTTGGTTTAGGGCTCCAGAGTCTCTGCAAAGTTTCAAGATTTTCTCTAGGCTGTCTTTGGTCTTTTTCGCGTTAGGGTCAGCCTCTTCAACCTAGAAAGTTCATTACGAGAAAAGGTTTTGTATAAGGAGATATAAATACAAGCAGATACAGATTCACTGCCAGCATAAGTATTGTTAGTCAAATTTATATAGCAACCGCATAAACATCTTGGGTCAAATCCGTACCTTCGATTTCAGCATAATAGAGAAATCATAAAATGCCCCGTAAACATCTGACATAGTTTTAGTTCGGTCAATGACTTTCGCAGTTAGACCTAGGACAAAGAAACACAAAGCATAAATAATTGGTATCACTTGTTTCAATTGCAATAAGAAGGTGAAATGAAATGAAACAAAAGGGACCAACATTAGCAATTTAGCACAAAACACATGCAGATGTGAAAGACTAAGACTTTATGCAAGCTAATACATAACCTAGTCTTTGCAAAGTCATGGGAAGAAAAACATTTGGATACAGTGCATATGAATATAGTATACTTATCTAGAAATTATTGGACAAATTTTAAGTAGTTGATAGAATTACTCAAGTGAACTAAATTGTGGTGTCCGACAACGAACAATGGGATATCATATATAAGGTCAAAACCAATGGAAGACAAACTGAGTGAACATCAGTGAAGAGCAGGACAACAAATAACCATTTCAGATGTTTAATGGAGAGTTGGTTGTTCTGCATACTTAAGTTTATGCTTCGAGGAAAGTTAATTATTTGCATTACCGGATAAGAAACTGTCTTGCAGTGCAGTAAGATAAAAATATTAAAGATCAGAAGGAGCATTATTCTGGTCTTACCACGTCTCATTTTCACGACACCCCTGAAGACTTGAATGTTGTTGTAGCACAAAGCTAATGTCCCAATTGCCATGATCTGGTATTATTTGTAAAAAGAAGACAGTTTACGACCAACTGATGGAAAGATTTACACATGTATACAGTAGAACAATTGTGAAACCACGGCCCAGAGTATTTGAGCTCATGAAAGCTACTATCATAGCTTCATAAGGAGGATTCTAATAGCAGGGTTCCCAAGAAAAAAAAATACTTTACATCTAGATTATATATGAAAGAACCAGAAAACAGTATGTACCTGTGGAATTGCACAAAAACGAAAGATAGCTGGATCTCTTAAGGCCAACATGTACTTCAGGCAATCTTCAACATGTATTAAGGCATTTGTGACCATGTCGTTCAGACACTGCACTGCCTCAACTGAGTTTTCCTCATGCTTTAAATCCTAGGAGCACAAAAATCAAAAGATACTGATTGAGAACAGAATTCACTTGGAAAACTAAGTTGAAAGCTAGAGAGATTTTTACATGAAGCTAGTGAAAGTACCTCAAGTTTGTTCACATATTTATTCCAAATTTCACGGGGCCAGAACATGCGTGACTTGGGTATCTCATTAATATCCTCAAGATAATCTCTAATAATGTTAGTTTTCTGCAGTTGTACAAAGAAGTAAGACCAATATTAAGAGAGTTAGAGATGTTGGAGATATCTAAAGCACAGAGTGTAATGCATTCAATGCAAAAACAACAGATCAATACCTGAAGAAATAAACCCATTGAGTTGGAGATAGCATCAGATGCCAAATCTTCTTTTCCTGAAGCATGGAACAGCTTCGACAACCCTAGGCCAACAAGTCCGGCCACATAGTGACAATATTCATCATAATCATCAATAGTTTCTACCTGGCAACAGAAAGAAGTTAAACAATATTCTAAAAATAAATACACATTTTACAGAAGCTAACAATACTAGTATTGGAGTTTTCAGGATTGAGTAGAGTGTAGAGAATAATTAATTATTAATATTTTATAATTTCTCATGAGAAGTGGCATCAAGGCCAAGTATATAATAGTATTACAATTAAAAATTATGTCACGGTTGCTAAAAAACACCAATAACATGATATTTCCAGTATACCTCCTTGCATATAAATTTTGCCATTCCTGCACCCATTCTCTTGGTAATATCCTCAATTGCCTCTTGATAACTGCAAAAGGGAATGATCATTTTCATACATGCCAGCATCTTGTATGTGATGTGGAACAGTGAACATGAGGAGCACATCAATCTAAGAGATGGAATCAATTTTGTAAACACCAAGTAAAATACAATCTCTAGTTAAGTAGTACCCTCTCCCGAGCTCCAGAAAAGCAGTTGAAACTTGATGGAACTCGTTCATGAGAACTTTATAGTGATTTGTACCACCTGCCAAGCATCAGATTGAATTTATATGTTATAAAAAAAACTTATAGCATGTAATTTCTTTAGAAAACAATACAGTGACAGCAAATGAATATAGTATTAAGAAACTGCAAAAGGAGCTCTTAAAGTGTCTGCAAAGGAGAAAATAGAGAGCGGCAAATAAGTCAGAGGAAGAACTTGAAAACTCACATGAAAAATGCCATTCACGTTCATATATGTGACGATGAAATGCGATCAGAATAGGTACTTTAACCTCTGTAGCTATGCTTGTATCATCCTCTGTCAAATTACCACAAACTCGAATTAGTCATTTGTATCATTGTGGTGGAATAAGAATCCATAAAATAAAAGAACAGCAATCAGCATGGACCAGAAAGATTTCATCATTGAAAACATAGGAGTCAAAAGTAAGTAAATTTGCAGTGCATGTAAAATTTGATTGGCCTCTGACTTTAAGGATCAAAAGTATTGGTTTATTTCTTAAGTATATAAATCTAATCCAGAAACAAGAAGAAAAAGGACTCTGAACATGCTGACCCTGTAATCAATAAAATGAGCTGTTGAAGTTCATGACATTTAGAAATTTGCTTATTTGGAGTACAGAAAATAAGTAGTGTGGCATTCTTAATGAGAAGTTCCGTGAAAACACTCAACTATATCAGCAGCAAACACAATGTAGAGAAGTGTAAACAGTATTTTGTGATTTATTTCATCACTAAGAAGACTGACATATGTGCAGAGAGCATTTTAAAGCAGATATCTCACAGAAGTTCTTCTACATTGTACAAATAACAGTAACAGTACACAAAAGCACATTTAATAGAAGAGCGTACCAACTGTGTCAAGTGCTCGAAGAACCAAATAGAATATGCATACCTGAAAGCATTAAAGCGTGTCAATAAAATCGACTCAAAAATTAATATTGCAAACCGTCAACTCAAAAAATAATCTATTTAGTTTAACACTATACAACGTTGAAGCGTGTTGAAAAATAAAATCGAGATCGAACATGAATGCAACATAACAAATCGAACTCCGATTTAATGATTTAGGAACAGAGCACAAGATCAAACAATTAAACGTAATAGCAATTCTTTTTTTAAATAGAAAAAACTGAATAACTTACAGCATCACGAAGATCAGTGTCGAGCTGCTGAATAACAAGAGCGAAACTTCTAGAGACTTTATGAAGCATGGAGTAGCAAAATGCCCAGTGCGGCTCCGCCGGGATCTGCTTCTCCGCCTTCCGCGCCGCCAGCTTCAGCTTCACCATCGGATACAAATCATCCGGATGCTTCAAAATCGCACGCAAATTCACCATTTCTACCCTGCTCAACACCAAATCATCAGAAAAATCCAAAAAATCCTTCGTTGCTGATACAAAATCTCAGAAATCCAAACACAACACAACGCATCAATCATCACAACCGCACCGTTCAGCCTCACAACAAATCCATCCAACTAACAACAGACTAAAACAAAACTCAAACAGCAATCCGAACTACCTGTGGACTCCGAGAGTTGTTCTTTGTTTTGATTATGACAAAACCAGCGACGAGCGATCGCGAATTTTATACGCAAAATACGACGAACGAAATCTGTGCCTGTTGTTGAAAATATGATTGAAACGAGCGACTTTATATATTTAATGTCGGAGTAATTGTGTAAAAAAGACTGCTGCTGAAGTGGTTAGTGCTAGTGCGTGTAGTGTGTGAAATGTGTGGGGTTTGTTGAAAATTGAAGCGCCTGCAATCTTTGACGAATGAGTAGGCAGACTCATTACCTTTTTTTTTTTTTTTTTCTTTTTTGAGTTTAATAACGGAATTGAACATTTCCTGCTGATGGGTATTTTCGGAAAAACGAAAAAAGTTTGCATTTGTCTGATTTGTTGATTCTAAATTTCGGAATTACGTGAGCCTCGTTAGATCTTATTTTGTACTTCTATCAGATTTTTTCTGCCTGTCATTTTTGTGTGGTTTTGATATTTTCCAACTGGATCCAAAATCGATCAAATTTAGAGAAACCCCATTTATTATTGTCATTCGAAGAGTGTTTGGTAAAGTCTATTTATGTACCATAAAACTGCAAATTATAAATTTTTAGTAAAATTTGAATTTGTTATGTTTAACCATAGCACACTCATGAACTACATCAAGCACTAAATTATCACCAAATAAATTAACTAAAGCCTAATAAATATTTCAAATCTTCTACAAATTCCTAAAATATAGAAATTTATAAATAATTTAAAATAAACTTTTAATCCTTTTTCCATGCGGCATATATTGAAGAACTTGAGCGAGAGTGGATTCAAGTCAACTATTTACTAGATTACTTATATTAGTTTTTAGCGCTAAAAAACTTGTTGATGATTTTTTGTTTTTTGAAATAAAAGACATGTTTCCATCCTATTTTTTATTTTATTTTTTAATTAAAAAATTCGCAATTGCTATTTTTGACGTGGTTATCCTATTTATTCATGGAAATAGGTCCAAATAAAATTATAGAGAAAATTACACCTGAGCCCTCCAAGACTAAGGAAGCTGCCCAAGGTGGACTAAGCAATTATTCAACGCAACGTTTCTACATCGTTTCACACCTCTCACATAATGTTGTTTTTTGAGATGCAATAATGAACTTGTTGCTTATTTTGTTTGTTAAATGTTTTAATAAAAAACTTCCGCCTACTCGGGTCTGCTGCCGAACCCCTTTTATAATAATGTAGTGGTAGAGTGAATTATGTTTGTCTTCCATTAATAATTAACTTTTAATGGATTTTGAATAACAGTTACGCTATTTTTAGACTAAAAAAACGAGAGAGAAAGAAAAGTAGTACTCTCTCTCACACAAATAATGTTCATATTTACTTTTCGGGACGTCCTACAAATAATATCATTTTTTTCAAAAATAAAAAATTATTACACACAATCAATCACTCTTTTTTAAGGGCTCCACCATCTTTACTCACAATCAACTACTTTCCTTAAATCCTGTGTCGGAAAGATAATGAACATTATTTGTGGGACGGAGTGGAATGCATAAATTGTAGTACATGATGATCATCTAATGACTTTTTAATTATAACAAATTAGTACTGCAAAATTAGCACAGGTCTCGTATCGATTAGTATATTATTTAAACTTCAACAACTATATGGACCGTGTTAATATGCAACTCGTAATCATGTCCGACCTTTCTGATAAATATTTCTCAATCTTAAATTGTACATTCTTACATGTCATTGCTTAGATAAAATATAATACTTGCAAAAACTTATAATTCTGATAAATAAAAATTCATATTATGGGGTATAGAGATTTTTTTTAATATTTAGTCAATAAAACTTAGCGTACCAAATTTCATGTAAATCTAAAACTATTTCAAACGGTTTCATCTACCATTAAACTTCATCAACACGATTGTACATAAAATGCGAAGGTAGGTAGACAACTGTCGGGGTCGAGGCGGACCACTATTTATTAAAGATTTGAGTAAATTTTAATACATGATTATGATTGTTGCAATTTTATAGATTCTTGATCCGAAACCAATTGCCAGATTTTTGCCTCAATAAGGGTATCGGGCAACGAACTCCACATCAGTCAGAAGTCTGGTCTAAAATTCCTGAAAAATTAGCTTTTTATAATTATATTGACAATAATCCGGCAAAAGGAGAATTATTCAGGGCAGGGTCAATGGATAACGGAGATGGAATAGTGGTAGGATGGTTAGGGCACCCTATCTTTAGGTTTCAACTTTCGAAATTGATCTCAGTTTCTATTTTAATTATTCGGCTTGAGAGACCTAGACCTGCCACTGTTTCAAACCATCACTAAACTATTTAATTTGTTAAATTGAATAGGATTTCTGTCCAAATAAAGAAAATGATCATCTATAAAATCACGTACAGAGATATAACTCATATATCCATTTGCCATCAATTAATTGATGAAGAAGAATAAAGAATTGGGATATATCTTACGATATTACACCTAACTGCACAAGTTTACCTAACTTTTTGCTATAATTTTATTCCATGCAACAAATTTAAACAAGCATATGGTGTCATGGTGATTTACATATTTTTATAATTAAAAAGTCAAATTGCCAAACAATACTACATATATTTAAAGCTTTTAACCATGAAGTAAAATTCATTGCCGACATATGTGCAAAATACTTTTGATTTTAAACTAATATCAATTGATTAATTTTCGTGAAAAATGAATACAAAGAAAAAGAGAAAAATACTGCATTGAAGTCATCGGTTGGACGTCATGCTGCTTCGATTGTACCATGCTCTGGCACCACGAAATCTTATCTGACATAACCGTTATTTGATTATTGAAAAGTCTTGGCAATTTTACAACTAGGATTTTTCCCTTTCACAATATTTTAATAGTAAGAAGTGCAACTGAAATCAGATACCAAAAACATTTTTTTCTCCCGTCGTTTTCACTCCGCGCTAGTTACACCTCTCATCTTCACTCATTATTCTCCCTCCCTCTCTGTCTCTCTCCGTCTTTCTCTCTCTTCTGCAAGTCTGAGAATAAGAAACGAAGAGTTCACTGTCTGTACATTCAATTTCAAACAGACAGTCATGTGCCTGTGACGGAATACATTCGTATTGTTCTCCGTTGAATTTTCTTTTGAACAGGGCGTTCTGTTGGAAAAAGGCGTTAGAAAATAAAAAATTAGAGCAATGTTATTCACTTTACCGATTTGATCCATGTGATTTATGACTCATTATCCTTGTTGTTGAATTTTGCCTGATTTTCGATGTCTATATTTGGATAGCATCGACCGAGCAAATTGAGTAAATATTTACAGTCATAGACTGTGAGTCGTTATTCAATTGGAGAAATGGCGGCTTCTTCTTCGAGAGGGAGAAGTAGCTCACCGTTTAGTAATCGGAAACCGTCGACTCCGTCATCCACATCTTCATCTTCGTCGATGATGAACGGCCGATTGATGCCTCGTTCGTGTTCCTCTTCGGCGACATCGTTCTACGGCGCCGGGGGTGGCGGAGGATACGCGTCTAGATCCACGGTGTCGAACCGGATTGGTGCCGGCATATCACGAAGTCGAACGCCTGTACCTTATCCGTCGATGGAGGAGCAGCTGATCGGAGAGCCAGCGGAGAGTGTTTCGAGATCGGGAGATAGTATTGCAGTTACTATTAGGTTTCGGCCTCTGAGGTGATTTTAATTTCACAATAGATCTGATTTTGGTTGATTTCATAATCTTCTGAATTTGGAGGTTTAAGGTTAGGGTCAGAAATTTGAGGAATTGAGTCATTTACATTGTTCCTCTGTATTCATACAGTGAAAGAGAGTATCACAGAGGAGATGAGATAGCATGGTATGCAGATGGCGAGAAAATTGTGCGCAATGAATATAATCCAATGACCGCATATGCGTTTGGTAATTTCGTCAGCCTTTTCATTTTCTTTACCCCTTTTTTGTTGTTACTTATTGTACATAGGGCTTGTAGATGGACTGCTTTCTAGATTTTGCATTCTTTATTTTGTATTTCTGTGAGCCCCAATCAATGTTATGGCACTTGAGCTATGGAAGTGCTGAAGTTGAAATGACTTCAATTAAATAAACTTGAAATATTGAATTGTTATTTCAGGTGATCAACTTGTGTTGTTATGTTAATTTGGTAGATTGTGAAACGAACTTTGGATTTTTTCCAAAGAAGTTCTTTAACTATGATGTGTTACTATTTGCATATTCATTTTCACAACAGATAGAGTATTTGGGCCTAATACAAATACTCAGGAAGTGTATGAAGTAGCTGGTCGACCTGTAGTAAAGGCTTCTATGGAAGGTGTAAATGGTATGCACACTTGCTTACTTTTGAACTTTATGGGCACCAAACACCACTAGCTCACTCTTAACTTACATTGACCATCATGGGCTGATCCCAGCTATGCTATAAATGTATTCCAAATTAGTACTGACCAAGTCCATATGCAGGAACTGTATTTGCTTATGGTGTTACCAGTAGTGGGAAGACACATACCATGCATGTAAGTTAGCATTATTTGCATCCTGTTAATTTTACATAGCAAGATAAAAAAAATTACTCCATATGAAATTTGGCAGCAAGCTTGAAATTGGTAGAAAAGAAATATGGTGTGTTTTTTTGAGTAATTCTGATGGTATGCGTCCCAATCAACTTTTTTGTTATGAGAATATATCCAGCACTGGGCGGCAATATGCAATAAGTAAATATTTGACCCCCTGTGTGTGGATGCACAGATACCGGTGTTTTTGGTATACATATTGAAAGTCAAAGAGTATCCCCAATTTTAGTAGACTCATTGAGGCTTTATTTTTTTGTGTTGGTTCAAGTGGCATTAACATTTATAACTGAAGATTCAAAATCCTTTACACTATTCAGTTTGGCCTCACCTCATACATAATATAGTTTTACTTATTGATGCCATAGTATGATCTGCGGTCAGAGTTCTCTTGCTTATTCTGCTGTTGTTTACTGTTTACTTATCTTTGGGCTTCTATTGAGAATACAAGTATCAACAGAAAAAGACAGAACAACTTTGAGAGGTAGTTATCTATTTATTGATTTCTCTGCACATTTCTTATCAGGGAGATCAAAGCTCTCCAGGGATAATTCCATTGGCTATA
The DNA here is from genome assembly GCA_028984105.1 of Lavandula angustifolia. NCBI lineage: Eukaryota > Viridiplantae > Streptophyta > Magnoliopsida > Lamiales > Lamiaceae > Lavandula > Lavandula angustifolia. The sequence goes on from CM054824.1 coordinate 25,053,658, forward strand.
AAGGATGTCTTCAGCATAATCCAAGATGTAAGTTTTCTTGAACCTTTTTGCAGTTGGAATGTTAATGCACTTGCATTCAAAAAAATTAAAAATATATATATATATATATATATATATGTTACGTGCACCTATATTGTATATTCTCGACATGGGTTGATTTGATTAGACAATGATATCTATACCAATGTGTAATTCCTGATGATAATTTTCTTTCAGACTCCGGGTCGTGAGTTCCTACTTCGAGTGTCATATCTTGAAATCTACAATGAGGTCTGTTATATTTTAATAAATATTGATATATTTTGCAAGTACTATATTCCTCATAAGATAATTTTTATTATTTCAAATACCTCCACCACTCAACAGTATATATCATCATTCGAGTGAACTTCATTATTATCTATACCTTTGCTACCAGGTCATTAATGACTTGCTGGACCCCACTGGCCAAAATCTGCGTGTGCGAGAAGATGCACAGGTTCCTATTATACTAATTGTCTATTTTCTCTATGTGAGGAGTATATTAACCTTTTCTATGGGTCATTGGTGAATCTCGTCTATTCTGTGTCTTCCCCTCAAAGTTTGAGGACAATTACATGTACTGCATTAACAGTTTTTGTCAGAAATATGAGGTCGCCTTTAGCTGAAACTTTTAATTCTAGTCCCTTTGGTACTTCAATGGTTTCTAGGCTTTATACTTGCTTAGTAACTGAGCTGTTTAACCTAAAAGGCTTTTCATTAGGCTATGGCCCTGCATTTTTTGGATTAGTTTTTTTTTTTCTTTTCTATCTTTGCTTGTTTCCAACTTGTGCTCATCTAATCCCACCTTCCTAAATATCCGCAGGGAACTTATGTTGAGGGCATTAAAGAAGAAGTTGTTTTGTCCCCTGGGCATGCCCTTTCATTTATTGCTGCAGGAGAAGGTTATATTGCAATGTCTTGTTTACTTGTATGTTAGTTTGTCACCCACCCCTTACGTATATAGTTCATTATATATTGCTATACTTACAACTTATGAAGCTTGATATGGTGTATTATATTCCTTTCTGATGGGAACATATCTTCCCACTCTTACTTTACTTGCAGAGCATCGACATGTTGGATCAAATAATTTCAATCTGTTTAGCAGCCGTAGCCATACTATATTCACATTGGTAAGTAGGTTGGATTAGTCCTTCGTTGAGTTCCAAAAGACTTGCTTTCTTTAAATTTAAATATGCAAGTGTTTTAGTTTTCATTCTATTGGAGCTTGATTCTATTGTTGCCTTACCTATTATAGTCTACTTATTTAATCTTATCTGGAGGCATCAGCTTAGCTTGTTTCAAGGTGAATTGGAACTAATTTTCTTATGAGCATAGGAACATTGATGACCAAATTGCATGTCATATTTATATTTTATTTTTATGCTTAAAATAAGTTAGTTCATTTCATCATAGTAACTGAGAAATCCTGTAAACACAAATCCAAAGATAAGGTGAAAAAGTGAAAAATGAATTGTTAAGTGAACTGCATATAATTGTTAGCAGATTATCGGAACCGAGATATCAAGTTTGATGTTGATTCTAGCTTACAAGTGTTCGTTGCACCAATGAATGGAAGGATTGTATGCATATTTTGTTTTGAATATGATATCCTTTCTAATTTCTCTGTTCTTAGTAGTACGATAACCTATAAAATTCCTCCAGTTGCTACAGTGGTGCACTGAGGTCTTTGTTATTGCTCTGCTCCTTGCTCTTCTAATGTCTAACTTTAACATTATTATGTGCAATTGCCAATCTCATTCACTTGTAATGCTAACAGATGATTGAAAGCAGTGCCCATGGAGATGATTATGATGGAGTGATTTTCTCACAGTTGGTATGCATATTCTACAATTAAGTTTTAAACGTGGGAAAGGGCTTGTACTTCTCACCTTATATTGCATGTTCGAAATTCTTACATGCGGAATTTTAATGGTTTCCTATGGATAACACATAGGCCATAGCTATCACCGCGACTGAACTGACCCTACCTCCGTTTCAATGCAGAACTTAATTGATTTAGCGGGTTCTGAAAGTTCAAAAACTGAAACGGTCGGGGTAAGGAGAAAAGAAGGATCTTACATCAATAAAAGTCTTCTAACTCTTGGAACTGTGAGTACCTTTTTTCAAATGGTGAAGACAATTATCTTATGTCAGTTTTTTCCATTTCCTTCTATTTGTAATTATGCATGAATACTCTTTTTCTTTTTCAAATTCCACGTCACCTACCTGACAGATAGACCAGTTCTTTAAATTGCATTCATAAAAAATTCTTCTTTGAGATCTGATAATTTTTCTGCGGCTCTGCCATTTTGCCTTTTGTTCTGATGTTTTGAACTGTGTACAATGTGAAGGTAATTGGAAAACTAAGTGAAGGAAAAGCAACCCACGTTCCTTATAGGGATTCAAAGCTTACACGCCTTCTGCAATCCTCACTAAGTGGGCATGGACATGTTTCGGTGAGCATGGGCACAAATTTATATTACAATATTGTCTCATCTTTATATTTAAACTATGAAATTATTCAAATCATATAGTTACCTAGTTACTTTTATTCATTGTTTCTTTCTATGCCAGAATTTATTGTTTCTTCTATATATCTGAAACCTCTGTGAGTTTAAATTTTATGATTGGAACATGTGGTTGAAATGCTTAGTTTGAAAGTTATGCTACTTTTCTTCCTCAGCTTCTTTGTACGATAACTCCAGCATCAAGCAACTCGGAGGAGACTCATAACACCTTAAAATTTGCTAGCAGGGCTAAACATGTTGAAATCTACGCCTCACGTAATAGGGTAAGTATGTTTGCATGAATTCTTTGGAGTTATATAAAAATTCACTAGGTGCTCATACATTTCAATTTCAGATTATTGATGAAAAATCGTTGATTAAGAAGTATCAGAGAGAAATATCATCTCTTAGAGAAGAACTCGATCAACTTAAAAGTGGGATGCTTGCCGGTGTTAGCCATGAAGAAATTATTGTTTTGAGGCAACAGGTATCTTTGACTTCTTATAATGCTTGGGAAACTGAATGCTTGCCAAAGTCATTATCACTGTCTTTTGCTGGAGCGTCTTGCTTGTGGCAGAATTGAATAAGCAATTGGTTTCTGATATCTATTTCACAGTTAGAACAAGGGCAATTTAAAATGCAATCAAGATTGGAGGAGGAAGAAGAAGCCAAGGCTGCTTTGATGAGTAGAATTCAGAGGCTAACCAAACTGATACTTGTATCCTCTAAAAATGCAATACCTGGGTACATGAGCGACAAGCCCTCTCACCAAAGGAGTCTTTCTTCTGCTGAGGATGATGTAAGTTGTTCTGATTTACTCATTTTACAAGGCATGTTTAAGTAAATGTACTATGTAGCTCTATCTTTTGCCTTCTAGTGGTTGTAACTTGTAATCGCCTTGTCACTCATCCACCATTCACGTTTTTTCTTCGACAGAAGTTGGATGCTGTGCATAATGGTTCTGTGAAACTCTTCATTGAGAACCAAAAAGATTCACCATCCTCTGCTTTAACTACCTCATCGGATGCACATATTTTTAAGCACAGCAGATCATCCAGCAAATGGAATGAGGATATATCACAAGCTGGCAGTACTACATCTGAAACAATTCAAGCGGGTGAATTCATCAGTGGATTGTTCTCTATGTCAAAACTACCCATAGTATGACCCGTAGTTTCTTCTATCATCCATTTACTGTTAGTGTCCGATCTTATGTTTGCTTTGAAAGTTATGGTCTAAGCTATCTGATATATTTTTTCTTTGGAGGTTATTGAGATATTGGTAGGAATGAATGTTTGTGTTGGAATACTTCTCCATGTAATTTTGTAACTTATTCATTTATAATTGTAGGATGGTACATCATCAGATGAGATGGATCTCCTTGCAGAGCAAGTTAAGATGCTTGCTGAAGAGATTGCATTCGGCACAAGTACCCTAAAGCGTTTAGTAGACCAATCTGCAAATGATCCAGATAGCTCAAAAGATCAGGTACCTAATAATATCTTTTAAACATCAATATTTTTGTTATACATGCTTTGTATTTTCTGTGACCTGATTGATGATTTTAGACTAAAAAAGGTCTTCTGCATTCTTCTCAGATTGAAAGCTTGGAGCGTGAAATCCAAGGAAAGAGAAAACAGATGAGAGCTTTAGAACAACGCATAGTTGAGAGTGGTGAAAATTCAGTTACTAATTCATCCACGGTTGAAATGCAACAGGTCATCATCCTTATTCATTTCAAGGAACACACACTACCCCTTTCTTTTACATGATTGAATGAGAGACGTGTTGGTACTAGCTTGACAGTCTTTCTTTTTCTTTTGTCTTGTTGTAGACGGTCATGAAATTGATGGCACAATGCAGCGAGAAGGCTTTTGAGCTAGAGGTCCCCCCCCCCCTGTCTATGTCTTCTTTCTCGCTTAATGCTTTGTATACTTTTTTCCACCTAAATACGTTTTTTCTGTAGCTATTTTGCTAGAATAGTATGTGCACCTTTTTAAACCTTTAAACCTGCAATGCAGATTAAGTCGGCAGATAACCGCGTTCTTCAGGAGCAGCTGCAAAACAAGGTCAATATTTTCCTTATAGAAGTTACTCATACTTATTTTACCTGACTATATAAATAAAGCGGCTGTGATCTTCTTATTATCAGTATGCTGAGAACAAGGAACTACAAGAGAAAGTCCTGCTCCTGGAACAACAACTTGCTTCAGTATCTGCTGATAAGGTGGCATCCGCTTCTGAAAAGTGTGTATCTGATGAGTGCACATACGAGTTGAGAATGAAAGTACAATCACAGGTTAGATGCGTCCTCATTCACTTTGTTTATACATGGCATTATTCTACTTGTTCAACATGTGCAGATAGTAGCTGAATTCAACTAGTGTATGAAGGTTTTTAAGTTTGTTTCTATCCTTCATCTTGATCACCCATCATTTTCAATCGTTTTTCTGTCTTCACGTGACTCGGGTAATCTCTGCATTGGGATTTGGGTTGAATACACACATAAACAAATATTGTGGTGGATCGTGGACCTTCAGGGCACCTCTTTAGTGTTAGATGTTAACTGTGAAGATCGCCGTTGCTTGACTATTTTTCTTGCCAATTTACTTATTGAATTTCATTGTTTCCAAAACTGTATGCTTATCTTTTGGAGATTTTTTGTATTTGTAACAGGAAATTGACAATGAGAAATTGAAGCGAGAACATGTACAAACTCTAGAGGAAAATAGTGGATTAAGGGTACAGAACCAGAAACTATCCGAGGAAGCTTCTTATGCTAAAGAACTTGCATCCGCGGCTGCAGTTGAGCTAAATAACTTAGCTGGTGAAGTTACTAAGTTATCTGTACAGAATGCCAAGTTAGAAAAGGAATTATTGGCTGCCCGCGATTTGAGCTCTAGAACATCTGCAAGCGGTAACCGTAGGAATAACGATACCCAAAGAACTGCTCGGAGAGGTCGCACTTCTAACCGACCAAATGATGTTTCCGGAATGCTTAGTGACGACTTTGATTTGTGGAATCTCGATCCTGATGATCTGAAGTTGGAGTTCCAAGCAAGGAAGCAATGCGAGGCGACTCTCGAGGCTGCCTTGGCTGAGAAGGAAGTCCTTGAAGATGAGTACCGAAAAAAGTTTGAAGAGGCGAAGAAGAGGGAGGCATCACTGGAGAACGATCTAGCAAACATGTGGGTGCTTGTTGCTCAGCTAAAGAAAGACGGGAACATCACTCAAGAACAAAAGATGAATGACACACGAAATGAGAGCATAGATCAAGTAAATGTTCCAAAAGTAAGCGTTGTTCAGAAGGATCCTATACCCAAAAATAGAGAAGGTTCAGATAATTCAACGCTGGATTCAGACGTTGCTAAAGAAGAACCTCTCGTGGTCCGCCTCAAAGTAAATCACTCTTGCCTCATTCTTTTAATTCACCATTTCGTGTTTCTGCGAGAAGTTCCTCCTCTAATTGCATTCTCATGCTCTCTATGTTCTCTAAATTCTCTTTCGTTTGCTCGAGAACTAGAAGCTGCATGAAGCCACAAATTAGTTTCTACAGTTAAATTTCAACTTATTCTGATATCTATGATGAATATTTTGTGATAGCAAAGTGCATGTATACCTTGTAGCATAGAGTACAAGTCCGTCGCCTTACCATTTCCAGCATGTTTTTCAGGCTCGAATGCAGGAAATAAAGGAGAAGGAAATGAGTTACACGGTAAACGGAGACGCAAATTCTCACGTTTGCAAAGTTTGTTTCGAGTCCCCTAGTGCAGCGATGCTTCTCCCATGTCGCCATTTTTGCTGTAAGTTTGAAAGCTATTGATCTTTGTTCTTTAAAGTTATTCAATTGACCTTGCTTTACTATTGCAGTATGCAAGTCATGTTCACTTGCATGTTCAGAATGCCCTATCTGCCGAGCGAATATTGCAGATAGGATTTTTGCCTTTACTTAGTAATGCAATGGCCGAGGACTGATAAGGTTAGATTTCTATAATTATAATCTATTAAGTTGATAACATTAAAAATTTTCCGTTTATTTGTGTCTGCAGGGGTTTCGTCATTAGTTACCATCTTTACCTGCTCTTTGTTTTTTCCACAAAATGGCAGGCGCCATTCTTTTATTAGTTGGTGTATGTAATCCACAACTTTGTAGTATATTTTTTGTGCTCTGCATCGTCTTTAGGTTTGGGAAGACACATGCGTTAAATGGTGCATGCGAGTTTTCCTCATAATATAAAAATATATATATTTATGGTGCACAGTTGTGAATTTTGAGTGAAATTCGTAATGTATAGAATAGCAGTACAGTTTGTACGTCTCTTGTGCATTAATTAATTAATAAATCACCATCCCAAATATTAATACAGGAAAAAACGTGTTGTTAGCAGTGATTTAAAGAGAGTCTACAGGCTATATTGTTATTCACCGTATACTTGACAAACTGTGTCTTAATTATGCAAAACTTATCTTTTGACATGGTAATTGTTATAATCATTAGTTAATTTCCTAAGATAAACATATAAAAAATCAACATATAAATGTTAAGAATCAAACCAGATCAGCGTATATAAATCAATTTGAAGTGAACAATCTCCAACTAATTAAACACTTTTTGGACTTTTTTTTTTGTTGTTGAAAATTACTCTTTTAAGTATTTGGAATGCGTGCATAGAATTCGCTCAGTTAAGACTTCAATCTTTTTTTTAGAACTATGTATGTATAAGATCGAGTTTTTATTTAGAAACATGATAAATTGTTTAAAACCCCTCGAAAGAAAGCCCCAACTTTTAATAATTTACATCAGGCGGAGAACATATTTATATCAGAGCAGGACTGCACGCACTGGATCTTTGAATTTGTGCGATATCGGAAATGGTGAATGCAGCTTTTCGCGGCCATTAACATTTGTTCTAAGCTAGCGATCATGAATCGGATTGTTAAGCTATTCTACGCCGCAGCTGTCGGCAACTGCCCCAAATCGACGCAGCGCCGATTTTCATTTTTGCAGAATGGAAACTCGCAAGCCGACACGGGACTGAAGGTACTACTCCTCAATAATTTTTCTCTTTTGACTGTCTAATGTATCCAGTGGCGTAGTCAGGGTGGGTCAGTGGGGCTACTTGAAATATTTAACTGTAATTTTCTATTAATAATTGAATTTTGGTATAATATTAAGGTAGTTTGATAATTTTTTATAGGTCGTGGCTTCAATTCTACGAAGATGTGATTTAATTTTCCTTTTTTTTTCTTTCTTTTCCGATTATAATTTACATTTATTTTCATTATTTCTCTTTCTTCCTTACAAATATTTTTCTAAAGTTGACAAAAATATAATTTTATATTTATAATAATTATATTTTTTCTTAAAAGTTATAAATTATTATTTTGAATTTAGTTTTTTTTTTCTCTTCCTTTTTCTTATAGTTGCATCCTCTCTTTTTCCTAAGGTTTCTTCTTCTTTACTCACTCCTATTTTTATTGTATGATTTTCTATCATTTTGCACACTAATTAATAAAAAAATTATTCCTAAATTAACCTTAATTAATGATGAATAAATGAGAAAAAGAGAAACCATAAAATCTATTCAACAAATAAATAAAGAGAAATTATTAAATAAATAGGGGTAAATAAGGTAATAAATTATAAAAATCATACATTTTACAAAATGTTAAAAATCTAAAACATCTTACATTAAAAATAGGAGGGAGTATTTTTTTCTTCTCTCATTTTCTGTTTTGTCATCACTTTTTTAGTTCACCGTTGACCACAAGTGCATAATTATTTGACCACCACTAACGTAAATCTCTAGCTACGCCACTAAATGTATCAATTGATTAATCGTAATACTCTTCTGAGCTCGAGAAATTAATTTGTTCCTTTGACTTTATCTTTTTGTTCGTAAATTAATTTGCTTTGCCTAATTTTTAGATTGTTTTTTTGTTCCATTTAGTTTCATTTTTGTCCGGGGGTTTGAAGACGGACTTCTGGAATTGGTTGTATTGGATCATTTGAATAAACATTGTGGAATTTTGAAGAATGAAGTTATTGTTATTTGTTTTGCTGTTCGGTGTTTTTCTTATTCTATTGTTTGATTCAACACTTAAGCAGAAGGAATGCAGTGAATATACAGACTCAGAATTACTCATCAACCTATAAAAGAGGTAGATGAGAGTCACCATGAGATGGCGTAGTGGTGAAGGTGGGTGGCCCGGAACCGAAATGTCATGGGTTCAATTTCCACTGGATACGCTATGTGTGTCTGTCACCTTAGGGTGATTTAACTCTCCTGTGTGGTTTGCAGACTACCCTGTGCACCAAAGGTAGCGGTTGCGGATTCCTCGTTATAAAAAAAAAAAGTAGTCGGTGAGCACTGACGCCTCCTTCATTTGCTTTCTTGTAATTCAGCGAAAGGAAGTCTCTCTGTTCTTTGATTCCGGAAGTGATTGAGTAATAATGTTTGTTGGATATTTTATTTTCCCCTTTTAATTACTTAAGGTGCAGCAGCATATGTGCAACCACACTATTGGAGGAGTGATTGTATTCACTATGTTACGTTGAGATCTTTTCATGGATTTAACCAAACAATTGAGACCATATATTACTCTATTTAGGTATTTATAAGTCAATGCATATTTTACACCTAATTATTTCTATAGCACTAGATGAGAAAGCACTAGAAGAGGATGCAGAAAGAAAAATAGGATGGCTATTGAAGTTATTTTTTGCTGGAACTGCTACTTTCATCGGCTACAACTTATTTCCATACATGGGTATGTCTATTTGAAAGGATAGCCATTTTATATGCATTCATTCAGCCCTTTGTATCAAAATTTAAACTAAGATGTTTACCATTTTGGCCTTCTGTAGGAGAGAATGTGATGCAGCAGTCTGTTAAACTTTTACAAGTGAAGGATCCTTTATTCAAAAGAATGGGGGCATCCAGATTAGCACGGTTTGCAATAGATGGTAATACCCTAAACCCTAAAACTCGCAGATGTGTTAAATATCATGTTAATTTTATATATTCTAGCACGTGTGTGCCAAGTTGTACCCTCCCTTCCCAGAATAATATGATTTTCCAAATGATTGGAAGTAGTTTGTAAGTAAAAAGATCTCAATATGATAGAGCTGTTGTTGGTTATGTCAAAATCAGCAATTCTTACTCTTAAATCCAGTTTCAAATATGCTTGCTTGCTTATATGAATCATATCACCCAGCATATGATGTTTTAGCTGGCCACTTGGTAGAAGAATATAAGATGCAAATGATGTGTTAAGAGTAAAGGGAACATACTAAATTAATTGACTGAGAATGGTGTATACATAGGGAAAGCCGTGTGCAATGAAAAATGCAAGCACAACTTGGGGAGGGGTTTTTCTTTATTTAATAAACATAAAAAATAATACTCTATTTGACTACAACCCATTGTCATATCGAAATTGTATGTATCGAAATACATATTTCCTTTTTGTAATCTACTTCATTTAGTTATAATATAATAAATTCGAATAGATCTAGATAGTTATTGGGATTGGTTGACACGAACATATAAGGCCTGTTATACTGTTGAATAACAAGACTTTCATTTTCTATTTATTCCTAACTAGGAATGGTCGGCGTGTTCTGTGACTCGGCTGGATATTTCATAACTTGGACTGCCAACCCCCCCTCTTTTTACCGGTCAGATTAGTATAGAAAATTCGTGTGCTTGGGAGTCCATGAAAACTGAAAAAGATTGGAATTGAAGAACATAATTGAAACACTCAAGAACGTTGTTCTTTCCCAGAAGATGAAAGGTTTCAAGATGCCTAACCCTACTTCCCTCCCTCACTTAAATAATCTCCACTAACTTAATAACCCAAAGCACAAAATAAAATAACATGGGCAGTAGGCCCAATTACAATTTAAAATAACAGAATATCGCTCCTCAGCCCACTTCCACCGCTACGCAACTCTCGTTTTCTTCCTTCGGCGATACACAGTATCCGTAATAACTAGGCAGCCTGCAAGGGCTGCAGCTGCTCCTCTGGCCTCTAGGGAAGTTTTCGGAGCTCTTAGTAGAGGTAAGGCTACCATCGACGAGTGGATTGTAGTTGGCAAGAATGGCAAGGTTGTGCCGGCGCTGAGCATTATTCTTGAGACAGTGAATCGGTTTTCTGCTCTTGAGGATGATTTGATGGGAGATGATATGGAGGCTCAGGATTTTTCAGCAGGCGGCTCGGACATGGATGTTGTTCGAGATGGTTCACCTTCACCCAGTGGTGAGGCTCATCCTCAAAAGGGGCCGTCTTCGGGAGTTCCTATTCGGGATGGTGTCAGCCATGACCCAGATAGTCAAGAGGATCGTATGGAGCAGGATGGGTAGATAGAGCTTGTTTCCCCATGTCAATTAATTTATGGTTTGGAACGCGCGTGGGATCAGGAACAAGGAGACCCAACATGTTTTGATGAGTTATATTCGTTTGGAGATGATTTCTTTTGTTGCAGTGCTTGAACCTATGGCTGAGCTTGATCTTAGCTATTAGGGTCGTCAGTTTGGTCTTCCTTTTAGGGGTTCGAACACTAGCAGCAAGATTTGGATTTATTGCCATGATGATTTCCAGGTGGAGATTTTGGATGATTCGGAGCAGTTGCTTCATGTGAGGGTGTTGGGACCTCTCTGCGGGTGTTTATTTATCTTTCGCTTGTTTATGCGAAATGTAGTAGGGAGGGGAGTTATTATTTGTGTGATAAGCTTCGCGAGGTGGCTATTTCCACTAAGGGTCGGCCCCTGGCTTGTAGGAGGGGATTTCAACATTTTTCTGTCTGATGACGAGCGGCATGGCAGTTCAGAGGATAGGTATCGAGAGATTCATGATTATGCTGATTCGATTGCGGACTGCCAGCTGATTGATCCTGAGTTTGATGGTCCCATGTTTACGTGGGAGTCCGGTAGCCTGCTTCAGAAGGTTGGATCGGATTTTATTGGGAGTCGGTCTTTGCTTTGAATCGGGTGACTCATCTTCCCCGTGCTTGTTCGGATCATGCTCCTCTTCTAGTTTGGTGTTAGATTTCTGCTGAGAGGTCGAGATCCTCATTTCGGTTTCAAAACATGTAGATTAAGCACCATACCTTTCTTTCGGAGATCCGTAGGGTTTGGGAAGCCCCAGCGGGTTTTCAAGGTATGGTGAATCTGCAGTTCAAGCTGAAGTGAGTGAAGAATTTTCTCAAATGGTGGAATTGGGATACCTTTGAAATGTCTTCAAGAGGATGAGAGATGCGGAGGTGGCTATGAGTGAGGCTCAGGCTCCTTATGATGCTGATCCTACGCCTCAAACTCGTTCTGAGGTTCACTGTCGCGTGACTGAGTTTGTGTTGCGCACCAAGATCGAGGAGGATTTTTGAAGGCAGAAGGCTGCTGTTCACTGGGCAGCTGAAGGGGAACGCAACACTCGTTTCTTTCAGGTTTGGGTGAAGTAGAAGTGTGAGGAGGTCCCTCATCCACGTCATTGAGGATGGGGGACAAACGCTTACCTCTGATGACGCTATCCGAGCTTCGGTTGCTGATTTCTTCCATAGGCTGCTTACTTTGGATGTGGGTGAGCTGCATGAGCCGGATTTGGATATTATCACTGCTCTTTCGCCTGATGTGGACCGATAGGCTTTGTGTGATCAATCGGATGCCGATGAGATTAGAGTTGCTATTTTTCGGATCAGTGGGGCGAGTGTCTCCGGGCCAGATGGTTTCACAGCATTATTCTTCCAGCATTGTAGGGAGGTGGTTGGGCCAGATGTTATCTTCGTTGTGGTTGACTTCTTTGCTGGTTCTTTCATGCCTCGCAGTTTCACTGCCACTACGATTATTCTGCTTGCGAAGAAATAGAATGTCGTTGTGTGGATGGATTTCAAGACGATCAGCTTGTGCAAAGTGACGAACAAGATCATCTCTAAGATCTTGACTTCGCATTTGGCGCTTCTGCTTCCTTTATTGGTGGCGCCGACGCAGAGTGATTTCGTGTGTGGTCGCTTGCTGAGTGATAATGCATTGTTAGCACAAGAGCTCATTCATGACTTGGATGTGAAGAGGCCGAGCCCGAATCTGGCCATTAAGTTTGATATGGCTAAGGCTTATGATCGGGTTCAGTGGCCTTTCTTACTGCGGGTTCTGGATCAGATGGGTTTTCCTCTGGTATGGTTGAGTATGATGGAGAGATGCATTCAGCATTGTTGGTTTTCTGTTCTTGTGAATGGGTCTCCGGCAGGTTTCTTCTCGTCTACTCGGGGTCTTCGACACAGTGATCCTCTTTCTCCTTCCTTATTTGTGCTGGCAGCGGATTACCTGTCTCGGTCGCTTGATTGCCTGTTCGAGCATAGGCCTTCGCTTAGTACATGTCGTGGAGGAATGTTATTCCTCCATCTCATATTTCTTATGCGGATGACATCATTATCTTCACCCAAGCTCGCCGCACAGACTTCGGCTCGTTGAGTGCCTTAATCATTATGTCACAGTCTCGAATCAAAAGATAAATCAGGGGAAGAGCAGTTTCTACCTTTTTCACGGTTTTGCATGGCATTGGCAACTGATTATGGAGGATGTTACTGGATATCGGCGAAGCACCCTTCCCTTTGTCTATTTGGGTGTGTCGATTTATAGGGGTGCTCAGATAGCGTCATTGTTTGATGGATTGCATGCGAGGATGAGTGCGTGCATTCACAGTTGGTCTCATCGACATCTCACCTTTTGTGGGCGGTTGACTTTGATTCGCAGCACCCTTTCCACTATCCCGCTTCACATCTTGCAGGTTATGGAGCCTCCTCAGTCGGTTTTGCATCGTCTGGAGTAGATGATGGCAAGGTTCTTATGGGAATCCATGGGTGAGATCCGGAAGACTCACTAGGTTGCCAAGGAGACTGCGTGTCTGCCTCAGGATGAGGGAGGCCTTGGGCCACGCAGATTATCTGATGTGTTGACAGCGTTCAGTTACAAGTTGTGGTGGAGGTTTCAGTCCCGCCACTCTCTCTGGGACCGCTTCATGTGGGCTAAGTACTGCACGCCTCTCTATCCGACTACTTTGTCTGCTCCCTACTACGCTAGTCGTCCGTGGAAGCGGCTCTTGAAGCATGGTAGGCCATCACACGAGTTTGCGCGGTGGTCTCTAGGTAGTGGTAGGGCTAATTTATGGGATGATTGATGATTGGGTGACCGTCCTTTGTCTTCCTACTGTTCTTCTGATGCTGATCTCGGTTGCTATTTGGTGAGTCATTTTTTGCACGTGCTTGAGCATACATGGTTGCATGATCGCCATCACAATTCCCCTCCTCTGCAAATGAGTATCCACCATCAAATGCCCATACAACCACCTCCACAAAAATACCGACATGGTAGGGCGCAGACAGGGGGCCCAAATGGCCCCGAGCAGAGGCCTCTTAGGACGCTAGTGTCTGACACGATCCCATGTGGAGAAAAGAGAGAACTCACCGTGGGAAGTAAGTGTCCATCGCAGAACATCATCCCCAGCTGAGATCACAGACATCTAGCTCACAGTATCAATCAGCTCAAGAGGAAAATCACAAGTCACATTCATATGCATCAAACGATCAGACAACCAATTATGCTCATACACGTGTAAAAAATGGCTCACCGGATAGCAACCGAGATCAGCATCAGGAGGACAGTAGGAAGACAGAGGACGGTCACCCAACCAGCAATCATCCCAAAAACTAGCCCTACCACTACCTAGAGACCACTGCACAAACTCATGTGAAGGCCTACCATGCTTCAAGATCCGCTTCCACGGACGACTAGCGTAGTAGGGAGCAGACAAAGTAGCCGGATAGAAAGGCGTGCAGTACTTAGCCCACATGAAGCGGGCCTAGAGACAGTCGCGGAACTGAAACCTCCACCACAACTTGTAACTTAAAGCTGTCAACACATCAGATAATCTGCGTAGCCCAAGGCCTCCCTCATCCAGAGGCAGGCACGCAGTCTCTCTGGCAACCCAGTGAGTCTTCCGAATCTCACCCATGGATCCCCAGAGGAACCTCGCCATCATCTGCTCCAGACGATGCAAAACCGACTGAGGAGATTCATTACCTGCAAGATGTGAAGCGGGATAGTGGAAAGGATGATGCGAATCAAGTCAACCGCTCACCAAAGGTGAGATGTCGATGAGACCAATTGTGAGTGCACATACTCATCCTCGCATGCAAGCCATCAAACAAGGACGCCATCTAAGTACCCCTATAAATCGTCACACCCAAATAGACAAAGGGAAGGGTGCCTCGCCGATATCCAGTAACATCCTCCACAACCGGCTGCCAATGCCATGCAAAACTGTGAAAAAGGTTGAAACTGCTCTTCCCCTGATTTATCTCCTGATTCGAGACTGTGACATAATGATCAAGGCACTCAACGAGCCGAAGTCTGTGCGGCGAGCTTGGGTGAAGATAATGATATAATCCGCATAGGAAATATGAGATGGAGGAATAACATTCCCCCACGACATGTACTAAGCGAAGGCCTATGCTCAAACAGGCAATCAAGCGACCGAGATAGGTAATCCGCTGTCAGCACAAATAAGAAAGGAGAAAGAGGATCACCGTGTCGAAGACCCCAAGTAGACGAGAAGAAACCTGTCGAAGACACATTCACAAGAACAGAAAACCAACAGTGCTAAATGCATCTCTCCGTCATACTCAACCATCCCGGAAGAAAATCCATCCGCTCCAGAACCCGTAGCAAGAAAGGCCACTGAACTCGATCATAAGCCTTAGCCATATCAAACTTAATGGTCAGATTCGGGCTCGGCCTTTTCGCATCCAAGTCATGAATGAGCTCATGCGCCAACAAGGCATTATCACTCATCAAGCGACCACGGACGAAATCACTCTGCATCGGCGCCACCACTAACGGAAGCAGAGGTACCAAACGCGAAGTCAAGATCTTAGAGATGATCTTGTTCGTCACGTTGCACAAGCTGATCGGCCTAAAATCCGTCCAGGCAACGACATTCTGCTTCTTCGCAAGCAGAACGATTGTAATGGTAGGGAAACTACGAGGCATGGGAGAACCAACAAAGAAGTCGGCCACAGTGGAGATAACATCTGGTCCAACCACCTCCCAACAGTGCTGGAAGAATAAAGCCGTGAAACCATCTGGTCCGAAGACGCTCGCCCCACTGATCCAAAAAACAACAGCTCTAATCTCATCGGCATCCGGTTGATCACACAAAGTCCGTCTGTCCACATCTTAGAGATGATCTTGTTCGTCACGTTGCACAAGCTGATCGGCCTAAAATCCGTCTACGCAACGGCATTCTGCTTCTTCATAAGCAGAACGATTGTAATGGTAGGGAAACTACGAGGCATGAGAGAACCAACAAAGAAGTCGGCCACAGTGGAGATAACATCTGGTCCAACCACCTCCCAATAGTGCTAGAAGAATAAAGATGTGAAACCATCTAGCCCGAAGACGCTCGCCCACTGATCCCAAAAACAGCAGCTCTAATCTCATCGGCATCCGGTTGATCACACAAAGTCGGTTAATCCCAAAAACAGTAGCTCTAATCTCATTTGGCTCATGCAGTTCACTCACATCCGAAGTATGCAGCCTCTGGAAGAAATCGGCAGCCGAAGCTTGGATAACGTCATCAGAGGTAAGCGTTTGTCCTCCATCCTCAATTACGTGGATACGGGACCTCACACGCTTCTGTTTTACCCATCCCTGAAAGAAACGAGTGTTGCGTTCCCCCTCAGCTACCCAACGAACATCAACTTTCTGATTCCAAAAATTCTCCTCAATCTTGGTGCGCAACATGAACTCAACCACGCGACGGTGTACCTCATAAAGAATTTGAGGCGTAGGATCAATATCATAAGCAGCTTGAGCCTCACTCATAGCCACCTCCACATCTCTCATCCTCTTGAAGACATCCCCAAAGGTATCCCAATTCCATCCTTTGAGAAAATTATTCACTCGCTTCAGATTGAACATGCAGGGTCAACATACCTTGAAAACCCGTAGGGGCTCCCCAAACCCTACGGATCTCTGGAAGAAAGGTCAGATGCCTAATCACCCTTTGATAGCTGAAGTAATGTTAAATGCTTATAATGCTCTTTTTGTTGCCAGATAAAAGAAGAATGAAAATAGTTGAATTAGGCGGCGCCCAGGAGCTTGTAAAGATGTTAGTAGGTGCTAAAGATGACCGCACCCGAAAGCAAGCTTTGAAAGCTCTTGTTGCTATCTCAAAGTAAGGTCAATTTTACACTTTCTTTGCTTTTAGTATGGACCCTATGTTTAGAAATTCTCTTGTTTAATTTAATTCCAAATTAGCCTATTCCAAATATAAGTTTCCTTCCCTAACACACTAGCTTTGCTATGTGAGTCTGCAGATAGCGCGGTTGATGCTTTACATAAAGCCGGAGCAGTAGCTGTGATTGAGGCCACCTCGGGTTCCATCGAGTACAAGGAAGTAGAGGAATACAAGATCAGCTTGCTGGACAGATTGAGGATTTGAGATATGATACTTCACCTTGTTTGTCTGCTTGGAAAATCTGTAGGATTTTTATGAGTTCCATAATTTCCCTGGTACTCTACCTTGCTATTTCTATATTTCCTTACTTATATTCGTACCAATTCAAGTAGAGGAATGTTGAGGGAGATTCTTAATGGAGTGCTTAAGTATTCGTTTTAGCTGAAATTTTGATTTCGTTTTATCATCAGATTTTCAATAAATTTCGGATTCCGTCCGAATTAAGAAAATAAAAAACTAAAATTGTAACGCCCCGACCTCCACGAAGGATCACAGAGGTCGAGCCGCTACGGAAGAATAATTTAAAATATATTTTCATACCCTTTCTTGACATTTTTGAAATAAACACTCCATTTAATGCAACTCACACACAGGAGATCAGATATTATGCATTTAAATATGCACTGAAGCATAATGAGTTTCAAAACATATCAAAACACGTTTTACAAAACACGTTTTCATGCCATCTTTTGAAAACTGATTAATAGGTACGGAAGCGTATTAACTTTCGAAATATATAGCAAAACATAATTATCCATTTAAAGAAAAAAAAACTTAAGAGTGCAAAATGATTATGGCAGAAACCCCCCTCCTCAGCTCTTTCTCCGTCGCCACTGCCACTCAACCTGAAAACATTTTGAAAACATTTGGGCTGAGCACTAGAGTACTCAGTGGGTAAAGTAGCTTGAAAACATTTGAAACAGTTTATCCATGCATAAGGTATGACTTGGAGGGTTTTAAAAAGAAAACTGCTCCAATCATACAAAACATTTAACATTGGGTGCGCACAACTGTGTCACATTTCCTGTTACTTCTACCATTTCATTTTCATATCTTTGGGCCTTGGCCCTCGGTCGAAACACGAGGGGTCCCTCATAACTTGTTCTTGGGCCTTGGCCCTTGAGTCGAAACTCAAGGGGTCCCTCATAACTTGTTCTTGGGCCTTGGCCCTTGAGTCGAAACTCAAGGGGTCCCTCATAACTTGTTAGCACTTTGTACACAAAGATGATCAATCTTTGTGCTACTAACAACATAGTGTACACACTTTCGTATTAACCCTCATCTAGCGTGTTAGGCCAGATGAGAGCCTCGATCGATCTATCACGTAGAAGCATTAAACAGGTAAATACACAAAAACTTTCATGGATAAACATACTTCATAGAGCTCAATAACTCAAATCATACTTTTATGAAAATATTACCCACCTCGACTTTTCACCGATTTGAGTTATACGTACTCCCAACACCGGGGCTATAGCTCTTCCACAAACGTTCCTACAACGATATTAATGTTGTAGCTTTAATACTTTAAACTCGTGCAGGAGGCCTATTTTGTAAACATTCTACAGACTACGATTTCAGTCCAAAAATTCTAATATTCCACGCTGTTCATCCTTAATGAGTCGTGATTATACTGGAATTGGTTTCGTAGCAAAATAATCAATATTCAAGAAATTATCACCAAAACAATGCTTACTGCACCAACAAGGTCCGTTTCTGCCCAACTATACTTTAACTACGATTTTTGGGATCATCTCTACTCTAAAAATTCCCATATTCCACCAATGCGCAGGAAACATGCATATAGATGACATATCAAATTTTCAAACCTTTTGGAAAAGCTATGGATGCAGAATATACAAATCATTTTTCACTCAAAAACTGCTCCACATAATGTAATTCTTTGTTTAACCATGGAATGTTTGTAATAAACTGCTTTTACATGAACGGTTCAAAAATACAGAATAAATATTTTGAAACACTCATACGTGTGTAGAGTATGTAGGAAAAAGAATCAAGTCCATATCATTACTGAGGAGTGAGATATAAATGTTTTACTAAAACCTATCCCGAATGCAGGGTTTTTCGACAGCATAAAAGTGAAAATTCGTTAAAAATATACGAACTTGTCCAAAAATCATGAAACTTCACAGAGACCTTAAAACCATCTCAAATTGTATCTCTGTAATTTCTATGGAATTTTTAAAGAAACAAACGATCAAGTAATTTGTGCTGGAAAACTCGGCAGAAGAAAGAATAGCATGACAGATTCTTGAGCTCATGCAAGTTAAACATTTCTTGCTATCTTACATCCAAATCTACACGTGTAACCCCATAATCCTTCACGCATACACGATTCGAACCAAATATCAACCCATCAACAACAAGATCGACATTATCATATCTCAAGAACATCACGTTCGTTGCAAGAAGAAAGAAAATGAGTATAATATCACAAGGTGAAAGGGATACTTACTTGATGTATTACACTAGCTATCAAGGATTCCTAAGCTTTGCTTCCCTCCCACCAAAAACGATTCCACACAAGAGGAGATCTCATTTTTTTTTTCTTCTTTAGACTAAATTGTTGGTGTCGAATCAACTATGACAACATGTATTGAAGGAAGAGAAAGCCACCCTAGCTATGCATGTACGCCACTTGGTTAATGATGAGATTGTGTATCATTACCCTCTTGTCCTATAGTGGAAGGCAATCTATCTAAGAGATTTTGTCAATACCCCCACGTGAAAATATATTGAAAGTAGGCTAGGAGATATAATACTATCAATCCTAGTATATATAGACTGACACACATAAAGTTTCCCAAATATTTGGTCAAAAGATTCACCAATAACTTATATTAGTGAAGTCGAATAGCGCGCACGTACATTATATATGAATCCCGATATTCTAAGGCGCGACTTATAGAATTAAAACAATTGATAACATCTATGAATAAACATACCATGCATGATAAAAAAAAAAAATCGGGGTGTTACAAAAATCTACTCCCTCAGTCCCATTTAATTTATTTTGTTTTTCTTTTTAAGTTATCCACTTGATTTGTCATATTTCTTAAAATGAAAAATAATTACTCCCTCCGTCCCAAATATATATGTCTACGTTTCTTTTTCGTTTGTCCCAAATCTATATGCCTATTAGCAAAAAAAAATTCATCTAACTAAATCTTTCACCAACATTAATAGATTAATTAATATGATAATATAGAAAAAAAACTATTTTATCTAACTTTTAGAATAGCAAACACAATTATGACATTAACTTTTTAGTAATTTACTTTAATTTACTCAAATTTCAATACCAATATTTATCTAACTTTCATATTATTAAATTTTTTTTAATCTATGTGAAAAAACAAATAGGCATGTATAATATGAATGCATGGAGTAGTACATAAATTCCTTTTTTTGTGGGTCCTATCTCTTTATAAACATGATACAACTAACCATTCATTTTAATTTATGTGTCAAAAATAAACAAGACAAGTCAAGTAGGACGGAGAGAATAGTAGGCATGGTTGTATGTGTTTAAAATTTCTTTAAAACCTTTTTTTCCTACTTTTGCTTTTTTACTAGTATAATGTTTTTGACATTTTTTACCTTAATTTTTATATTTTTTGAAGGAAAATTCGTAATTACTATTACTATATGAATTAACTAAAGTAGCAATTCGGATCCTCTGGCCCAAAATTGGTGTCCCACCTGGCGCTTCACCAATCACGCGACGCCACGCGTGCTGGTGGCCAGTTAAGAATAAAAAAATATTTAAGTTATACAAAAGTGGTCCACCAATGCACGCGTGGCGGGGCGTGATTGGTGGGCCACCATATGGGCCACCAATGTTTGGGACAGAGGATGCTGGGCGCTAAAGTAGTTGGTATGTAACAACTGCAAACTAGGCAAAAATTGTAAATTATACGTTTAAGAGTTGATGGAATTTGAATGTTTGAGCTTTGTTTATAAGACCGCTACCTCAATTCTCAAGTTATTTTTGATCCAACAAATTGAAATTTTGATGGTATTAAGAAAATATATATAATGTTTCTAAAGGGATTTTTAAATTTTAGAAAAATAAAAATAAAAATTGATATATAGTATGTCACGTGCATCTCAGGTGATAATACAATTTTCTCCCTTACTAATTTGCCATTTCGATCGATTATCAGCCCCCACGACTTCGTTGGAATCGCAGTAAAGAAACCCTAATTTTGTGTGCATCACTTCTCATTCTCAATAAGGGAATAACAATTTTGAATGTTGAGTTCTCATATTTTTTCTTCTCGGGCATCGTAGTGATATCAAACATGGTGAGCTCTTCGATCTTCTTATTGCGTCGTATTTTTGTATTGAAGAACGTGAATTGAGGAAGAGTAAAAATGTATATCACTTTTGTTGGGGAGTTTTCACCTTGTTGGTGCTATACATGCGCTTTTTCGTGTTTATTGGTTCGTTCGTTTTGGCAGTTTAGTTGTTTATTTGTTCTTCGATGGATTTGGCTCCTGCAGATTGATTTTGTTTATTCCTCCTTGAAATTGAAAGAATTGTTTTAGTTGGTATTCACGGTTTTTAAGGGTTGTGTTTCACGGTTCTGACTTGCTTGAGCGTCTGGTGTAATATATGTTTATCATTCTGTGCAATTATCTTCTCAAATGGATATTATTGAAGTCGGTTTCAATTTCAATTTGATTTAATGCGAAACTACATTTTATCCTGATTTCGTAAGTTCTATTCCTGATGAAGTTACACTGCAACTTTAGGGAAAATTTGTTTGATTTTTCTGTAACTTGAAAAATGTTTCGTTGTTCATAACAACCAGATTATTGTATTAAGAATCAGTTTCTTTCAGTCTGTTGGAAGTTTATTCTTTTGCATTATCATCATCCTTACACATTTATTGGAGTTCAACAGGGTACACCATTCATAGCTGGACTTGCTGTTGCTGCTGCTGCTCTAGCTGGTAGATATAGCATTCAGGCATGGCAAGCATTCAAGGCAAGACCACTTACTGCCAGAATGCGTAAATTCTACGAGGGAGGTTTCCAACCAAAAATGACACGCAGGGAAGCAGCACTTATTCTTGGAGTTAGGTAAGTCAAGACTTTCCTTTTTTCTGACGCGTTAAAAACAATATATTACAACTACACTTCATTTGGTGAATTTCTTGTTTGATAGGCAGGACTAAGTAGATTTGACCGATCTTTTCTGCACTTGTGTTGTATATTGTATCAGGAAAACTAGATCTAGTTATTAGCCAGCCAAAATGACTCAAGTAGAACTTTATGAAGTGCGCTTTTAGCTGGCTTATTGATGTGTTGGTTTTCACAAGAATGTTACTTTTCGAAACTGAATTAAGTTGAGCCAATTCAAGTGTGATATTATTTTTTATTTATTTAAATTTTAAAAGTGCAACTAAAAAAAAAAAAGTTTTATCATGGTCCGCTATCCCGATCATGATTTTCCTACCCCCAGAGGGATGAGACTTTCATCTCACACGGCTCCTAAGTGATACTTTGTGTAGTAATTTTTTTTCCTTTTAAAATGGCAAGCTCCAAGGAAAGAATGGTACAAGAAAAATAATCAGGTGAAAGCACACGGATTATACATTGTTGAATGTTGATCTTTTCTGGACTTGTATTTTGTAAATTTTCTGACTCAGCTTGAACATGCTATTAACCAGTTCCTACTAGTACGACTATCTAATAAGGAACATCTGATTATGTAAATTCATTCATTTTTGTGTGTATTGAGATCCAGTAGATGGTTGAGCTTAACTCTATGTCTTCAAAGATTTGGATGAATATGCTTACGGTGTGAAAGAAGAGTAAGTAGAACTACACTTGGTTTTAAGTAACTTGTCAGTTTTCTTATCTTGTTCTTTCCTTCTAGGGGTGTGTAAACCATAAACATGATGAATGTTGGACATATTTGATTTCAATGTTTATTCATGTGCCCTTCCTTAATGGTAACTTTTGTAGGCATCTGTTACTTTATTGTTCAATTCTGGGTTATTGGTTAACATATTTTTGTTAACCCGCTTGTGTTTTCATGGCTGTCATCATTTGCCAAGTCATTTCATTAACATTAAATTCATGAGAGCTAAGAGTGCTTGATGTTAACATATCAATTTTCTTGGTTAGGGAAAGCACTCCACCGGAGAAGGTAAGGGAAGCGCACAGGAAGGTGATGGTAGCAAATCATCCCGATGCTGGCGGTAGCACTTACCTTGCATCTAAGATCAACGAAGCTAAAGACATGTTGCTTGGGAAGAGTAAGAACAGTGATTCGGCATTTTAACCGTTTACCATACACTTCCACCAAAGTTTTGACTCTAAAAAAGTAAGCACGAGTGTTCCTCCTCAGTCAGTGAAAAAAGTTATTCTTAAGAGGCAAAGATATCTCTTCCAATAACTCGTTCAATTTCTGTGCTCATAAATTACATGTCGAGCAGGAGTTTATCTTTGCTGTGCTGTAGTGGTAGTACTTAATGTTGCGTACCTTGTACTCTGTCCTATTCTAGCTTAAACAGAACTGCTCTGTCCTAAATAAGAGTGATCGATACTACATCCTAGTATTATATTATGTGATGTGATGTTAATCATTAGAAATTCTTGATGAATGTGATGAACATATTCAGCATATACGAGCTGGATTCAAATGACTTACAATACTTATGATTGAAACTATCCAGTCAATGGAATTCATTTCCATTTTAGAAAGGCTATACAAAGATGATCCGCCATTGCAATACAGCACTCATTTTTTATGATAATTCCTGTTGCTTTGGGTCTGCCAACTCAAGAAAAAGAAGGCAAACATGAGGAAGATGAGGAAAATACAAACTCTGAAGCACCATTCGCAGCACATCGACTTGGCATCGCACCGACACCAGTGCTGGTGAACCTGCTTCCCACACTTGTAGCAGAAACTTATCCCACATCTGCAATCCAAACCAAACCAACATCAGGAAACTCAAATCTTAAACCAAAGATTTCAAGGTCAGAGCAAATATCAAGATTGGTAGTATGTGAGAGAACAAGTAATTCAACCCATAATTCTTGTTTCGTGGACCCTTTCTCTCTCTAAATATGCTAAGGAATCAAATTCATTATAGAAATCACATCATCTTAGATTAAAGAAATAAACTCAGCAAGTGATTTAGTCAATCATAAGTATGATTCATCACCTGCCCTTCGAATTGGAAAACCCTAAAGATAATATTATAGCTTAATTAGCTACCAAAACACAAACCTAATTTTCACATTCGGAAAATCAAGAAAAACGAGAAAAAATCTGATCATTCATCACTGCATCACACGGCTCAAAGAGAGAGAGAGAGAGAGAGAACCTGCATTTGACAATCCGACAGCCCTCAACCAGTTCGACGAAATGCCTACAGCGAGGACACCTCATCCATTTTTTCTGCTCAACAAGCCTCCCAAAAGCGACGTCGTTGCGATCCCTATGCTCCGCGCTCTCCTCGCACCCAAACCCAGCATGCCAAACCCTCTTACACTCGAAGCAGAACAATCTCTTACAGCTAGGGCACTTCGATTTCTTCACAATT
This sequence comes from Lavandula angustifolia, assembly GCA_028984105.1. Classification (NCBI taxonomy): domain Eukaryota; kingdom Viridiplantae; phylum Streptophyta; class Magnoliopsida; order Lamiales; family Lamiaceae; genus Lavandula; species Lavandula angustifolia. Next base: position 25,078,066 of record CM054824.1, read on the forward strand.
CCACCGCACTCGTTGACAATCAACACGTTGCAACTCCTGTACGGACAATAGCACCTATCCATCCCCAAAATCGCCGACTCACAGAGCGAGTCGCACCACCGCACGAACAGCTCCGGCCCTACCAGCGCCTCGCACGCCGCCGCGTCGAGCGATTGTCCGCAGCCGAGGGCGGGGCACTTGATTCCTCCGGCGCCGCCGTCGTCCAGCTTGGCGCGGATGTACTTCACCGCGCAATCGGTGCAGAAAGGGTGGGAGCACTTGTTGCCGTTCCTGAATCTCTTCTCGGGATTCTCGGCCGGCTCGATGCAGATTTCGCAGGTGAATCCTCGGTTCTCATCCTCTCCTAACGATTGTTGTTGCTGCTGATTGCTAATCTGTCCTCCGAGCTGCAATTCTTCTTCTCGTTGCTGTGGAATTTCTGGAGATTTCTGCAGAGAGTTGCCCATTTGTTTTGTAGGAAGGAATCAAAGTTTTATGGTGATGTAGGCATGTGAAGAGATTAAAGAGAAAGTTTATGGAAGATGGTTGTTTCAGTGTGTGTGTGAAGTGCTACTGTAAGCTTAAGCTACTTCTGTTTTTGTTTCTGCCCACGTCTTTCTACTTTCTGTCTTTTCCTCTTTTAGCCTTCTCCACGGTTGATTTATACTCTACTAGTACTAATAATAAATTAAGAGACTAATCTAATTCATGATACTAGTCTAATATAAATATAAATACCAATTTAGAAGGAACATATATTTTACTACAGTGTCACGTCACTATTTACTATGGGAGAAAAGAAATTAATTGTAATGCGAGGGTGTTATCCATAATTAATTTTTAACTCTCTTACGTGTATAAGAACGGAGTTTTCTCAATATTCACTTCAATAATGACTGTATATATATGATAATTGATAATCACTACCAAGTATTTTTGGATTATGCATATAGTATTACTCTTCCGTCATTGTTGTCCTCCTTTTTTAATTAGATTGATTCACTATTATTATATTGTTCTGAAAAATAATACTAATGTATGGACAACAATCAATTTAAATAATTAAACTCTATCATTTTAACACACATCTATTCACTTTCTTAAACTTTATATCAAACAGTAGCATGACAAGAATAGAAGGACCACAGAGTAATATCCATGCATCTTAAATTGTGCTTACATAAATCATAATTATTTCATAATATCTTACAGTTATATTTCTCCATTTTTTTTTTATTTTTTTTGACAGGTATAACCATACTTCACTGAAAGGGTAAACTAGATTATAAAGTTTGGGGGACAATATATATCGTTTCCTGTCTTTCTCCATAAAATCTTTTAGCAGTGGTGACGTGCCAAACAAGTCAGGACTACTACCTTTCTTTCTCCCTTACCTAAGGTTTTGGTTTGGCGTATCGCACAGATCTGAGTCATTGTCTTTAACTTGTTTTTCCTCTTAACTTTGATGAATAAATATGTTAACTACTTTTGTAATCATCTTTTCTTATGGTCTTTTTTTTTCATTTCAAGGGTATATGTGGCAAGAAATTTCATGAAGCTTAGTCCTACTTTGAAGAAGGAATTTCCTCGAAAAGAAAACGGTTTCATCATACAAAAAGAATATTAATTTAAGTGACTCTTGAAGATAATTGAATGATTTAAAGTGATTATTCCAAATATTTTACTATTTCACTTTGAAAATGATGCTTAAAGTTAGAGTAATGAAGTTATTGCTGCAAACTCTAAATAAACTAGATTTATACTTGTAAGAAAATACTAATCTAGATCGAGTTTAAAGTTAAAATTGGTGGAAATAATTAGTAGTTGTAGGTGAAGAGTGCACACGTATGAAAACGGTACAAATAATTAATGAAGTTAGGTAACAAAATATGGTAAAGAAAATAGATGGAATGAAAATCTTCCTAGGTGCTATCTCTACGGTTCGGGTACATGCAATTAGTAGTTTCGATGCAAAACAGAAAACGCGTGTTTCGGAGCACTTTCTACGCTTTGAGAAAAATTAGCCTATTTTCGGCTTATTTCCTTTCAACGCCAATTTTTGGGGTGTTGTGGAAAAGTAACCTATACATAAATATAGTATATAATGTTTTTGAAAAATAAAAATAAAAATAAAATCACACAATCAAATATCAATCGATTCATCACGGGCCGGGCCACGGGTGGCTTAAATATTTGGTTCTAGAGTAAGAAATGATAATAAATTGTTTAGTTAGATTATCCACATCCACGATTCACTTCAACTTAACCTTCGAAATAAAATATTCATTTCTCTTTTCTATTAAATCACAATCCAAAACTTTTCCAGTTTCTATTCTCATTCCTAACTCAACTCAACCTAATTTATAATTTATTTTCATATTATTTTTTACTAAGTATTATATATAATATTTGGGATGATTTGGATTCATATTTGGAAGTGAGAACAAAAATAGAAATTGGATTTATTTTTGAGAATTTGGATGAAAGAAGCTTTTAGTATTTTGAATAAAAACTTATCAATATTATGCTCAATTTATAGAGGGAAAAAATACGAATTTTGGTAAGTTTTTTTAAATAAATAATTATTTAATAATTTTATCAAATACAATTATCTACACCAAAATATATTAGAACCAATTAATGCATACCATTTGTCATGATATCAATGGTTGGGCCCTCCGCTACAGTGCTCGACTTGTGGGCGGCAGAACACCCTCGGTTGTGTTGGGGCGCTCAATTGCTTATTTCCTATTCTTGATTGATATTTTGTCTTATTATGTTAGGTGGGGCGGTGGCTGGGATGGGGATCTCTATTTTATATGTTCATTTGTCTTTTAACATAAATTAAGATAAAATTTAATAATATAAAAGTTAGATAAATGTTGGTATTGGAATTTAAGTAAATTAAAGTAAATTATTAAAAAGTTAATATCATAATTGTTTTTGCTATTATAAAAGTTGGATAAAATAATCTTTTTTCTATATTATCATATTAATTATATCTATTAAAGTTGGTGAAAGATTTAGTTAGATACAAAAAATTTGCTAATAAGCATATAGATTTAGGGCATACGAAAAAGGAAAGTAGACATATATATTTGGGACGGATAGAGTAAAAAAAATAATCACAAATAGCTTCAGCTCAATGAAAAAGCACCATTAAAATCATCTAGAATCGAATCATGAACCAAACATAGCCCTTGTGTTTTTTTTCTCTATATAATTGTAGAAGAAATTTGAGATTTTGAGACCTTACTCTTGATGGAGGCCTTACTCCCAAGGGTGAAACAATGCTTATATAGATTGTGTAGGGTTGGAGTCAGCTCTGAATATCAGCAAATGTCTTTAGATTGAACTGCCACACATAGTAAATTTAACGTGGTTTATATAATTTTTATATATTTTTCCCGATACGGCAGAGAAACATTGTTTTACCTGGAGTTTATTTATTCCCGGTTCAAGATTGTTCTTTTTTAGAGTTAAATTAAATTCCGTTGTAGTCTAGTTGGTTAGGATATTCGGCTCTCACCCGAAAGACCCGGGTTCAAGTCCCGGCAACGGAATTTGAATTTTTGCCACACTGGAAAGAGGGAACCGTCTCTCCCTATTCTTTTTCATTGTTCGAGCTTGCCAATTTCTGTCTTCATCAAGCAGAAATGTTAAATACTCATAACTTGTAAACCCCTTTATACATATATTACCCAAAAGTGGGAGATAATACAAATAACGAAAAACGATGAATACATCTTCACAAAACAACAATAGATCAAGATTCTCTATCTGCATTCCCCACCTAATAATCCTTAACATAATCAATTAATAATCCCACGCGAATCCGTTCAAACCAAATGCAGTAGCCACACAACGCAAGATCTACACCATCCATTACGTTCTCACAACACAAGATCTACCGTCCATTCAGTTCCCCATACTGCGCGAACATCGCAGTCCCAGAATGCCCCTCTAGCACTTGATATTCGGTAGGAGTTTTCTCCTCCTCAACCTCCTCCACCGCCTTAGCCTCCGCCGCCGCCACCGCCGCTTCCACGGCGGGCCGAGGCGAAGCCAGCGGACTCGCAACCGCCTCCTCTCCCTTCCCTTGCAGCCACGACTCTTGCAGCTGCAGAGCGTATTCTAAATTCCAAAGCACATCTCCCATGGTCGGTCTATCTACACCGTACTCAGCCAAGCATTTCTCCGCAGCTTCGGCAAACTTCGTCATAGACTCCGGGTTGACGTGGCCCACCAAAGTGGGGTCCATTATTTTTTCAAGCAAACCCTTCCTCTTCCACTGCATCGCCCACTCCGCAAGATTGACCTGCTCACGTGGCAGAGCCGGGTTGATAGCGGGTCGGGCGCACAAAGCTTCTAGAAGTACCACACCGAAAGAGTACACGTCGGATTTGTCCGTCAACTGCTGCTTCCTAAAATACTCCGGATCCAAATACCCGAAACTGCCCTTGACGGCGGTGCTGACGTGTGTCTGCTCGGCGCCGGGCGCGTCCTTGGACAAACCAAAATCGGCCATCTTGGCGACGAAGTTCTCGTCGAGGAGGATGTTGGTGGTCTTGACGTCGCGGTGGATGATGCCTTGGGCGGCGCCGGTGTGGAGGTAGTGGAGGCCGCGGGCGGCGCCGATGCAGCAGTCGAGGCGCTGCTTCCATGAGAGGGTAGGGAGGTCTTTTCCGTAGAGATGGTCGCGGAGAGGGCCGTTGGCCATGAACTCGTAGACGAGGATCATCTCCGCGTTCTCGTCGCAGTAGCCGATTAAGGAGACGAGGTGGCGGTGGCGGAGTTTGGAGAGGATTTGGATCTCCGTCTGGAACTCGTTGATTCCTTGCTCCGACTGTGGGTTACCTGTAAATGTAATATATGGTTTAATAGGATGTTATTTTTTTATTTTTTTTTATCACAATTCAAATGTTCAATCCATTATTAGAAATATTATTTTCTGCGAAAAATACCTTTTATTATTAATGCTGCAAACAAATTTATCCCGTGAAAGTAATTTAAGTGTACATACACCTCAAGCGATGTTAGCAAGATTTTTTTTCTTTACTTATTAATGTAGTATAATGTTTCAAATACAATTAAATGTTAATAAATTATAATTATGTAAAGAAAAAAAGGTAAACACGTAATATTATTGACAAATCGAAATGGAGTTTATTATGCAGTCTCATTTGAGAATATAGCGTATTTTGAAGAAGAAGAAAAAAAGGATAATTTTATAAATCTTTAGATCGTTTTTTTTTCGTGCAATATCTTTTTATGAATATAGAGTATTTTGAAGATTATTTTATGCATTTTTAGATTGTTTTTCTTTTCATGCAATAGCTTTTAAGAATAAAGAATACTATTTTGAAAAAGAGAAAAATATAATTAAATCCATTTTTAGGTTGTTTTTTCTTATCTCTCTTTCTGGTCTATTCGGTGATAAAGATTTAGGATTCCTAAAAAATAAATTAGGTTTACATACCTCGTTTCACGGCGACTTTAACACCGTCGTCAATTACTCCAAGATAGACGTTTCCGAACCCACCAACGCCGATAATCGCCGTCGATTCCCAATTATTCGTAGCCTCTTGTAATTCCGCGAAGGAGAAGTAACGGCCTAATCCCATAGTAGAAGAGAAGACTTGGCTCTTCCTCGACCCTAACGACGTTTTGCTTCCCGACAAAAAGCTCGAGTCGCCGGCGTGAATGGGCAGCAGCCACGACGAGAAGCTGTTCCTCTTCTGCCAATCCTGCGGCCTCTTCTTCCACTTCATTGCCATCGCGCCCAACCCGATAAACGCGCCGAACATCATCGCGAATCCGACGGCGGCGACGGTGCCGTTAACGGAGTTGCCGCCGAGGCGCTCGCCGTTGACACCGAACTCGCCGTCCAAGCTGCCAACGGAGTTGTTCATCTTGAAGACCTCGATGCCGTTAAGTAGGGCGTTTCTGGTGCCGGGGTTTTGGTTCATCGGCCCGATTTGGACGGTGAGTGGATCTAGGCCGGAGACCATGGTGGAGTTGAGGACGAAGTCGGCGAAGTAGGCGGCGCTTAGGCCGCCGGCGACTGTTGATAGGTCAAGGCCGGTGATGGAAGGCTTGCCGTTGATGTAGACGTTGAAGTAGAGGTCGTTGGCGTACTTGCTGACGATGTCGGCAAAGTGGAGACGGATGAAGTATTGGAATGAATTGTCGACCTTCATTCTCCAAGTAATGTTGAAATTGGGAACCTGCATAAACTAATAACTTTGATATGTATATATACTATACACTAATCCTACTGAAATGATGAATTACATCTGACCCCTAAACCTCTCACTTTCAAAAGTCTTTTAAGTGAATATCTGACCACTATATCAATAGCTGACTTTATATCATATATGTATGGATAGTTTCATCATAAATTAGGTAAGAAGATGACCTGAACATTGGCGTCAGCCATCTGGGTGGCAGTGGAGTAAACCGTCGGCGGCGCAATGAGCGGCGATTCTCCCGGGGGATACGTTATCACATTAGGCTGAACGGAGGCGACGTTACCCATAAATGTAGGATCAAGGTAAGGCTGATCGGATTCCCAATTTCTCCCTAGGGTATCGTTCTGAGCAGTAATCACCGGACCCCCGGAATTCAGCCGGTACACCGTCTGGTATGCCACGTTCGCCATGCCGGAATATTCCCCCTTGGGAAAAACGGCGGTGGCGACGTTGCCGATCAAGATGTCCGGGGCCGACACGAACTCGATCGCGTTGATGTACGCGAAGCCGCCCTGCGCCGGCACGAACGCGACGGAAAACCGCTCCGTCGTAACGTTGACGATAAACTCACGCATCGTCCACGTGGCGTTCTGAAGGTTCGAGAAGTCCTGAATCAAAACGAGCGCGTCTGTCCTCACTTGGAATTTCGCGGTTTTTAAATCCTTCACGTTGTTTTGGATCGGGGCGAAATGGAGCCGGATCCAATGCCATCCGGGTCGGGTCACGTGGAAGGTATACGTGGCTTGGCTTTCGAAAATGCTGGCGGTATTATAGATCGGGGACGGGAGGGTGGGATCGGGCTGCGCCGCCGCGGCGGCGAGATTCCGGCCGCCGTAATTTAAGTATTTGCCGGTTTCGGAATCGCTGGCGAAGACGTGGTTGCCGGCGCCCGTGGTGGGGTTAGGGCTTCCGCAGTCGAAGAGGTAGTTGTCCGGCGGGGTGAAGGCGTCGGATTTCGCGGGGGCGTTGGGTATTGCGGCGGAGGTGAAGACTACGGCATTTGGTGAGGATAATAGGAGGCATGAGATTAGGAGCAGGAGGAACGGCGGCAGTCGGCGGATCCGCCGTGGGGGTGTCTCTTCCATGTCTCCAACTGCGCCTCCGTGTGGTGGTGGAGGGCAATATGAGAGGCAAGGAGGAAGGAGATTAGGGGGGTTTCAGTTATTGTGTTAGAGAGAAATTATAAACGTAGTAAAGATTTGGTTTTTCTTGTTTTTCTCTCTCCTTCGGTTACCGGAAATTCATGTTTACGACTGATTCATTCTGGGAGTCCGAGGTTGTCGGATTGACAATCAAAAGCCATTATTTTATTTTACTTTATAATATTATTTTTGAATAAAACTTTAAGAAATATAATAATTGTATTGGTAAATTTGGTAAATTTTCGTAAATAAGATAAAACACAGGAATACACCATCTCTCAAATGAAAAAGTAACAACCATTTACAACAGCCGCACTACAATTTCTTTGCTCAGCACATGGAAGACAATAATTTGAAATCTGATCTTCAAAGCAAAATTTCAAAATATATAAAGATAATTCGGGCTAAAAATATAATTCTGGGTACAATTGTATACGAGCATCACCATCTTGAATCCGCCTCTCCTCATCGTCTCGGCCAGTTGGCGAAGAGACTAGCCACTTCAGAATTTCCCGAAAATTTCGCCATCTCAGCAAACTCATCCAAAGAATTTCTCCTACAACCCGAAAAATATGCTGCAATCTTCTTGTAATCAAGCATAGGAACCTTCATTCCTTTGTTGATCATCTCTTCCAAATACTTACACGCCTCGTTGGATCTGCCTCTTCGTATAAGCCCACCAATGAGAACGGTGTATGAGTTTTCATCCGGACAGCATCCCTTCCTTTTCATCTCCTCCCAAACCCCACACCCCATTTCAAGATTTCCTGCTACAAAGTAACACTTCATCGTCATGTTATAAGTGTGAATGGATGGTTGAATATTGCTTTGAATCATCTTCTTGTATATCTTAACTGCATCATCTGGTAACCTTTGGTTAACCATCATCTTGATCAAGCCATTATATGTTCTCCCATCGGGCGAACATCCCTTCTCCTTCATCTCCTTCAATAACCGGTACACCATGTTCATATTCCTCTGGTTCCCAAAACCAATCATTAAACAAGTGTAGATAGCAGCATCCGCTTGACACCCAGATTTGATCATATCGTCTAAGTAGCTCATCGCTTCGGTTGTGTTGCCGTGCTTGCAGAGATCATGAATCAAGATTGTGTAGCTTCTAACATTAGGAGGAGGGCCTTTAGATTTCATCACTTCAAACAGCTTGACTGCTTCAGACTTCTTTTGACTCCTCAACAACCCTTCAAGCATTACGTTGTGTGCAACGATATCGGGCTTAAAACCGCCATCAATCATCCCATTCCATACCCTCCCAGCCTCCATCAGATTCTTCACTAAGCACCAACCATTGAGCAAGATTGTATATGTCTTTAAATCTGGAGTGAATTTATGCTCCAATCTTTCAAAAACATCATTAGCTTCTTTCCCTAACCCAGCCCTCCCTAATGCATCCAACAAACAATTGATAGCTTCTACACTAATTTTAAACTTATTTTTCTTCATCAAATCAAGAACTCCAACAGCCTTCCTCCTCTCTTTGGCAGAGGCAAAAGCTTTAAAGCAAATGATAAATGTCTCTACGGAAAGAAAGCCATTCTCCCCCATTTCTTCGAGAACAGAAATCATACTCTCAAACTGACTAGTCTTTCCCAAAATATCAACCATTTTGTTGTAAGTTCTATAATCATGAGCATAATTCGACTGCTCGGAAGCCCAACAAAAGAATCGAAATGCAGGCTTTCGAGCATGCTTAAACCTATGCAACACGGATAACACTAATTCATGACTCAAATCAATCCCACATTCATCCAAGACTGCCTCCATATTCCTATCTACGGCAAAGGTTTCATCAATCACCTCACAAACCCTATCCACCTCCTCCTGATCAGCCTCGAATTCGGCATTATCAGCAGTTAAAGTTCCGTTTTCACCTTCAATCTCAGATTCAGAACTACTCGAACCAACACAATTACAAAAGGACCTAAAACGTCTAAAGCAAGAAAGCGAATCCCCCAATTTTAAGCGAAGAACAGAATTGACTAACGGCAAGCTTTCTTGAAGAGCGAAGAGTGAAGTGGAGTGTGACAGTAGAGGCGGAATTTGACGGTTAACACGATTGAGGCGACTACGAGCAAGAGAATCAAGCAGAAAATACATGGGCAGAGAGCTACCTTTAACTTGCTTTCCTTCAATTTCTCGCCGGTGTCGTAGATGGACTTCCGGGAGTTGTGATGCGGCGGCGCCGGTGACCAGTCCGCCATTTCGAGCGGCGGCGATATTGGGTAGATGTGCGGATTTGGGGATTATTGAATTTCTTAAATGGAAAGGCATTGCGCAGCCATTAAATAGGAAAAGATTGTGAAGGCGTAGCAATGGCGGCAGATTTGGTAGTATGTCGATGGAAAAGGATCTGTGAACTAACGTCTGGTAGAAGGGTTTGGATTCGGATTGCTATATGAGCTGTCTAAATTTGCAGAGTTCGAATATGTTGTACATGATTTATCTTAGCCGCACTCCTAGACTATAAATTTTTCTCATTATAAAGAAAATATTTTTGTAATTTTAATTATGTTTTTCATTTTTGTTTGATTTATTTATTTAAATCCTTAGTTTTGGTCTTAGCTGAGACCACCACGGCTTCTATTTTTGCTTACATTCTACTTGTCTGACATGAGTAAAGGATACATAGCAACAAATAGCAAAATGTTGATCAAAATTTATAATTAAAGCACTATTTTCAATGAATCCAATTCCGAACTCCAGAAACATGAATAAAGAATCCCTATTGTATACCAAAAGAAACCACACTTTCAAAACCAAAACTACAAATCAAAGATACTAAATGAATTCCCACCATACTTCTTTCTGTAAAATAAGATCATCACACCATTTATTTACAGTGTGTTCCTACATTACCTATCACATGCCTGCATTTTCAAGACGAAAATGCTTGCAATCTGCACCTCTTATCATGAAGAAGAACAAATCTGATTTTCCAGAACACTGTAGGGGAGATTGAAGAATAAACATCAGAATAGATGAAATATCAAGCTAAAAAAATCATTCATATAATTATCCGATAGAAGCGGAACTTACTCAGTATCCAAAGCTCATTCTTTGCCAGACCTTGTCAAGAAAAGCCCCTTTCTCTGATCAAATTGATTCTCCGGCGAATGGCTTACACGATTTTGAGCTAAACGAGAAGTGTCGTTTCAAGAAGGGCTTTCCGAGGGAGCCCTTCTTGATTATACTTGATGAGCTGCTCTTAGAACCCTTTACCTCATCTCCACCACGTTTGTGGCGATCAAACAACACATCATTTTCAAGAACGCTTTTTCCAGATTTCTTTCTAGACTTAAGATCCAGTTCAGCTTTCAAGGCCTTTTCAGACATCTTTATAGCCTGTCTTTCACCGTAAGTACAGACCAGGCAAACGGGGTCGTACTTGTTGATTTCGGAAGTCATATGCTCCAAGCATTCAGCATGGTAAACATGTCCACAGTTCAAAATAGAAACCACAGCTAGTTCGTTGGTGGATACGATCTTTTGGCTGCTCCAGCCCCACAAGGATCTGTTAGTCAAAAGCTCTGCACAAACACCACAAGTTTGGAGATCAATGGAAGGAGATTCTGAACTCTGGCGGCTACACTTAGCAGTTTGATCCACACTGAAGCCCGAGTTTTCGCTGTCTAACGACCACCTCTCTTGTCTAGTAGTAATGAGCTCAGAGAACACAGGGATGGCCCAACTGTCTGAAGGTCCACCACTGGAGCCCCTTGCTGGTTCACTGCCCCAATCAGGAGGTAGACTTGAAGATGCATCTTCGTAAATTGAGAATGGTGGTGATTTGGATTCTGGAATTTGGCTAGCAGGTACTTGGTGCAAAAACCGAGATCCACGAGAATAGCGATGGCATCTGGAAGGAGTCAAGTTTGGGGGAAGCAACTTATTTTGAGAAGTTGGAAGAGATGTTGACGAAGAAACAGGCAAGGGAGATAGGTTAACTGGCGATGGGAGTGAAACAGATGGGGATCCTACAGAATCTTTCACCTGAGCAATGAACAGGTAAAAGAAACGTGATGTTAAACTACAGATCAGGTATCGCAACCACATAACGGAAAGTAACATTCTCAACATACCTGTACCACATTGCTGGTGATAGCTTCATCTGCAAAAAAGTGAAAGACCCCTCAAATACAACCGGATAAACTTGATAATTTCGCTGTATAAAACTAAGAGTTTCTATTTCTTTCTAAATGGCGATAAAAGGTCAGCTCATACAATCCAAACCCGACCGGTATGCTTGGAATGTCTCAAGTTAAAATAGTTGGAGAAAGCTTAAAATATGAGCAGGTCATGACTATACAATCTTTCTTGGATCCTGAGAAAGAGCAAAATATCTAATGGAGCTCTGCTTATTGCTGTGTAAGGAGCACATTCTAGGGAATTCAAATGCTTGATGAAGTGAACTTTGTGGTTGCAACTATCAATATGCAGCAAGGGCACAAAAAAGACTCCCTTGTTGGTTCAAACTTCCTTCTCACCGACACCCATGACCGGACATACAAATAAAACAAATTTTTATTCAACTTGTGACCAAATATACATCCATAATGAAGCAGCAGATGATCAACGGCATATATAAACATTCTCCAGTTCAACCACAGTTGAGATCATTATAAAGGCTCGAGAAGAAAACTGCAATTGAGCAAGGCTGCTCCAATTACTGAATTCTAATTTTGCCATTAGACATTCAAAATAAATATGTTGGAGGTGCAAGCAGTAATTTACCTGAAACTTGGAGCTCTGAAACACCACAATTTCCATGAGAAACTAAGGACTTTTGACAATGTGCACGAAGATTACCTTCCTCCAAAGCAAAAGCAGTTCCAACAGCAGTGATGGATTTGACTACTGCATTATCATTTCTTACACCTCCATCGTGCAACCAATTTGCATGTGTTTCTTCCCCAGCTACACGATTATCCCGTCTAAAGCTCCATGATGGTGAATGCTGAACATGTCTCTGCAACGCTCCAGCACTTGGTCCATGTACTATAGTTCTGTCCTTTGCAGCAATGCAACAAGCTGCTCCCATTCTTCTCACATACAGACTAAGAGCAGATAATTTATGTCTGGCTGCCCTCTGTATCAATCACCTCAGAAAATAAACTTGGAGAATATTGGAAACGTTACATGCAAATATGCAATCATTATCATAACATAGACATCAAATACACCCATGATCCAACATCTAAAATGAAAGCTGAAATACGAGCTCCTTGTTCATTCATGTGCTTTTTACAGCATTGTCCTTCATCAAACCAGTCGCCCACAACCCTCAGCAGAAACTAAGGAATTGAGAGCTATATGCTACACCTCATTACACCCCTGAAGTCTGAAAATGTCACTCCATATGAAAAAATATACATACCAATTCCATAGTTTTATTATATCAATTTAAGAAGACAAGAGAAAACAACTTGCTGGAAATGGAGTGAGACCCTTACTTCTAGCCTACTTAACAATGATTACACATAAGGCCAGCTATTGAAAGTTTGTTCCACTACATTGAGCTCACCTAAACCAAAAAGAAAAATTCCAAATGAAGGAAAATCACATTGAACTAAATCACAAACACCGGAAAATGTGCTTTCAATTCAATCTTACTTATCATCCGCATCTATAATGACCAGAATCGGAAGCAGCACAGATCCATATTCAAACCTTTAATCGCTTACAAATCAACAACCAAAATATCACTGCAGATATACCCAACCCTTGAAGATCTAACGTAAACAGCACTCATTGAATCTAACAGAGGCGTAAAATCACAGGACAATCACAATACAATCAAATCTGCATTCATATGAAGAGAATGCACACTTACACCAGTGAACTTTGTGTAAATAGTAAAGTAACAAAAACTAAACAAATATCCATGCACCAATTTACGGATAATAAAAGGAAAACCTCTAGACGCATTTTTCTTGAGATTCGAAATTCATTGCTCAACAGCTCAGAGATATCGAACTACCCTTTTGGCATTATATCATTATATGCACCTTTTCCGACTCAATAATCTACTTCAGGAGACATAATTCCACGAAAACAGCAATAAATAAACAGAAAAAATCCATACACTTCTCAGAACAGCATACAATGATAATCTGATCTCAACATAAAAAGAGGAAATGGAAATTACGTGATCGGCCAGAGCCGTTTCGCCAGTCGCGAACCCTAGAGGATAATTGGTGAGGCGTGCAGGAGTGTAAAAGAGGAGTGATCTATATGCATAAAATATGTATGCAGACATTCAAAGTAAATCTAACACCTATATTATATATATATATGCTCGGAGGGAGAGAGAGAGAGTACTGTTTTTCTCCTACTAGTTATTTACACGTCGGAAAGGGAAGAGGCGGAGATGACGGCTTGTCTAACGGCGTTAGCTAGCTAATTAACATAAACAGAGTAAAATTGCTATATTAATAAAATCTAAAGTGCATGAGCTACGTAATTAGTCGACCTAAAGTTCTAATTATGTGTCTGACACAGCCCATAGGTAACGACGTCGCCGTCCTTAAAGCGAAATAAAGATTTGAAATTTAAAAACGTTTCTCTTTTTTTCTCATAAAGTTTGTGCACAATATTAGTATATTGTTACGAATATCTTTAAAATAATTAAAAATCATTTGTAATGTTAAAGAAATGGGAATCCTTACACTCTAGCTCAAATAACTTTGAACTCCATAATAAAAACACATTGATTATTCTCCTTACATGTTGTTCATCATTTATAAAAGAAATTCGAAAAAGTTTTCTGTAGATAGTTTACTTTATATAAAATTCAAATATATTAGAATAAATTATTTTTGACCAAAACTACTTATTTAGATAATATTTTCTGTGGTATCATACTATCATTGAAAGGTAACCATTTCCGATGATTACGGAAGTACAAATAGAAATAGTCATTTTCATAATATACATCTATACACAATATTTACCACAAATTATAAAGTTTCACTTTTCAGTTATTAATAATAAAATCTGAAATTCAATTATTGAAGTAAAATCTGAAATTCAATTCTTTTCAATAATTATTTTATTATTATTATTATTATTATTATTATTATTATTATTATTATTATTATTATTATTATTATTATTATTTGTCAATTAATGATTTACTAGGATAAGAATATATATTTTCGAAAATACACGAATTTTACCTCTTTTTCAGTGCATATATGACATAATACATAATCCTGGTACCAGTTGAGCAAGTTAAAAATGAAAAACATTAAGATTTTCTTTAGTAATTTTAGCTATATTGTTATATTATTATGATAATATTTATTTTATTATATTATTTCTATACTCTCGTATTTTATTTCTGTTTGAAGAAGTGTTGCGCAGTTGATTTCTTAATTCTTATAACGTACGCGAAGTGCTTGGTACGCAATTGCTGCTTTTCATGTTACACGAAAGCATCTAAAATCTTTGAAATAATATGTGGGAAAAAACATATGGACTAATACTCTTCGATTTTAATAAAATCACCAATTCTTTTTTTTTTTTTTACCTTGGCATTTTGAGTCCTAATTTCTTCATATATTCAGATTTTACTGTCTGTGGGCCATGATAGAAAGGCCCACTTACAAACTATCATCCTCTACCCAATATACCATTTTTATATGGGTACCCATATTAACCAACCCGATTCTACATTAGTATAATAATATTACTTTTCGGAGAATAAAAATAAATAGATGAGCATAAAAAATTAGTATCGTCGCCATCAATTTTCGGAGTACTAGAAATGAAATAATTTATTAGGTTCAAATTATTTACCAAATTTAATTAGGTTGTAAGTTCAACTATTCGTTATTTGAGTAGTTGGCCTTCCATGGCCAATCTTCCTTGATAAAAACGGAAGATAATGCAGCGAGCCACCTATTTAGTATACATATTAATAAACAAATAAATTATTAATTTGTCACACCAATAGTCATCAATTTGAAGATAACAATTAATATAAGGTCATAGCTGGAAGTCAACTATTGATAAGGGTGGGAAGTCAAAACTTTAATAAGGGGAATCCTTGTATACTCTCCAATGATATAGATCTTGAATTTTCGTCTTGTTTGACACAATTTTATGAGTTGACATTTGGTGTAAGCCTTGAGAAACCCGCACGCTTCTATATAAAATTACATAAAAAAATATATAAATAGCATTATAGTAATTATCTCCAACAGATCCGATTTTAAAATTAATTATATCACATTGAATTTGTCTAGTAATCTTAGTATTCATTTTCGGACTTCCCATCATAGTCGGATTGTTTCTAAATAACCAAAGTTTATTAAATGGGTTTCACACATGTACCAACTTAAATCAATTATAAACTTAAAATTGCGGATTATTCTCCTCTAAATACATCAATTTTTTCCAATTTTCATTTTTGCACACGAATTTTCAATTTAGCTTTTAAATACACAAACTTTTGATTTATTTCAAATTGCACATCGAGAAAAAATCTGATGAAATCAAGCTGACATCGCATTTTTCGACGTGACGTGGCTGTTGACATGTCATGTGAGTCATAGTCGATCTTATTTGATTTTTCAATAAATACACAGACTCTTTACAGTTTTCTTTTTGCACATGAACTTTAAATTTAATTTATTTTTTCACACAATCAAAATCTATAATTTTTTAATTATAATTTTTTTTAATAAGATTCTTAAATTGAATGGTCGAATTAAGTGGAACAAACCAATCAAAATAAGTTTTTTAATGATAATTAAGAGATCATGGCAATGGAAAATGACAAGATCATCGAATTTAACTTGTCGATTCGGTAAAATGAAATGGAACAAATTGAGAAATTACAGTTATTCAAGAAATGAAATCAATCCTCACAATCTAATTTGTTTGGTTTAGAATCATGAGGGAATCAAATCTCTAAAATATTTTTTGTGACTATTTGGTCAAAAAATGAGATTTAGTTTAAAAAAAAAAGAGATTTAGAATTTAAAAAAATAAGGTTTAGAATAAAAAAATGAGAATTGAATTCAAATCAATGTGGTGATTGGACAATAAAAAATGAGATAATCAAATACAATGAAAGAAACTCATTATAAAAATTTAAACAAACACTCAATAAGACAATTAGGGTTAAGCTTGGTTTGGTTAATTGCCTATTTAATATAAAAAAAAAATAATTTAATCGATTTGTTCAACTTACTTCGATCATTCAATACAAAAATCTTATTAGAAATAAATAATAATTAAAAAAATTCTAAATTTCGATTGTATGCAAAAATAAATTAAATTTAAAGTTCATGTGTAAAAAGGAAAACTGTAAAGAGTTTTTATATTTATTGAAAAATCAAATAAAATTGATTATGACTCACACGACACATCAGCAACCACGTCACGCCGGAAAATGTTACATCAGCTTTGATTTCACCGGATTTTAGATTTGTGTGTAATTTGAAACAAATCAAGAATTGATGTATTTAAGGGCTAAAATGAAAGTCGTGTGCAAAAAAATGAATTTGAAAAAAAATGATGTATTTAGAGGATAATAACATAAAATTAATTATATGAGTCTCACACATTTACCAATCTAAATCAATTCTTTTAAATAACCGCGCCGGAAAGAAAGAAGATAAATTCAACGGCATGAAAAAAGTATAATAAACTCAACTTAAAAGTGAACGTGAAAAACGAACATAAGTTATTTGATACAATGGTTTTAGCATCTATCATTTGGTTCGAAGCCTACAATAGGGTAGCTTCACCAATGGTTACTAACTATATCAGGCGTATTCAAATTGCATACAATTCCATTTCCTTTTACATTCTCTTAAAATTAATTATTTCATCTACAAAAATTACAATTTTAACCCTTCACTCATGAAATCACATATTTACAAACCAAAATTACAAATTTTACTATCTAATTATTAATCTTGATCAACCCCTAATCATGATATTGGCCGAATATAAGTTGACCCAACATTAGTACTCAAAGCATTTGTCCATTTCCTTTCGTAGTGTTCGGAGCATCTAACAGCCACGAGCTTTTATTTTGTCCTTTCAATGATCCATTTGACTATTCATCACCAAGTGGAGTTTTATATGCTACTATTAGGCGGAATAACAAAGATCACATGTAAATTACAAAATTCAACTTTATTGTACTTAATTTCAATATAAATTGTTTAGACTATTCAAATTGACTTGGAATTTATTTATTTCTCTAATTAAAACTCCTTACTAATTATTAATTCAATAAATATATTTATTTACCAAATCAATGTTATAACTAATGTGACGAAAGATGTGCCCTAATAAATGTGTGTGATCCCCCGTCTCCTCGGAAACCCTTTTGGCAGAGAGCAGGCGAACATTCCTCCTCCTGCCACGTGTACTGGGCCCCACTACCCCAAAATACACAATCCGGCATCTAAGCCCTTTCCTTCCATAATTCTACATCGCCCTCTCAAATATCGCCGTCGCGTCCGGATATAAATAAACATATATATATATATATATTTTATTTTTAATATAGTATACTTTTATTACCTTTTTCCGCTTCTGAAACGCTCGCCTCTCTCTCTCTACTATCTCTCTCTGCCTGCATTAGCCAGTTGCCGTTACGGGTATTACTGCATTTATTGCCGTGCGAGCATCCTCGTGATTCGTACCAGTACTTTGTGGAGGTATTGATTCGTTCTGAACGGACTGTTGGGTTTTCGATCTGAGAAGAATTTTTGGGATTTAATTTTTCGATTTAATTTTTCGCGTGTTCGGTAGCTGATTGAAGGTTGTTTTTCAGTGCGCTGACGCTTGATTCATCGATTGATAAATTGTACGGAGAATTCGTCGTTGGT
The DNA here is from genome assembly GCA_028984105.1 of Lavandula angustifolia. Taxonomy (NCBI): domain Eukaryota; kingdom Viridiplantae; phylum Streptophyta; class Magnoliopsida; order Lamiales; family Lamiaceae; genus Lavandula; species Lavandula angustifolia. The sequence continues at coordinate 25,096,309 of CM054824.1, forward strand.
GATAGAGAGATGGCGGTGTCGGGGCCCTTGGATAGATTTGCGAGGCATTCTTGTAAGTGTAAAGTTTTTCGATTTTTATTGTTTTCGATTGGCATTGGCTGTTAATTAGCCGTGGTTGTTTGTACCTCTTGAGATTTAGGGGTTTCCGTTCAATGTGTGAATAATGTGAAGGTAATTAGTTTTCAGCTGTTTGGGCTTGTCAATTTGATTTGTCTCTCTGTTATTAGTTTGAACTAGGGCAGTCCAGGAGAAAAATTACATTTTTTGTTTGGGTGGGTGGGTTTGGGGGGATTCAATTATCTGTTTCCTGTATCATCTTCATTGTTAGCTTTTTGATAATAAATTTTTGTATAAGCTGTACTTTACTTCTTGAGTGTTCATCTTATTCTGTCTCAAGTAATTTTCGCGATATTGGAGTTCCATAGATAGCTAATGAGCCAGATCTTGAATGTTGAACATTATTGTTAACATCTTCCATTTTAAGAGTACTGCTGCATTTAGCTTACATTGCATATATTAACATTTTGTTGGCTTGAAGTGTTTAAGTAGTGATGCGAAGATTTACTGATTCTTAGAACTGAATACTAAATGTCACACATAGTTTTTTTAATTTTCAAATATTTGATATCTACTTGTGATTATTTAAAACAGGCATTGAGGGTTCATCTGGTAATGAGGATAGAAGAGAAAGAAAGTCTGATTTTGAGATATCAGAAGATGAGAGAAGGATAAGAATTGGCACTTTAAAGAAGAAAACACAGAATGCATCTTCAAAGTCTGATTTTGAGATATCAGAAGATGAGAGGAGGACAAGAATTGGTACTTTAAAGAAGAAAGCACTGAATGCATCTTCAAAGTTTAAGCATTCTCTCAAGAAGAAGAGCGGTAGAAGAAAGAGTGATGGTCGAGTCAGTTCCGTTTCAATTGAAGATATCCGGGATGCAGAGGAACTGCAAGCTGTTGATTCATTCCGGCAAGCCCTAATATTGGAAGAGCTTCTGCCAGAAAAGTTTGATGATTACCATACAATGTTGAGGTTATTATTCATAATTTTTACTTTTATTCATGACCAGAGATGGGAAGTGAAAATGTTGGGGAGAACTGAAACAAGGGTTGGAATCTTTGTCATATAGTAGTAATAGGCTCTATCAAAACTTCAAATTACAAGGGAACTTAAGAAAACACACTACATGAATTAAAAGTTGAGTTAAGAGGTGTCTTATATGTATGCACCACAGATACATCTACCCAAGTGCTTTGGAGTTAACTTGCAGATTTGCCTCCATGAGGGGGATGACTAGTAATAGTTAGACTCCACTGCATAATTCACGAAGCAATTTCTAAACTGCCTAGGTTATACAGACACTCTCTTCATTGGTGCACTCAGACTTCTGGGTTTGATTCTTGTTTCTTTTGATTTTCTTATGAATGGGCGACTGTCCAAAATTTCTAAGAATATTGAGGTGTGTGCTTGCAGGTTTTTGAAAGCAAGGAAATTTGATATTGAAAAATCAAAGCTCATGTGGGCTGATATGATCCAATGGAGGCGTGAATTTGGTACTGACACAATCCTAGAGGTAATACTTTCTCCTACTGCTAGCGATTCAAGAGAATACATGAATTTATTCTTGTTCTTTTTCTCTAGCATTTTCAGCTTCCAAAAGTTATCTCAACCATTTATTTGTCCACCAGGATTTTGAGTTCAAAGAGTTGGACGAGGTTTTGAAGTATTACCCCCATGGCTATCATGGAGTTGACAAAGAGGGAAGACCAGTATACATAGAGAGACTAGGGAAAGTCGATACTAACAAACTCATGCAAGTCACCACCATGGATCGCTACATAAAATACCATGTCAGAGAATTTGAGAAATGCTTTGCGGTTAAGTTTCCAGCTTGTACAATTGCTGCTAAAAGGCACATCGATTCAAGTACGACAATCTTGGATGTTCATGGTGTGGTATGTCTTACTCTTTTTTGCATAAATATTTTGGATGATGGCCTTGATTCAGGTTTCCATTCTACTTAACAAATTGTGCAAATGTATTTGATTTCTGATATGTCTGCCTGGTCATTCTACAGGGGCTTAAAAACTTCTCGAAGAGTGCACGGGATCTCATTACACGGCTCCAAAAGATTGATGGTGATAATTATCCTGAAGTAATCCCTGTGAACTTTATTTAATATGTTTTCACTATTATCAATATTCTGTCTATTAATATGTACGTCCTAATTGCAGACGCTTCATCAAATGTTTATAATAAATGGTGGTCCTGGCTTCAAGCTATTGTGGAATACTGTAAAGAACTTTTTAGATCCCAAGACAGCTGCTAAAATTCATGTATGCATGCTTTTACTTTTCAACATTTAGAGGCTTTATATTACTTGGTTGAGTTATAAATCATTATCTTTAATCAATGCAGGTTCTTGGATATAAATACCAAAACAAGTTACTTGAAATAATTGATGCCAGGTAAACTCTAAAATTTCATCTTCTCTTGTAACTACCTAACTAACTAACTACCAATGAAATCTCGAGTGAACTTACTATATTTTATGTGCTTGTGCAGTGAACTGCCAGAGTTCTTAGGAGGAACATGTACATGTGCCGATCAAGGTGGTTGCCTCTCTTCTGATAAAGGACCCTGGAAAAATCCACAGATACTGAAGGTCCAAACTTGCCTATGTTATAATTTTATATACATATTTTCCCATGATGCAACACTGTACATTCATGATTTTCAAATTTATTTTAGTATGAAGATAGTTGACAGTCTTAGTGGTGCAGATGGTGCTTAATGGTGAAGCAAGACGTGCCAAGCAGATTGTTAAAATTATCAGCAGTGACGGGAAGGTAGTATATGCCAAGCCTCATTACCCCATGGTATGCCTATTAGGATTGTTTCTTAACATAGTTTGGCTCATATTCTGTCAGCCTCTTATTTTGTGTGAACACGTGTTTTATAACTTGGTTTTGTAACAGCTGAAAGGAAGCGATTCTTCTACAGCAGAGTCTGGTTCTGAAGCTGAAGATATTGCTTCACCAAAAGCCAGTAGAAGTTTTTCGCAACTTCGGTTGACTCCAGTTCGGGAGGAGGTATGGATAAGCTAATTTCACAACTTTGGTTGAGGCTATATTTCATGAAATAGGAATTTACTCCTACCTATGGTGGCCTAATTCCAGGAAACTTTTGTTTTTATGAATCCGTAAAATGCCTTCCAATGGATAGAATTGGGGCTGGATTGAGGGGGCCATTATATATTAAGCACAAGTGGGTTGAGTTTATTTCATCTTTCATGGATGCTCAGGTGATTTTGACTTTTTTTTCAGGCCAAGGCTGTAGGATCCACAGGTCATTTTGGTGATTTATCTGGATACGACGAGTATGTTCCCATAGTTGACAAAGCTGTTGATTCTGGATGGAAGAAGCCAACAATCACTGAAAATTTTGGTATTGCTGAAGGTTAGTATGTCATGATTGCTTTAAAAGTTCTATATTCACCAGTGTCCTGGTTCCATCTTTAAATTACTCTATATGGTTTTACTATGTCTGCATTATATCTGCTTGTCTATTTTGTATTTTTTTTTCTTGTTGCCTTTTTTGTAAATTGTGTACACCACACTATCTCCTGTGTCTGTACTCATGAGCATATCTATGCTTATTAGTCTTGTGTATAGTTTTGCTTGTTTCCTTATTTTCTTTTCTCGTATTGTATTAATGTGCATGTAAACATGACTGAAGATAAGGCAGGCAGTGTGATGTTAACCACCCTCTTCAAATGTTATTTTAGTTAATTACATATATCTTAGTTATTTGCTGATGCTTGTTACTAGTTACCGAACACTGTATTTTCATAACAGTTGTCTTTTATTGTGTACATTATGTGGATGGATTTATTTTTTGGACCTTCCTTTATGCTAAACAGCCTTTCTTCTGTTCTTCCATAATGTTAATATTTTGTGAAATTCTTGATCCAGGACCACCACCTGATACTCAGAAAACACCAGCGGGACTTCGTGCTCATGTTTTGGCAGCTCTTATGACATTCTTTATGACTCTTTTCTTGTATTTCCGTACAATATCATGCCATATCAAGAAGAAACTTCCTAACATATCAACGCAGCACGACGAAGAATTTGCCTCTCACACACTTCCAAAGGAGGAGTTTAGACCGTCATCATCAACATCATCTTTTAGGGACACAGAAATCCTATCTTCTGTTCTGAAGAGGTTGGGTGAGCTCGAAGAGAAGGTGAGTACTCTTAAGTCAAAGCCATCCGAAATGCCCCATGAGAAAGAAGAACTGCTGAACGCTGCTGTTTACCGCGTGGATGCCTTAGAAGCAGAGCTTATTGCTACCAAGAAGGTATCTATCTTCTATTTGCAATAGTTAAACGTATTTACTATCACAGAATTGTTTGCGACTTATGTTTTGTTCATGTATTCTAGTGTTAGAACTTAGAACTGAAATGTTTCTTTTTTTCCCCAGGCTCTGCACGAGGCTTTAATGAAGCAAGAGGAGCTTCTTGCTTACATAGATAGTCGGCACTTCTCTAAACATCAAGTGAGTTAACTCGATTTTCTCTTGTCACCTTTATAATAACGCGAATCGCGATAATTCATGCTGACATGCCTTGTTTTGCTTTTTGGTCCAGAAGAAGAAGTTCTGCTGGTAAGCTGCAATCTCAGTTGGCGATTGGATATGGTAGGATTGTGTAACTGTAACCTCCCATCAGAAATGCAACTGAGTGCCTAACCACAACCATCTTACGAAGTTTTGTTGTAGCATCTATAACGGCTTCCGGTTTAGGGGGAGATTTAACTGACCATGTATGTAAATTTCGTTGACGGTAAATTTTACCAAACATCACATTTAACCAATGCATTATTGCATGGTAACTACAATGGCTTATAATCTTGAGGCATTTTACTGAACTGGATTTTATTATTTGTGCCCTCTGTGACACTTTATAGTTGGTCGGAATATTGCAAAGATGCTGGTTGTTATCTTTCCTAAAATGAATTGATAATTGATAAATTAATAGTTTAGGAAAAGGTTTCAAATGATGGTGTGTGAAAATTCTGCATACGTCCATGGTTATTATACTTGCAATTTGTTAGGAGCCACTTGCTCAACGATATGGTGCATTATTTTCCACAACTAGAAGCAGTATTTGCACTTTTGCAACAAAATTAAAGAACAGCAAAAATATTCAGAAAGTTGAAAATCTTTCTATATATATTCTTGGTGGGGTGCATGAAATTCACCTGAAATTTTGAACAATCCCAACAAACTGTTGTAAGATTCCAACACAAACAGCAGACACTGCTATTTACACAAGATTCAAACATGTTCTGAGAAACACAGCAAACTCATATGAGAGATGGAAAAGCTTTTTGATCCAAAAAGGCACCATCTTCAGAAACAACCAAACACCCATGATTTAGAAAGCAAAGAATCTCTTCTTTTTCTTCTTCTGCTTCTCCATGAACGCGATGAGTTCCTCTTGTCGAACCAGAGCATCCTCCAGACTCTGCAAACACTCACAAAACCACCATTTTCCATTCACTTCGTGCAAAATCACAAAGACTAGCTAGATGAAAGACAATGATCAATTTTGCTTACCTTTTTGGCCGTTGACAGCTCTTGCTCCAGCATTTCAATGCGTTTCAAGGCGTTGCTCAACATCTGCTCTTTCTCCGGTGGCATGGTAGTAGGCTTTCGGTTGAGGACATTCACTTTGTCCTCTAACTCGTTCATCCGTTTCAACATGATGAAGTAGTCCTCATCTGAGATGACCGGTGTAGCTGAGGTGTGAGTGTCAACATGCATGGTGGAGGAGTAGAGAGTTGCGTCGGTGAGTCTCTTAGGCATGTTTCGTGTCACACGAAGCATGGCCACGACTCCCATTACGACAGTCAATGCTCCCTTCAAGAGATGGTTGCTAAGTCCCTCAGGAGCCTTGGAACCAGGGAAGTTATCTATGGCTAGTGGTGGAAAAGAAGGCAAGAATCAAATTTTGACCTACTTTTCTATACAATTATGCAAAAGTTGAATGATAAGTGAATTTTGAACTTGTGGGTGATGTTTTTTTACCTTTAGGAAGAGTAAAGTTGCCGGTTTTCTCTGCTTTCGTCACAAAAGTTATTACGGGCTTGTCTACTACGGCTTCGTATTCAGCATGCTTGTATTCACTTGGTAGTTGTTTGGTTGCCTTTACATGAAACAATATAGAGTTAAAGATGAAGAAAACAAGCATATATCTTAAGTTGAATGAGTAAAGCAAACTCTACACATAATTTTCAATATTTTGAGAAAACATATGGATTCCAAACATACTTCTTGAACAGGAGAGAGTTGTGAGTGAGGAATATCATCTCTAGCAGCTCTTGGAGAATCAGTTTGTTCACATGCAGCAGGAAGGACGATTTTGTTTGTCGATTTGTGCTCATTGTTTCTGACCATCTTGCATTCACATTACAATAGAAGAGTTTAGGCAACTGGCAACTTGAAATAGAACTAGAATAGAAGCTGCTAGCATTATATATAAACCTTCATAATGTCAGGGTCATTCCAAGGTCCCTTATCCGAAACCATGCAACCGCCTTTCTCTGCACACGTGCACGTACCACCCAAGAACTCCGGTAGCTCACTGAGACAAAATCGAGCAAAGAAATGTCCGTATAAAAGACGGCCCTTACACTATTGATAGTAACCAAATTGTGATGAGAAACAGAATTTGGAAGGTAATTAACTCTACCTTGCATCTATGACTTCAAGAAGCTTGCTCTGGTATTTGTTACCCAAAACCTAATAAAATGAAACACATGAACTTTGTTAGACGAAGATCGACAGAATGGGACTACGTGTTAAAGAGAGGTAAATGAAAGTCACATGGATCTTGGCTGTTGTCTTTGGATCAATAAATGATTTAACGGTACTCCACAAGAGCCTGAATCCGGATCCTGCATTGATGATGTACATTCGGCATAGAGTCTGAAAGAGACCGAACGATACCAAGCGAAGAACAAATAAGATTTCAATCGAGCAACTTCAAGAAAAAGAAAGAAAAGGATTTAATGAAGAGGAGAGAAAGAAGGTACTACCTCAGGGTAATTATCACCATCAATTTTCTGAATGCTCTGAACGAGTTCCCTTGCAGCCTTATTGAAGCTTTTCAATCCCTAAAACAAGAATTCAACTTTCTTGAGAAATTCAACTCCTATTTCATGTCTTATATTACTAATGTCTTGATAGATATAACTGAACAAGACTCATATATTTCAGTCACATAATGTCAGAATTTAGACAAATACATGTATCCACAGAAATTCATCATTCCTTACAGACATCCCATTGTATAAGATTTACTATTTCCATTTATGTCCAGAATTTATCTATGAAAGGCCCATTTATATGTAACTTTCAAGAATTTCATTACAGAAATCCAATTATATAAGATTATATATCTCCGTTGATTTCAAGAAACTTAGCAATAAAAGGCATATTTATGTTCCTTAAAAGTCCTATTTCATGTCTTAACTTACAATGGATCTAAAATCTTGGTACATAAAACTTAAAAAAATCATAATTCATTACAGAAATCCAAACTATATAAGATTATCTATCTCCATTGATTTCAAGAAACTTATAGCAATAAAAGGCCTATTTACGTTACTTTCAAGAATATGATTTGTAAAAGATAGGCCAACATACCACTCCTTGAACATCCAAAATGGTTGTGCTCTGATCAATGTGCTTCTTGGCTGCAATGGAGCAGGCTGGGAACTTATCAATGAAGGTCCGCTCAAACTCCTGCACATGGTACTTCAGATAGCGGTCCAACGTCGTGACTTGCAGGAGCTTGGTTGAATCAACTTGACCGAGCTTCTCGATGTAAACCGGCCTTCCCTCTTTGTCAACACCATGATGCCCCTGTGGGTAGTACTTAATAACCTCATCCCTCTCCTTGAATTCAAATTCCTACAAGAGCAAAAAAGAAAGAACCAAACTTCTCAAACTAAGATGCAATTGTCAAATTCCCAATGACGTTTACAATCTTGGTTTAGAAATTGTAGAAGTTGAATAAAGGTGCCAAAATTCTCAATATTTGATCATTCGCTGGAAATAATTTCGATCTAGTAGTAAGTACTTTTAATTTAAATAAAGGTGTTTAATTTCTGAATACTTAATCATTTAGCAATCTAAGAGTAAGTTTAATTTGTACCTCCATGATGTTATCAGAACCAAAGTCTTTCCTCCACTGAATCATATCAGCCCACATTTGCTTTGTTTTCTCAATATCAAATTTCCTTGCCTTCAAGAACCTCAGCAACAGATGGTAGTCATCATGCTTTGCAGGGAGCAACTCTTCCAGGATGAGAGCCTGGCGCAAGGCGTCCACAGCCTGTGATTCCCCGGCATCACGCTCGTCCTCAAAGGCAACGGACATGACTCGGCTGTTACGCCTGCCCCTCTTGGTCAGAGAGTGCCTGAACTTGGAAGAGGCACTAATTGCCTTCCGGAAGGAACCGGGCCTCTTCTTCCTCTCATCTTCCGGGATATCCATGTCGATTTTCTCAAGACCTGCATAAGAGTTTTTCTCAACAATGAAACTTGTGCTGCACCAGCAAGACAGCAACATAAGACTATCAATCTATCATCCGTAGCCCTTTTATCAACTCTCTAAGCATCCAAACACGCATAAAACCTTTACATGCTACAAATTTTGACTAATGATGAACACTAAATTCAAGATTCCTTATAAAGTTGGATAATATTTAGAAAATGGGCCGCTGACCGCCTTAAAAGGTCTAATAAAGAGAAAATGTTTATATTCAAAGAACATAATCAATACCAAGTTGATGTGGGACTACAACAGATAGAACTTTTTAGAATTCATATTTCTATCCTCACGTAATCTCACCATTTTTTTCCTTTACAAATATCACTAAAACACCAATTCCAACCACAAACATAAACATAAAACTCAAAAATCAAATGAATTCTCCTTAATTTACTAGACATTCATATACATTGAACAAGAAATAATGAATAAAGGGGGTTGAAGAACAACTCACTCATGATTGCAGTTCGAGAAGCACGATCACATTAACAACCAGAATTGAAGAGACGTTTTTATCAAAATTCCGCTGATACGATCCAACGATCACGAACATGCACTTTACCTGCAACCCCAAAACGAGCCAAGCTAAATCAAATGCTCTTCACAAATCACACAATAAATCAATTAAAAAAAAAAAGATATGCAGATTATGCATATCTTGCTTTAGTCAATTTGCATTCAATAACACAATTACAAAGATAAACTACACCCACCAAGAATATGAGGAACAGAAAAAGATTTCAACTTTTTGACAATCTCTCTTCAAGAGAGAGAGAGAGAGAGAGAGAGAGAGAGAGAGATGGCCAGAGAGAGGGAGAAAAAATAAAAAAAAAGAAGGAAGCTACAATATGAGTGAGCGAAAAAATGGAGGGCTAATAATAGAGAATAAAACGGGGCAGTGGTATTACCTGATTAGGAATCAAAGGCTACCCATTATTCGCTCCCTCCCATTGTATATACATGGAGAGATTTTGTTAATGCGTTGATGATTGCTGGCCTTCTCATTCTATATTTATTAGCTATTACAGTTGGCTCCGTCTTCGCCTGCGATGATTGTACGAAGTGCGAGCCACTCCGCCGAATGCATGAAATTTATATTCAATATGTCGACATAAGATATTATTATAATAACTCGAATTATATTATTAGTGGTGCACCACTAATTAGATTGTGTATAGTCTTAATTTTAATTTTAATACTCCCTCTGTCCCAACGAGCTGTGCTCGTTTTCCTTTTTAGTTTGTCCCACTCATCTATTCCTGTTTCCAAAAAAGGCAAATTTTTACACACAATTACTCACTCTCTTTTTATGGGACCCACCACTTCACTCACATCTAACAACTCTCCTTAATCTACGTGCAAAAAAGAAATGAGCACAGCTCAATGGGACGGAGGGTGTATGATATAGTAAGCATTTTGTTTTGAATAAGACAAATTGACAAAAATAGTCCTCAAACTTCGCGTTTTTGCGAATTTTGTCCTCAAACAATTTTTTTTTTGTTTTTTTGACCCCCAACTCCTTGTTTTTGCGATTTTAGTCCTACCGTTAGATTTTCCGTCCATTTTAACGGTAATTCAATTTTAATTTTAAAAAACAAAAAAATTAAAAGGGCAAAATCGGAATTTTTATTTATATGGACCAAAATTGCAAATGAAGAATTATTTGGGACCTATTTAGCAAAATTAAATAGTTTAAGGACTGATTTCACAAATTTTACAGAAATAAGCTAAGTGATTCGTATCGACGAGATTTTGAATTATTTGGGACAGCTAAAAAAAAGAGAATTTGGACGTTGGGACTGCCGAGAGGAGGTAGAGGACGGCCGGAGCGAGGGCGGAGAGCGCGCGGCGGCTGCTTTTTCGGGGCCGCGCGAGATGCTCCGCCGTTTCGCACTCGCAGCGGCTCTCCCGGCGACGGCGTGGGGCGGGGCTGGTGCGGCGCGCGACGTTAGCAAATTTAATGCAAAATCTCGTCGATACGAATCAATTAGCTTATTTCTGTAAAATTTGTGAAATCAGTCCTTAAACTATTTAATTTTGCTAAATAGGTCTCAAATAATTCTTCATTTGCAATTTTGGTCCATATAAATAAAAATTACGATTTTGCCCTTTTAATTTTTTATTTTTTAAAATTAAAATTAAATTACCGTTAAAATGGACGGAAAATCTAACGGTAGGACTAAAATCGTAAAAATAAGGAGTTGAGGGTCAAAAAAACAAAAAAAAATTATTTGAGGACAAAATTCGCAAAAACGCGAAGTTTGAGGACTATTTTTGCCAATTTGCCTTTAAATAAAAAGTTTAGTTGGGTCTGTGGAGAGGGAATTGGTGACCGAGTGAAGATGGCCAAAGCCCGGAAAATTTTGTATTCCATAATTTGGACTCTTTAATTTTGTTTCATACTATATTTATTATAATAATAATAATTTATAACAATCTCAATTTAATTGTAAGTAAGATGTAGAGGGAAAATTTTGATTTATGTCATATTATGATATATATACACTCCTATATATCACTTTCTATATAAATGATTCGTGATAAATGTAACACTAATGAATGTAATACATAATCCAAATTAACGAACAAAGAAACTTTCGAGCTTTTATCTTTGGAGAATTCGGACTTGTGATATTTTAGGGGACAATCACCTTAATAAAAAAAAAAACTATTCACTCAATCTCGTTAAAAGTAGTTTATTTTTCTCTTTGAATTGTTTTACTAAAAATAACTCATTTTAAAAAGTAAATATTATTTGAACCAAATTTAACTATTAAAAATTCAAATATTCTACTATATATAAAAACATGTCACAAAAAGTACTTAAATTTAATCATACAAGAACCGGACCGTATGATTCAACTCGGTTTTGCTCTCTTACACTTGAGCCGCCAATCTTGAAGCCAAAAAAAAACCTAGAATTTGGTCGTCGATTTCATCTCTGTAATAACGTGCTCTCTCGCACCGACACACTCACTCTCGAATGCTAGCAGCAATGGCGGCTTCCAACCTCCTCTCTCAAGCCCCAACACTTCCGCACACGAAATTAATCAAGCTTTCTTCGAGCCAATTCGCCACAAACCTAATTCCCCCCTTCAAATTGAAGCCAGTTTCAGCATGTCTGAAAGCACGACTTCCTAATCCCAGGGCAGTTCTCTCAACTTCGGAGCCGATAACCCAGAATTTCGAGCACTGCTTCACGAAATCCGATGATGGACACCTCTACTGCGAGGGGATTAAGGTCGAGGAAGTGATGGAGGTCGCCGAGAAGAGGCCGTTTTATCTCTACAGCAAGCCGCAGATAAAGCGGAATGTGGAGGCCTATAAAGAAGCGTTGGAGGGCTTGAATTCGATCATCGGTTACGCGATTAAGGCCAATAATAATTTGAAAATCTTGGAGCTTTTGCAGAGTTCGGGATGTGGAGCTGTTTTGGTTAGTGGGAATGAGCTCAAGTTGGCGCTTCGTGCTGGATTTGATCCCACTAGGTATATTTTTAGTATCAGATTTCAATTCAGTTCTTGCTTGAATTTGCTATCTTTTAAGAAAATGACGGTTGAGTTTCATCAATTCTTCAATTCATTTTAAGTGGGAAAAAATATGACGATAGAGAAAGTTATAAGCTTGTAAAGTACTAGCTTTTCAAATTCTCTGGAGAGAGAGAGACAGAGTATTGTAGATTTGACTCTTTTTAGAGCTATGAATTTGCAAATTGCTGTAATAGAATGAAATAACTTTTGAAATTTAGTTTTAGTTTTGCATACTAAACATATTATGGCTTTTGAAGTGTAGTTAGTTTTAAGTTTTGCAATTTTCATACTCCTAGCATGTACTGAACTATTGATTCTACCAAAAGATAAAAAGCGCAAATTTATTTGCACTTACAATGTAGCAGATTGCGATTACCTTTTTTTCTGCCTAAAGAAGTAAAGATAGTATAGCCTGCATCAATATGTTTGCACTATATGGTAAGTATCATGTAGTACGTCTTACTACTTAAAGATAAGATCCCACATTTAATGGTGCTGTAGGTGTGTCTTCAATGGAAATGGAAAGATACTCGAGGATCTAGTCTTGGCTGCGGAAGCAGGTGTTTTCGTGAACATCGATAGCGAATTTGATTTGGAGAACATCGTGGCTGCATCAAGAATTGCTGGGAAGAAGGTCAATGTGCTGTTGCGCATTAATCCGGATGTCGATCCTCAGGTATTGTAAAGCCTTTCGGACTGAAGTTTAATTTGCTTGCTTTCGAGTTATTGCTTGATTTTTTTTAAAGTTATTTTCATTATACAGGAATAACTATAATTGAAGTTTACAACCAGTGAACAGTGCATTTGACTTTCTATGTTGATTACTGCTTCCATATTCCTGGTTCGGATTAGACGAGCCTAATAGATAGTAGGACCTCTTTCATTTTTATTAAGTTTACGATCTAAGATTTTTTGTTCTAGAATTATATCATGATTTGTTCGTCATACATCTTCCAAATTCAATGCTTTGAACTTGATTCCAGTCCTAGCAGATTTTTTTTAGCATATCAGATGCAACTTTGCTGCTATAGATGTGATTTTCGTCTCCTAATGGAAAATCTTCTCTGCCAGAAGATGTATTTTCAGTTGTTCATAATCCTCAATTATTATGAGTTGCTAGCATTTATCGCTTTTTTTTCATTACTCTTTTCTTGCGAGCAGGTTCATCCTTATGTTGCTACTGGAAATAAGAACTCTAAATTTGGTATTAGAAATGAGAAGCTGCAGTGGTTTTTAGATGCAGTGAAATCACACCCCAAAGAGTTGAAACTTGTTGGGGCCCATTGTCATCTCGGCTCTACTATTACGAAGGTACCCCCTTCGCCATTCAGAGTTATTATGATCATCTCTTATTTTTGAAGCATATGCTATCCAAGTGTCTAACCTTTACGTACTGATATATATATATATATATATATATATATATATATATATATATATATATATATATATATATATATATACCTCGGGTTTCTGCTTTGTTTGCAGTAGGATTACTATTTTGTAATTTTGCAAGTTAATTGCTTCTTCAGGTAGACATTTTCAGAGATGCCGCAGTTTTGATGGTGAACTACATTGATGAGATCCGATCCCAAGGTTTTGAGATAGATTACTTGAACATTGGAGGTGGTCTAGGAATCGACTACTATCATACTGGAGCCGTCCTTCCGACTCCTAGGGACCTAATCGACACTGTAAGATGGTTGCATGCTTACTGCCTTTATTAATATTCATTTTTTATAGGTTGCTATTTTTTGCTTAACTCGTATAATGGAAACACGTTTATTCCCTTTACAGGTGCGTGAATTGGTCCTTTCACGGAACCTCAATCTCATAATCGAACCTGGGAGGTCACTCATTGCAAACACTTGCTGCTTTGTCAACCGTGTCACTGGAGTGAAGACCAACGGAACGAAGAATTTCATTGTGATTGATGGCAGCATGGCCGAGCTTATTAGGCCTAGTTTGTATGGAGCTTATCAGGTGAAATTCTTGATGATTTTGTTTGACAAACAACATATTTTCTCTGTAAATTATATCTATATTTAGTTACATGTTATCTATTTTTTCACTACTCTTGTTGTTGATCGACTATTTAGCTTCATTTTGTTCTAGTTTTGTAATGCATTGCTTCATATTTATGTTGCAGCACATAGAGCTGGTTTCACCTTCACCTCCCAATACTGAGATCTCCAAGTTTGACATAGTTGGCCCCGTTTGCGAGTCTGCAGATTTCTTAGGAAAAGATAGGGAACTACCCACTCCAACCAAGGTACATAAAGTGTTGGTGTCTCCTTGTGCATTACATAATATCGTCATACCAATGACTTCTCCTCTTGGCTTGTAGGGCTCGGGCTTGGTAGTTCATGACGCCGGTGCTTACTGCATGAGCATGGCTTCCACATACAATCTCAAAATGCGACCGCCGGAATACTGGGTTCGTTTTCTTCATCTCTTAACTGAAAACTTGTATCTGGTCTTCTCAAATACTATCAAGCAGACCTTTCTATATATATATATATATATATATTTTTTTTTAATCCAGTAAAGCTGAGACCATATAAAACTGACTAAACTTAGCTCCCTTTCTCTATAGGTTGAGGATGATGGATCGATTTCCAAAATCCGACACGGGGAAACATTCGAAGACCATTTGAGATTCTTTGAGGACCTTTAGATTCATCATTTTAGCAGTCTGAGAATCTTGGACGATGATCAGATTTTCCCGGTCTGTATCTCACACTGTTCTTCATTGGCTGGCTAGCGTTTTCGGTATTCGTTTTCGTGAAGGTGATATTGATTTAGTGAACTTCTGCAGTTCCCATTTCTTCATATCAGCATATATTCTTGATTCCAGTCAATGTTTTGGATGTTCAAGTAACAAGGAGCTTGTCGTTATTCTTACAAACACTATGTTTGATAATTCGTGGTTTTTCTTTCCTCGTTTGTCGTTTCGATGCTTGTTTTGATTCCTCAAGGAACTGTTTGCTCGTTTTACTGGGACACTCAAAAAGGTAAAGTAACTGGACAATGACATAGTTTTTTGTTATTATGTTAACCCTTTTTTTTGTTGTTAGTATTACAAACTATCTACCAGAAAAATGAGGCAAATGCAACCAAAATGTAAGTCATTATCCCCCGTTAGAATCCTGAATTTTTTTTATTTTTCACTATGTCAATTTTTTAAAGTTATATTATTTCATCTGTTAAACTTGTTGATTTCGTTGGTTAGTTCTTTTAATTTGTATTTGATGAATATTTGGTGTGATTTATTTCTTCCTTGGAAATTTTATGAAATTTTATTTTGAAATAGCATCTTTCACTTCTCAATTTTTAATTAACAATATTTGGTCTGATTTTTTTTTTTCTTATAAAAATTCCTTTTTATCGAACTCATACTTAAATTGGATATTTTCATAATGGATTGGAAAACGAAGAAGATGAAATGTGATCTGAAGCCATATTCGCATGTATTGTCATGGTGGAAGTGGAACACTATTTTGTTTTTAATGTATTTTAACTAATCCTATCTTGGAAGTATGAATTATTAAGAGGGCTGAAAAAAGAGGCCTTAACAAAGATACACTAATGTACAGCAACAGTAGCATGCCAATTTAACTATTCAATCTTCTTCCCTCAAAAACCTTTGCTGCCGTGCAATGAACGCCTCCACCGTTCGCCGGAACTCCTCGCTGCTCATCTCCTCCTCCACCGCCTTCCGGCTCCGGCACCCCTCCGTCAAGCTCCGCGTCAGCTCGCGGCGGCGCTTGTGATCCCCATGCATTACCACTGATTTCTCCACCTTCTCGGATCTGCTCCTACTCATCTTCCTCCCTCTACACATTTCGTAATCATCGACGCCTTCTCTCTCTTGATTCATCCGACATTTCTCCACGTACTCTTCGTAGAAATCGCCGATTCCTTCTCCATCGGCCGAAAATAGCCCCGATTTGAAAAACAAAACGAGAACGATCGCGTTCCCGATCAGGAAAACAGATCGGGGACTGATTAGGGCTCCGGCGATTCCCCGAAGATACTCCACCAACAGATGTAATGGCAAGGAGAATTCCGATGAAAATTTGGAGACGACGATTAGAAGAGCGAGAAGCTCCGCGAAGCGAAACAGAGTCGTGATTTGCTGAATCCGACGGTACCTTGAAATCGCGTTTGCTTTCTCCACTTTTATGTTTTCGAAGTTGAATGAATCCATTTCTTCAGAATTAGGATGTGAGAGAGAAAATTTGGGCTCAATTTGAATGTGGAGATGAGATGAAGTTTTGCTTAGATTTTTTGTGAATTTTGGAACGATGGCAAAGTTGATGGGTGAGTGATGGCATTTATAGGCCTGGAAAAATTACAAAAATATGTCTGTCATACATTATACTCCTTTAGATATCACATTTTATAAGATATTGATATGTGACATATGTAATTATTATAATTGATTTTAGTTTGATTATATAATTAAAATATATTTTATATGTCAAATATTATGTGGAGGTGACATAAAATGAAGTATAGTTGTGGAACACGAAAATCCATCTGGGAAAAAATGGGTGTAGAATCTCCTTTCTCTTTCTATTGCACTTACTTTAATCAGTTTGTAGTGGTTTTGATTTTCAATTTTTCCTTTTACTTTTGGAGTTTATGTAGTGAGTTTATCTCTTGTTCCGGGAATTGTGGTAATACATACGCATACAACGGCAGGATAAATTCGATAATATATATTTATGTTTAAAATAATTGTAATGATAATCAAGATACTTATCTTGTGATTGAATATTACAATCGGTGAAGATCTTCTATCCCACTCTATGTTTCATTACATGTTTCACCCCTTAAGATGAGGACATGTGTCATTTTAACCTAATTCTATGTCTCCATCTAACCCTTAATTAAGTCAACTTTGAGGGTGAGACATGTAGTAGGACATAGAGTGTGATACAAATAATATATATGAAATGTTGATCTACTTTGAAATAAGATATTACATAAATAGTAGTATGATATATTAGATAGGGATGATTAAATTATACTCCAATTATTATACATTTGAAACTGATTAACTAAATCTTTGTCGCTAGAACCTTCCAATATGCGATTTTAGAACTGTGAAACAGTGATCGTCTGGTCAATTTTAAGTTGTAACCGTCATAGTATAGAATTATGCATAAATGAGTGAGATAGATGGGATACTATGTGCCACGTTTCGGTTGAAACCCTAAACCAAGTTTTTTTAAATTAAGATTTGGATTTCAACAGTTGACTTTTACTTTAGTTAAAAGTAAAGCCTAAACCATTAAGATTTGGATTTGTCTTCATGCATGATAAATGAGTTATTTCTTTTTATGATATTAAATGTTACTCCCTCCGTCCCATTATTAGTGGTCACCTTTCTTAATTTGGACGTCCCGCTATTAGTGGCAACGTCCTAAATTAGTAAAAAGTTAACACTCTCTTTCCTACTTTATCATTTTATCTCTCTTACTTTATATCTACTCCTCTCTCTTACTTTATTACATATTCTCTTAATTACCGTGCCGAAAAGGAAGGCGCCACTAATAATGGGACGGAGGGAGTATAAGTTATAATTTTCGATTGATGCATAGAGAGATTTAATTTGCTGCACATTATGAATAAAACTGTGATTTACATGTATCTAACACATTAAGTTGAAGTCTCGTTTGTTTAATTTATTGTCGATAATTTGAAGTTAAGTATATAATACATTTAATGTAAATGTTAAAGTAGTACCATATATAAGTGTCCAAAACTTCGATTGCACCACATGTAACTGCTTTCGAGTTAATGAATATCACATCCAAACATATCCATCAAGATCAAGATTTCAAACCACGAGAATGTCGATAGAGCTGAAAAACTCGAAGCTTTTTGGAGGGCCCTTTTTGTAAATACTGAAACTTGAGGGATCTTTAAAAATAGGTCCCCATTATTACTTGTGGGTCTGCGTCGGAGTGGGAGTTTCAGGCAATGAAGAGAAGCTACGTGGCAGTTTCTTAGTTAGTAAGGAAGAATTAACTGACCCAACCAAAAAAATCTCAAGTCCCCATCTTCTAATAATTTAGGGTCAAATTATTATAAAATTAATTAGATCCAATTTGATGGTTTATTTAATTTGATTTCATGGGACAAATGTTAATTAGAAATATGTTTTGCATATTAGATTTATATTATATATATTATTAATTTAAATCAATTATAATGGAGATCGAACATTAATCAATTCTAAATTAATTACTTATGTAGATGTGAGAATAACGATTATATTAATGCGTTATCAAATATATATATGTAGAGAGTGAAATTGTACCCAATGGGAGAACTGCATATGGAGGTGAATGCTCCACGCATTATTGAAATGTCAATTTTAGGTCATACTATTATTCATTTTCGTCTATCTTTTTTACGAAGAAAAATATACTCCCTCCGTCCCACAATTCTTGTTCCACTTTCCTTTTTGGGTCGTCCCACAATTCTTGTTCCAATGCCTAAAATAGAAAATTATTACACACACTTTATTTGAGGGCCCCACATCTCTACTCACAACCAACAACTCTCTTAAAATACCGCGCCGAAAAATTATGGAACAAGAAAGATGGGACGGAGGGAGTATAATATAATATTGAGATAGTAGTAACCAAAGTAACTATAATCCTGAAAGAAAAGGAAAAGTATTGAACGGACCCCACCGCGTACCGGCCACCATAAAGTTTAAATTGAGAGGGAGGGAACTAGACTATATTCCGTAACTAAATTTATGTGGCAATAAATGATGGTCAAAATAAACTATGAATTACTATTATTTTAAAATGTGATCTCGTAATGATTAAGAAAAAAACAAAAAACTAAAACTGGGTCGAATACAATAATTTTATCTTGTATACTTTATTCTCAAATGCTTATATATCTCGAAATAATGGGCTCGAGAAGTCCACTAAGCGCTTCAGTCGGCCCAGTTTAAGCCCAATAGTGATCCATAACGACGTCGTTGGAGTGTTTACAAATAAAACCCTAATAACTAGTTCCCCAAGAGCCAAATCAGTCTATCCGCACTCGTTGCTAGCAAATTTCCGCCGCCGTCCAACACCAGGAGCGCAACTTGCTCAGCCATGGTGCGCCGCTCCTCTGAACCATACGTTTCTCCTACCTTCACTAAATCCCGCTTCGTGATCGTTGACTTGGATTGTTTGTGATTGTGATTTGCAGGCACCTAAGAAGGATAAGGCTCCTCCCCCATCGTCGAAGCCGGCGAAGTCTGGTGGTGGCAAGCAGAAGAAGAAGGTCATAGCCTATCTACTTATACGTTTTCGTTTTTATTTGTATGTGCATCGAATCTAATAATCTTGTTGGATTTGTACCCGAAAATGTAATACAGAAGTGGAGCAAGGGAAAGCAAAAGGAGAAGGTGAACAACATGGTTTTGTTCGATAAGGCCACGTACGACAAGTTGCTCACAGAGGCGCCCAAGTACAAGCTCATCACTCCTTCCGTCCTCTCTGATCGCCTCAGGGTAATTTCATCGATTGAATTCAATAAAGTCTAGTAGATGATATCATTTTCGGTCGGGATTAAGATTTCTTTGTTATTTTTGTTGCGCTTGTTATGATATGCTTGATTTGTTGTACGTGTATTTT
This sequence comes from Lavandula angustifolia, assembly GCA_028984105.1. Lineage (NCBI taxonomy): Eukaryota > Viridiplantae > Streptophyta > Magnoliopsida > Lamiales > Lamiaceae > Lavandula > Lavandula angustifolia. Next base: position 25,116,120 of record CM054824.1, read on the forward strand.
GTCTTGTGCGCTATCCTTGTGAGTTTATTGAATTCATGATGTTGTTAGCTGGAAATTGTTGTAATTTAGGGAATTAAATTAGCCTGTTATATGATTCTGTTAGCCAGATAACATCGATTATTTATTGGATATTTTGAGCATGGTACTTCTATGTTTGAGCAGACTAGCTAGGGTTAACTGAAGTGTTTTGTAATTTAGGGCATTCAATTAGTTTGCTTCTGTAATAGACTAGCTGTGTTTAACTGATGTTTGTTGTTATTCAATTTGTTTGTTTTAATCTAGGGCAATCATTTGGTCTGCTGTATGCTTCTTTTAGCGAGATGCTGTGTATTGTTTCTTGGAGATGTTGAGCATGGAATTGAGTTCTATCTTTGAACAGGCTATATTCTAGCATGACTGGTTTCTTGCTTGACTCAGCCATGCTGCTCGAGTTGGGCTGAGTAGATTGTATATCGAATGTTTGAATATCCTTCTTGTGCTTTTGCCAAAATTTACTGATTCATGGTGATTGATTATGGAACAGATAAACGGATCCCTTGCAAGGAAGGCCATCAGGGAATTGATGGCTAAAGGCTTGATCAGACTGGTCTCTGCTCACTCAAGCCAGCAAATCTACACCAGGGCCACCAATACCTAGGTGTATCATCATGTTATTCGAGAGCACCAAATGGATTTTTGTCTAATTAGGTATCTGTTTTGAAACTTGAAAGATATTAAGCTTGGGATCTCTACTATTTAGTATTGTCTTTTTATCCGAGCCTTGTGATGTTGGATTCATTTTGGATTTCTGATCATACCCTTCTTATTTGGAGTTCTACTGCTCGCCTTTAAATGAAGCACTACTTGCATGTTCATTTTGAGCCTACTGTTTTGGTATTAAACCTAGGAGACATACCTAGTTCTTTTGTAAAAGCTATGTCTCGGACAAGTAACTATTTTCACTTTAACCTGATTATAATTTTACTTTGTACCAAATTGACGCCATTGCTTCTTGATTTGTTTTAGTGTTTTTTCTTGATTTTGTTGTCCTTTGGGGGTATATGGAGTTGGTAATTCGTACCCCATCATCTCCATCTTGTAGGAATTACGAGATCGCCCAATGAGAACAAAATTACTATCTTAATTGCTAGGCCATCTTACTGTCATTGTGCCCTTTTTTTTATTTTTTATTTTTATTTTTTATAACGATCCTATGGGTTTTACATATTTTTCAGTTTCCGTTCAAATTATTTATTTTCAAATGTGATTCCAAGAACAAAATTTAACAGAATTGAAACGATTCAAAAAGATATTTGGTACTTTCGTAGGTCCTACTTATGGACAATTGAACTATCAAAATTGATTTAATTAGACATTGTAACGCCCCAATTTTCAAAACTTAACAAGGGACGCTACTTCATACTTAATATGCATATTTCAACTCTTTCAAAACATTTTCATTCAATAGAAACGTTGCAAACTTAGGTCATTTTCATATTCAGCGGAAGTCTTAAATAAAAATAATTATAATTACTAGTTATCGTAAACAAAATGCAAAGTTCATGATAAAAACTAGTTTAATGCAATAATAAGTTTCATAAATCTTTCCTCGTGTGATCATCACCACCAACACCTCTACACATCGGTCTAGTCATTTCCTGAAATATGTTAAAATAATAGGGATGAGTACGACTACTCAGTGGGGAATACACTTATCCAAACTATATAATATACCAATATATTATGAAAAATTAGATCATGTAAGAATTACGTAGTCACACAGACCACCGAGTCAACTTCGACTCTAACATTTAAAACGGATCAACTTCGATCCCGGTCAACTTCGACCATAAACATGTGTACCGATTAACTTCGATCTTGGTCAACTTCGACCATAAACCTTTATACCGATCAACTTCGATCGCGGATCAACTTCGATCCTTCCTTATCATGTCTGTCATTAACTCATAAATATCGAGCATAAAATATAATAAGGATAAATGTAGTGTAAGAAAACTTTCCCACCTTAACCTTAATTTTGAATGAAAAACAATGGATATCAATGTTTAAGTCATGCGCGCCGATCTTAAACATAAAAATTTATCTTAATAACTCGTACATGGAGTGTCATGAATGCATCAACAATTCAAATAATTCATAATAATCAAACAACGTATACTATACATAATCTACTTATTAACATGCATTTTTAATGATTTCACATAGTAATAATTTTAAGTATATTGAACACAATTTTATTTCTATTGACAATTCATTCGTGGATTGAGTAATCCGTCAATTCATGAAATAAATTAATAAAATCATAAAAGTATTGTCCTAAAACTTATAGACCTCTAACATGAACAACATATTACATATTCATCTTAATAAAACGTACCATAATCAAGAATTCATTTAATAGTAACATTAAAATTTTGTTTTTCAATCTACATGCATGTTGTCAAAGAATTTGGCACATCAAGAAACAAATTAACAAATAAATAGTAAACGTATCCTAAAAATTCTATATTTTTAACATGAATGACCTAACATGTATTATATCCCATTAAATTCAGCATTGTCGAAAACAATGTAAAGAAAACTTGAAAAACAATTTTCCTATCAAGCTCATGAACATGCTGTCAAAAACTGACAGGTTATGAATAACAATTTTTAACAAATATTTATCATGCTTCGAAAATTCTACAAAAATAATAAAGCATACTAGACATACCTAAGAAGACGATCCTAAATGTTCACGAAGATTTGATGACTGGAAGTTGTGTAATTAATTCTTGAAACAGTTCGCAGATATGCTGGTAGATTTTCAAAAATTTTATGGGATGCTATATTATGAGCGACTAAGGGGTATTTATAGGCCTAGAAATCATTATCTAAATATCCCTAATCCTATAAGGTATCAAATATATTTTACCCATATTTATTTTCGTGCTAATATAATTTATATAGAATTTAGTCTATCACTTACCATATAAGAGATTCAATCCTAATAGGATTAGGATATAGACACAATTAAAATTCATCCTAAACATAAATATCACACATAAAATATATATTTTAATCATAAGATATAATATAAAATTATCTCCTAATTATTTACACAAATATAAAATATTTAATCCTTTTATGAATCCTAGTTGGTTTAGGAAATCCAAAATAAATATTACTCTTGCCTAATAATTCTAATATTATTTCTATCTCACCAAAATAATATAATCATAATATGATATAAATAAACATATTCAAAGTTCAAAATAAATTTATATAATAAAAATAATTTAATGACAAATAAGATAAATGCTTTAATTTTTATTTAAATTTCTAAGGCGCGACTTACAGAACTAAAATACTTGATAACATGCATGAATAAATATGCAATGCATTTTATATCAAAAATTTCGGGGCGTTACAACAACCAATGTGGACATAAACTATTGTAATTCGGCCAATTATATCATTTTGAATTTCAAGTAGTTAGATTAACGAGTTTGATTGGTCTGTCATCGTAACTACACAAACACTTTTCCAACCTCGAATATGTCCTCACATCTCGAATTTGTTAGACAATGGCATGGTATATATATTTTTCGATTTCTGGAATTTTAGTATCTTAATCTCGAATTCGTTCGACAATGGCATGATATAATCTGAAAATTTAAATTGTGTTTGGTTTTAGAGAATTAGAGAGGAAAGTAAGAGGTGGAAATAATTTAGAGAGAAAAAAAGATGGTGGACCCACTTGATTTTTCTTTCTCTCCAAAAATGGGAGAATGGAATTTGATTACAAATTGACAATAGTACCCTTGCATAATAATTTAGTAATTTTTTTTTCAATAATGATATTTATGTTTTTTAAATAAAAAATATTTTTTGCCTCTCTACTTCTTTATAACCAAACAAGGAAGAGTGAAGAAAAAAGGAAGAGTGAAGAAAGTAGTCCCCATGGGATGGCCTAGCGGTTAAGGTGGGTGGTCCGGGATCGATAGGTCCTGGGTTCAATTCCCACCAAGATCGCTAGGTGTTGCTTGTCACCCTGTCACATTAAGGGTGGTTGAACCCTCTTGTGTGGTTTGCAGGCTACTGCACAAGGAGCGTGGTTTACCCAGTGCGCACTGAAGGTAACCCTCTTGTGTGGTTTGCAGGCTACTGCACAAGGAGCGTGGTATACCCAGTGCGCACTGAAGGTAACGGCTGCGGGTTCCATGAATCAAAAAAAAAAAAGGAAGAGTGAAGAAAATATACTTCTTTCTTTTCTAGTTCTTCTCTTTTTCTTTTAAGATTGCAATGTCAAAAGTAATCAAAATTAATGTTGTAATTGCAAAAATAGCCATTGTATATGAGTAATAGCAAAAATAGTCACTGAGTCCATTATACTCCTATATGACATCACTTTTGATAAATTTGCACATATAATTCCCCAAATCTCATAAATCACGTGAATGAATAAAAAAAAAAAGGAAGAGTGAAGAAAATATACTTCTTTCTTTTCTAGTTCTTCTCTTTTTCTTTTAAGATTGCAATGTCAAAAGTAATCAAAATTAATGTTGTAATTGCAAAAATAGCCATTGTATATGAGTAATAGCAAAAATAGTCACTGAGTCCATTATACTCCTATATGACATCACTTTTGATAAATTTGCACATATAATTCCCCAAATCTCATAAATCACGTGATTATCTTGATTTAAAGATTTATTTATAACATTACGTAAATGTTATAAATATCTTGATTTTTTTATAACATTACGTAAATGATTTAAGGATAAATATTAGTAATTATTACATGATATATATAATACTAGTAGTTAGATATGTTTTTCAGGGGTGAAAATGTACTTTTGACATTATTGCATTATGATAAAACTTGATTATTTTTGCAATTAGTTGTTATGGTTTGACTATTCTTGCAATTGCCCCTTCTTTCAAACCAAACAACATATAGAGTCTATTCTATTTCTCATCTTTCTATTTTTCTTTATTTTCTCTCTTACATTTCCTTCCTCTCATTTTCACTCTGCAATCAAATAAATGATTAGTATCTTAATTGTATGCATATCAGCATATGTTAAATAGCGGCTACGAGTTTTTTCATCATAAAAATATTATAAAATCATTCTAGACTATCCTGAAAACTAAAATTGAAGAATTAAGACCATATGAGATCTTAAGCAAATTGACCGTATAGACATTGGGAAGACCAAACTGTCCCATAATATACAAGCATAATCAAAGCATAATCCACGTGGGAGCTAACGACGTCGTATTGAATTCTCGATTCTTTTTAACGTCTTTTGTCGCTCATTGCTCGGATTCAACTCTCGAAAGTCGAAGCTCATCCCAAATTCACATTTTTTGACCTCCGTGAAACCCCCAAATAACAATTCCTTCGGAAACTGCGTTGCATTCACCGAAGGTATACCTGAGGTTTTCTGATTTTTTTTATGAATCATCATCATGTATAAGATATTAGGTTTTCTGAATTTGGGGAACTCTGCCGACAGATCTGGTTTCACTTGTCGTTTGATTTTAGCTTTACGGTTGCTTTTGTGTTTATTTTCCTTTGTCAATGAGGATTCTTTTGCAGTTAGTTATCAAATTGGGTGCGTTGGTGATTGTTATCAACAGAAAACGAGTATGGATGATTTATCGGAATTTGAGGATTAGTAAATTTAGTTGTAGATTGATTTGAAAAGGTGTTTCTGGATGCAATTAGAGCCTAGTTCCCTACGATGTTTGGACGCTTATTTCTCAGTGATCAATTTAGCTTTAATCTTTATATCTTATGCTATCTTTTGTTATAGATGAAACTCGATTGAAGTAACTGATAGTTTTGCAGGGAAACTAATTGCCTATTCGGAAAGTAATATTTTGTCAACGATTTTGTGATCTCTGATACCAACTAGCAATGCTGGGAAGTTCTTCAGATTATGTTGGATATAGCTTTATTGAGTGGTTATTTTGTATGCAGGATTTTTAGGTTTAGACTTAATAATGGCGGGGGTGGTTGGAGGTGAAGATCCCTCATCAGCAGCTACAGCAATGAACCAAAGGAGGCAAGAAATGTGGAGACTCTTCCAGTTCTACTTAGATAAATCAACTCCTCATTCTACGTACCGGTGGATTGGAACCTTTGTCTTAGTTGCTCTCTATGCTCTGCGGGTTTACTATGTTCAAGGGTTCTATGTTGTTACCTATGGTTTGGGGATCTACATTCTGAATCTACTCATTGGGTTTTTGTCGCCACTTGTTGACCCAGAGGTGGACGGTGGTCCTGTGCTGCCTACAAAGGGATCTGATGAGTTTAAACCTTTCATTCGTCGCCTTCCCGAGTTCAAATTCTGGTATATATGATTTTGTTTATGCCCCATTATTTTCTACCCATGAGGTTTGGTTTCTGTTGAATTCTAGAACTTGACATCATTTCAAATGAGGTTTGGTTTGATTAGGGTCATGTAATCTTTAACCTGTTAGGGATGTTTTGCCTACGTCTATGTAATTTGTAGATTGAATGAGGCACTTGAAACTTGCAACTTATGATACTTCATACAAAAAATTGTCAGTCTCATAGATACTAGTGTAATTCTTATTGTTCTTAGTTTCCTGGAATTGTTGAAAAGTATTCAAGATTTGAACCTCTCTGTGCTTGATTTTGTAAAGTGGAAGAATACTAATACTTTGATTTGTATTATGCTAGCAGTCCTTCGTATGCTAGTCCCTAAATAAGGTAGTTGATATTATTAAAGATTTTTTTTCTTTTGTTTCTTGAATCGATTCCTTTACTTTTTACCTCTAGTATGGACCTCTCCCTTACAAGTTTTCAGTTAGGCTGCACCATAGTGATTGATATATTTCTGTATCATATATTCATGTGTCGCAGTGCTATTTTTGGTGTGTAATAGTAGTATATGCAAGTAAGTTTTCACACGAACTTTGTATATGCTACTTCAGGGATAGAATTTGCTTTTTGGATTGAGGATGAATAATATCATATAAGAACTCTTGTAATGTCTGGATGAACTTTGTTGGTTATGTATACTCCATCTTGCTAGTTAGTTGGCTTGAGAAGTGGTTTTTCGGAGATAATGAAAACCGTCAAGTCTTCTACATATGTTGATGAATGAAATTTGGTTAAATACTACTCTTCCCTCAACTCAACTGTGTATGATGATGATGTTCCATACGTTTGCAGGTATGCCATCACAAAGGCTTTCTGTATAGCATTCGTGATGACTTTCTTTTCCATGTTCGACGTCCCAGTATTCTGGCCAATATTATTGTGCTACTGGTTTGTGCTTTTTGTACTTACAATGAAGCGTCAAATAACACACATGATCAAATACAAATATCTCCCATTTAACATGGGCAAGCAGGTCAGCTCTTTTTCCTTTATGTTTGCTTCCCCACTATCCCAATTTTAGTCGTCTGCTGGTTACCCTCGTTATTGTTTCGATTTTATACTGTTTGTTTCCTCGGGTCGTATTGCTGATGTGGAGGTTTGTTTTCGATGACAGAAATACAAAGGCAAAAAACCTGCTGCTAGCTCCAGCAGCAGCCCCAGAGATGACTGAACATGCACCCCAGTACAAAATTATTAGCGAATAGTTGTATTCCATTGTTATATTCTTTTTCATTCAAGACTCACTGCAGAACTGTGGAAGTTGGTTGTAATTGTGATTCTTAATTTGATTTGTTTCTTGATGAATGTTTATCCATATGCTACCCAAATTAGTCGTACGGATTTTATAAGTCAGTATGGATTTTATAAACTCATCAAGATTTCTAACCTAAGCTGCCCAAATTAGTTTTTACTTAGTATCCGGTATTGCGGTCCGAATTTGTGCGCTTGAAATTAACGCCTAAATACGGCCCGGCCTGGCCCATTTCAAATGATTTTAATGTTGGCACGAGCTCGAAATCTCAGCCTAATTTTTTATGATTGTGAGAAATCAAAAGCGTACCGAATAAACTATTTTTATGCAAAATGTATATTCCGAATAATAACATTAATTGAATAAAGGGTGCACAAACAACTAAAATACATGCAAGTTGCTGATTTCCATCGAGATACATATAACGTGTGTAGAGATGATGAAGAAAGCATCTTAAGTGACTTCACAAAGCAAATACGACGACGTTTTATCCAATGCGCTTCACTTTTTCTTCCTGCATGGCAAATATCAAATTATCAATGTGAGTTTGTCTATGTACACACACATATATATATAAATTGAGAGAGAGAAGAGAGAGAGAGAGAGAGAGCAAATAATTATTTAATCTAAACTCGTCATGCGCGGCATTGCCGTTGTTGGCGCGTGTGTTGGTGTAGTTGAGTAACGGCCGTCTACCACTCTCTATACGCTTCACGTCCTCCAGAAGCGCTTCGTAATGCCTCTTCACCTCCTCCTCCGTCCGGCTACCGACGGCCCTCGCCACGTTCGCCCACCGTTCCGGCGTCTCCTTGTCGAACTCCGCCAGCGCCCTCTCGAAATTGCCGTTCTCCTCAGCACTCCAATCGCCGCTCGGTAAGCTCGATGCCATCAAATCGAACTCAATTGGACGGTAGATTTTGAATTGGGGGAAATTCAAGGAAGTGTTGAACGTAGAATTAGGGCTCAATTACACGACTTAAGGATGAGTAGAGGATTTAGGATGGAGGAGAAGTGGTGGAAATGCTGCTGTTTTATAGGCTTTAATCTCGAGAATATGTAGCGATTTGTATACCTGGGAACCACAAACTGGAAGAGGTACATTTTGTTTGATTTGTGTTCAGAGGCTTCCAATAAGATGAAGATTTTATTAGATTTTCACAGTCTCTTTTACCGCTCCATGGTATTATTGTAGTACGTTTGTACTAATTGGGGGAAAAGGTTATCCATTTCTTTTTTCTTTTTTTTTTTTTGATACGTGAAACCCGCAGCCGCTACCTTCGGTGCGCTCTGGGTAAACCCCGCTCCTTGTGCAGTAGCCTGCAAACCACACAGGAGAGTTCAACCACCCTAGGCTAACCATAGGTGACAGACTCCACAAAGTTGCTTCCAGTGGGATTCGAACCCAGGACCTATCGGTCCCGGGCCAACCACCTTCACCAACTTTGCCATCCAAGGGGACAGGTTATCCATTTCTTGTGATGCTCATTGGGGTAAATAATACTCTCTTTTTCTCAACTACTAAAAAATATTCTTGCTGACATAACAATATCATGCGGAATCTTTATACCAGATTGAGCTTTAACTACAGCAAGTTTCATCATATACATCGCACAACTGTGTAGTTGGTTAGAAACTGAGTCGAATATAGAGGAGCGGGTGAAAATCGTGTCGAAATTCAATTTTATGAATATTTGTAATTTTTGAAATATGTGTTTTTCAACCCCTTCCCTAAAAATCTTACACTTCGACCCATTCTCTACAAAAATTCAAATTTCTCAAATTCATTTACAATTCCTGAAGATTTGGTAAAAACAAAGGTACAAAGATTCTTTCAGATGGTACATGATATTGCGGGATACTGCTTCAAAAGAGGTTTATTCTATTGGGCCTCCATTTCGAATGGGCCATCAAGCCAATTACCAGAAGAAGCCCGAATATTTAAGAAGTCTACCGGGCCTACATTTGTGACCCATTATCATCCTCTAGCCCAACAAAAAGGCCCATAATCCTAAAATCTTATTGCGACTATTATCAGATCTAGGCCTATTATAAGGACCCCACGTATTCAAACAGTCTATTGGGCCTACATTAAATGGCCCACTAAATTTTAAAATTTGGATTTATACGCATATCGATGTAGCATATCCGACCAACTATTGGTGTTAATTAAGGTATATATCGAAATTCCATGACAATATTTCATTATTTCGCATGCCTAGAAGTTGGATCTTTGAACCATTTTGGATCAATTTCCAACGTGTATACATATATGTACGTAGATATTTTACCGAAATAAATGTGTATTGGTAAATATATTCAAAAGGGACATCCCTTGACACATTTATCTACAATTAATTAAAATTCATTGAGGGGTAGATATTACATGTCATCGATGTAGATGTGGCCCTCGGATGCAAGCTGAAATCCGTAAATGGGGGAGGAAGATAGTAGAGAGAGAAAAAGTTGGGGTTTGCAGTGGGAAGTTGGACGGTATAATGGGGATAATTGCGGAATTTACCCTGGAGATTCTGAGATGTGGAGCTCTCGGTCTGCCCCTCCTTCGTCGGTCAAATTGATGGCTGTCTATGACTATTTTGCCTCTGGGGTGATACAATGTTTTGATTTCTTAATAAATTTAAGGTCTTAATGTCCACATATTTTACTGCTGAATGAATAACAGATAGGGGTATTAATGGTATTAGTATAAAAAAGCTATGTATTGGGCCTGTAATATCTACTGGGCCTACATCACATTTCGATATTTCGCATTTAGTTAGCCCATTAAGAGATTTAGTTCAAGATTTCTGTAATTGGCCCATGATACCATCTAGGACGGTGATGCCTTGAACCCCGCAGGGTTCACGAAACGATTAAATTCCTAATTAGGGAAAAACTGCTTACCCACTATTGTATTTAATATTTGTGATGAATAATTACGCATTAAAGTAATTCCAGATATGAACTTCATTCCATAGAAATCTGTAAACATATGGTTTCCAACATAAAATAAAATAAAAATAAACTGTAATCAACCAAGAGCCACGAGGTCAAAAATACAGTACCCACCAACCGAAAACAATCACACTTAATCAACGGAAACAACCCACACGGTAACAATTTCATAAACGCTAAACGACTAACTCCTCCAGCTTCCCTCGGAATCACCGCCACTTCTCGAGTAGCTACGCTCACCGCCGTAACCTCCTCCGCCACGGCCGCCACCTCCATAACCACCACCGCCACCCTCACGACGGCCATAACCTCCGCCACCGCCTCCATAACCACCACCACCCTCTCGGCGACCATAACCGCCGCCACCACCACCATAGCCACCTCCACCTTCTTCCCGGCGTGGACCACGGAATCCTCCGCCTCCACCTCCGCCGCCTCCAGAGCGAGACTGAGCCTCATTTACGGTGATGTTGCGGCCGTCCAATTCCTGACCGTTCATGGCCTCGATAGCGTCCCTCATCGACTGCTCATCCTTGAAAGTCACGAATCCGAATCCCCTCGATCTTCCGGTTTCCCGGTCGTTGATGATCTGCAGAAATCACAAAACAATTCAAAACCGTCAGATCCGAATAAATCCATTATGGATCCATAAAATTGAAAGAAAAAAAAAACTGAAAAGCGATTCCTATCCAATCTTCAACTCTATGGTGAGAGAGGAAGACAGAACGTACCGTTCCAGGGGTAAATTAGTAACAGAAAGAGTAACAGAAGTAGTAACGGAGAGAGTAACAGTAGTAACAGTAACAGTAACGTTAACAGATCAGAGTGAATCCGGACTGGACCGATCTCCGACAACGGACCTTCGATTCGATGACTTCGCCGTATTGAGAAAAAGCATGCTCGAGAGACTGATCGTTGGTGGCCCACGCCAAACCACCGACGAAACACCTAAACTCGACATCTGCCATTTTTAGTTAGAGGAGAGAGAAGGCGGATGAACTGAATTATGAAAGTGGTGAATTGAGGCGCCGATAGTGTTACTATTTATACAGGTGGTACATCTAGGTTTTCGCGGTGCAGCGAGTTAACGTGAACCGGGTGCGCACTGCGCACTGAGATTAATAATTTTGGTTAGTTAACTAAACCATGGTTAGTTAGGATAGAAAGGAAGGCACTGTTTGGATGCTGGCTATAGCCGACTTGAATGGCAGTTTTCGTTGGAAAATATCGTCTATAAAATATTTGACGTCCTTTTCATAACAAAACATTTTCTTTTTCAATTTTAGGTTTCATAATTTGTGCTAAAAGAATTAAATGTACGAATCTACATAATTGTGTACGTACACAATATAATGAGTGTATTTGAAGTTCACATATACTAGGACAGTATGCTACGCATGAAAAAATATTATAACTTTGTTATAAAGTAATATTTTTTTAAGTAATATATATATATATATATATATATATAAGAAATGGATCATATGAGAATTAAGGTATTTAGTGAGAAATAAGAACCAATATCATCCCTGATTTGTTTGAATATGGTCTGCTAAAAGATTCGTCTGGATATGGTCATATACTTTCGGTTGATTAAGGTAAAAGATTTAATGTTTTCGGTTGATTATGGTAAGTTCTGTTGATTAAATAATCATATACTTTTAGAAGTTTATATTATTTGTTATTCATTAATTACAAATCAGTAAAATATTAGAATTAGTATTATGCACCAAAAATCTCATCATTCTCATTATCATCATATGATTTTAATTAATGTATTTAACAATAATATTGATGCATATATTAGTACTAAATCGTGCATTTACATTTGCATATTATATATTATTAATATATTTATTAGCAACACTACATAATAGTTAATTGTGTTATTAACTATCTTCCCATATTCCACTTTATTAGTTAATTAGTAATATTATTTTATATAATAGTAATTAATTCTAATATTATGCCCTATTTATGCTATGTTAATTATTAAAATATGCATCGAAAAATCTATGGCAATGCATTAAACAATATACCTTTATGCATCAATAGATTTACTATGATTTTTGAAATTTAAGAGGCATTTTTCAATTGCTCAATAGATTTTGAAATCTAATACTCTGATGCATTAATTAAAATGTGTATATGCACAATTTCAAATACGGTGATGTATCAATTATAATATGTACATGCATAAGTCTATACATAAAATGTGACAAAATTAATGCACAATACATCATAAAATTGTAATGCATGTGTATATAAAAAATTGGGCATAAACATCATGCATGTATATATACAATATTATAATATGTATATGCATAATTCTGTATACGTTGATGCATCAATTATAGTATGTATATGCATAATTCTGTATACGTTGATGCATCAATTATAATATGTATACACATAATTTTGTATATGTTTATGCATCAATTATAATAGGTATATATATGATAAAGTATGTTAAATTATACTTATATAACATTAGGAAAATATCACTTATCCTGTATGATTTTAGAAAATCAGATGATAGTATAATTGTAACAACCAAATTTTATTGATGCATTAATAAATTAAATTAAATTAAATGCATTTTAAAAAAAATAGTTTTAGTATAAACAAGTGAAGAAGTTGTATGTACTTTAGGCCACTATTTACTAATGCATCAAGAAATTAATACTCGTGCATTTTGAAAACTGAATCTATGAAATTTATTTATTTATATGAATAAATAATAATCATAATTAATAAATATTATCTGTTCCAATAATTAGGGGTTGTTCCTTTTTAATTAAAGATTTGTTAATAAGTCAGATTAGAATATATTAAGTAGGTTTTCTTTTTAATGATGATTATAATTTCATGTATAAAATTTTGTACTAATTTACCCTTTCATAATGAAAAATTAATAGAAAATTAGTATTTTTAAAGTAACTGCAACCATTGATTGAATATAGATCAATGATCTGTAATAGTTCTTAATTCTCATATATATATATGTGTGTATATTATACCATGTATATATATGTGTGTATATTATACCATGTATATATATGTGTGTATATTAGTTCCTATGTGAATCATACCCTATATATATATGTGTGTATATTATACCATGTAGTATATTACAGCTCAGAATACTAAATTAAAATGTAAAAACAATTCAATTTGATGGTTTGTTAATTTTGAGAATCATGCACATATGATTATTCAAAAATTAAGTAGAATATATACACATGAATACATATTACAATATATTTTTAAAATATATTGTTTCTCTGATAAAAAAAATATCACTCATCTTTCATCCGACATAATTATCTATTTATTTATTTTTATTCAAACTATACATTGTTTGTCCCTACTCATTTGGTAAAAATATTAGTAATTGGAAGAGTGTAACGCGTAAAGATACTAATTTGAATTTATGTAACACTACATATTAGAAACCTACTCATTGTTTCCAACGTCCCAATGTGATCTTAGTACGAACATTAGATAAACTTACAATGATCCATGTGACACCTCTTTAGCCTTTTTTTTTTATCTATATACACAAGTCATTTGTAGATTTTCACTCAATACACAAACACAATCTGGTAAAATAAATGAAATGAAATCACAAGATTACAGAATAGACTCATAGACTATCTAAAAAATCACCTCATTTAATCTTTGACATTTTTTATAATTATATAAAAAAACTATCTAAGAACAATTTCTACCATGATGTACAAAGAAAGACAATATCTTAGCCAAGAGGTTCAACACATGTTTTAGATGCAAAAATAGACAAATTTTGCAAATATCTTTTAAAAAGAATATGCCAATGATATAAATTGTTACTTAATAACGAAGTTATAATATTTTTTCAGTAATATATATAAATTGAACTATGGACAGTTCAAACATAAATCTACCATATATAATAGTTTTTGGAAATCTGACAATTGTTGGCATTTTTTTACGGTAGTACTTGTTGCACCAAAAAAGATAAGAATCTCTGAACTCTTTATGACAAATATATAAATAGAAAACCTAGTCTAAAAGAAATTGTGCTTTTATTAAGCATATATATGACAAACACATATATCATTTTGTGTACATGCCAGAATACTCAATTACTATTAAATAACAATCATTTAAAGACATCCAGTTAATATCGAGCAAGTAGGGGCCCCTTGAGCCATATAAAAGTTTATTAACAGTTAGCAATTGCATATAATTTAAACAAAGCTTAAGAGGGGGGGGGGGGATGAATAGACAAAATAACCAAGATAAATAATTTTTCTAAATTCGAATATATCCTCGAATGAGCTCTCTTGTTGCTTAAACAACACTTTATACATCTGCAACCAATAAAGATGCAGAATACTCATGAAATTCCAAAAGCATATGCTAAAAGATACATATTTGTAGTAGAAGTTGATGGCACATACAATGATGTAGCTAATCTTCTCATTGTTGAGAAATCATTTTCCAAAATTTAAAATACAACAGAGTTGCAATTCAAACATCAGAAAAAATATGTGCTGGAAATGTAAGCCCATCAACAAAATAAAGAAATGAAAATGACTGCAATAGCACACTGCAAAGAGACACAAATGCAGTAAAAATTAGCAGCAAAATTTTCTATGATGAATTCAAATTATTAGTTCTTGCTTCACATATCTCAAATGTACCGAACTACAAATTGGTTTATTTGGTTTTAAGAATAATCTCAATAAATGCCAAGAAATTCCAAAACACAAAAAATATAATATTTAGTTTCATAAAGTACTTAATCTCCATAAAGATGATATAAACAATGACTTCAACTCAACCTGAAAATGTAATCAAAATGCAACACTATAAAAAATATAACGAAAGCATTAGACAAAAACTTCAAGAAAATCATAAAATAAAAAGATTTATCCTTTCCTAAAAAAGGAAATTCTACATCATACCATTTTTGTCTTAGGAAAATGAGATTGCTGACCAAGGGCCATTGAGAAGGTGACCTGCAAAATAATTTCAAAATTTAAAAATACTTAAAGATAAACAAAGAAAAATCATAGTGATATCATATAGAAATCATACTCGTTTAGATAATGATATAACTTTGATAACAACTAATTCTGAAGCCTTGTAGACTGAGCTATGTGAGCCCTTCACTGATAAAATATCATTTAATAATTACTTCGTCATATGTTGATCTGAAAATTAAATACGAAAGTTCTGGTTTTCTTCTCTAATGCTTTAACAATTGATTTAGATATTGCAAATTTCACATTTTTCAACAGAAGATAATATAATATGATTTATTGAGAATTTTATTATTTTGCAATGCAATAAATGGACATTGACGTTATAATACCTCAATCTACTAAAAGAAATTTTCATTTACACATAATGTTATTCAACACATATTAGAGTATCAACATACCGCAAAATCATGTTAATAACACCCAAAATATGTCACGTCGATCCGAGATATTTAATTCTCCATTTTAAACATCTTTTCAAGCTAGAATCTTCAATAATGAAAACAACACAAACATAACAACAACAAAACACCAACAAAAAAAAGAAAAAAAAAGAAGAAGAACCAAAGATCAAATGCCCCATTTAAAATTAATTGTGAGAATAATTAGGGGTGTGCGCGGGCAGGTTCGGACGGGTTTGGACGTAAAAACTAACCAATCTACATGTGGGCGGTTTTACAAATATACAAACCATGGCGGGTTTTTATTTCTCCAAACCGTAGCGGTCCGGGTGAAGCGGTTAGCAGACGGTTTGCGGTCGGTTTGCGGGTTAAATAATAAGAGTTCACATTCTTTCGAGATGATAATATCGGAAGGTTACAACTCATTTGTTCATGACATATATCAACAAATAACAATATAAGTTAAGAAAACGAAATTCTACATAGAAAACATAATTTCAAAATGTTTCTTGGCGTTCTCGCTAGTCCTGTCTGTGAGGCCGTGAATAACATTTACCCATTTCTTACTTTTTATTTTCAAGTTAATTTACAATAACATTTATTAAATTATTTAAAATATTAATGAAATCGAATTTTAATATAATTTGTATTGGGCCTATACAAAAATTTTGTAAGTCACTAAATTATTTTGAAAGAGTGTACTACTTGCCCAATAGAATAGACAATATAGCCTACTAGTAAAGTTAAAAAATTAAAAGCTAAAAAAAGGATTTAAGGAGGCGGGCAGGTCGGTTAACCGCCACCCGAAAACTGCCACCCACTCGTCTCGGTGGCGGTTTGATAAAAATTGATCCGCGGTTAATTTCTCAAAAAAATAACTGGCGGTTACGATTTACGACGAGCGGGTCAAGCGAGCGGAGGCGGTTGGACGGATTTCTTGCACACCCATAAGAATAATGATGAATAAACAAATCAAGGAAAAATGTGTTACCTTCTTAAGTGATTCCATGGTAGAAGTTCCGGCGATATGAATATTGTTGTACTGGCTATCATTGGCTTCACTCCATCTATTCAAAACCACCATCGCAGTGGTTTTTCCTTTTTGTGATGGTTGTTCAATTTCCATGACATCATCTCAAATTTCTCTCAATATTCCAATTAGAACTCAAATATTGACCAATCGGCACACACTGTATCAAATCTAAAACACAAAAACTTGTGATTCGAATGAATACAACCATATACAATATATATATATATATATATATATATATATATATATATGAAGGGATAACTAAGATTCAAGAGATAAACAATCCCTAGGTTGTTAATAAAAATAAACAGAATGAAGAAACGGAAAGCCAAAAAAATCAGGAACATAAAGTGAGAGTAGACAAGAAGTAAACACTAAGATCGTCGACTAAAAAACCAAGAAAAAATAAAATTAAAACGAAAAATAAAGTTGAAGCCATAAATGTGCATACCTGCTGGAATAGACCAGAGTGTTTGATGTTTGCGAGATCTAGATAGCATTCTCCCGAAACTAAAATCGAAAAAGGTCGGCGGGGAGGCCGCGAGGGACGGGGTGACGTCTTTTTGGCTTCAGAATTTGAGAACTCGTAAAGATCGGAGCTTCGTACAGGCTGGAGCGGCGAAACGAAAGGAGAAGTGAAGGAAGTTGGAAAAGAGAGGCGGACGCAAATGAGAAGACATTGAGATGATAGAGCTGCAGACATTATCGAGAGTGCCCTCAATTTTAATGCGCTAAATTCCAAATTTAGTCTTCAATTCAGAGAAATTGTTAAATTACACAATTGAAATTGCACGAATTGCAAAGAAAGTGTGAATAATACAATTCAAATTAATGTAATTAATTGCAATTGAAACCTTGAGGTTTAATGTAGTTAAAATCATAAATAATATATATCCGGAATAATAAATGGTTGTGGAATTTGTAAAGAAAAAAAATAAATAAAAACGACGAAATCAATTGTACTAATTTGTTCCTTAAACTTTAACGTGATTTATTCAGAAATATACATATTTTTAATAAAATTGTGAGAAATGTAATTAGTTTAGCGTGATTTGCGGCATTGAGAAAATTTTGATTCTAAATTAAATTATTATTTTGTAAAATTGATATAATTTTGATTTTATATTGATTTATTTACTTTCTAAAAATTTATTTTCAAGATGACTTATAGTATATATGATTTGAAAATAGATTAGGATATTGATCATATGATTAATTTGAGTTGCAGTATATTATGAGAAATATTATTTAGATCTCATAAATAAGTAAATGAAGAATGATTTTAGACATACTTTCATTTTATGCATTATGCATTATTTTGTGTTGTCAAATAAAAATAAATCGGTTTTTAAGAATATTTTTGATTTTCGATACTTTAAATAAAAGTAAGAGTTTTTAATAAATAAATAAAAATAGATATATTCCTACTATCAAGTATAAAGTATTGAGTTTAAAAAATTTCATAACTAATTTAAATACTTTAAACTAAAAATAAGAAATTGATAAAGTAGACTTGATTAAATTAAATTGAAATTATTTCCTTGAAATATAGGATTAGATAAAATATATTTAATTTAAAATTGGATAAAAGATTATATGAAACGGAATTGAATTAACATTGAAATTTGAAGTTGTAATTGAAATGAAATTAAAAGGGTAAAAAGGTAAATGAATGATTTTATGTTTAAATATATATATAAATTATATATTTGCATTAATAGAGAAATCTGCATTCGAAGATTCACTAATATTTAAATTAGTAGAATTATATTCTAGACCGATTCAGTTACATAATCTCTTCATATACATATTGAATTGATTCAAGAAGGCAATTGGATTTATTTGGATTGTGAGTATACAATTGAATTTTATACCTATTTTTTGTTGTAGTTAGTAGATTGTTATCTCTATATATAGCTTTTAAAATACTAGTAGTCAATTTGCACTAGAAGATTTACTGTAAAATGAATTATACTCCCTTCGTCCCCTTTAAAATGACATATTTTCTTTTTTGGTATATTCCACTTAAAATGACATGTTTCCTTAAAATGAAATAATTTTAAAAAGTATTATCATCCACTTTCTACTTTATCATTAACTATATCTCATATTTTATCATTCATTTTCTTAATTCTCGCGTCGAAAAAAAAACGTATGGGACGGAGGGAGTACATAATTCATCCGAATTCATAATATTATTATTATATATTAGGCCGATCAAATCTCATAATCTTTTTGTAATTACACATATTAGATTGATCGATGATGCATAGGCAAATTGGATTAATTCGGGTTGCGCATATAATAGGATATGCTGTCACCATGTCAAACAATTATCTGAAAATCATACTATTATTTATATGTACATATAAATAAAAATATACTTCATTCGTCCTACAAATAATGTATTTTTTCCTTTTCGGTACCTTTCACAAGTAATATTCCTTTTCGAGAATAACAAATTATTACAAATAACCAATCATTCTTTTTTAAAGTCCTACCACCTTTACTCACACCTTTACTCGAGCAGCACAACTCAAGTACATATCTAACCATAAGGTTTTATATAAATTTGGAGCAGCACAATTCAGCAGCTCCATTAAGAATATAATTTCTGGATATACGGTCGTGCTAACTATGGTTAAAAGAGAGGTTAGAAATGTATTTATGGTAGACCCCACGCACGTGACGCACGAATCGAAGAAGTCCTATAGTTGGTGGCGACTTTATTCTATTAATATAATGCATACATCATAAATATCGCTTTGGTCCCCACTCCCACACACAACCACGCTCTTGTTTCCATCATTTATTTATTTATTTATTCTTGTGAAGGTTAAAATCATTTTTGAGGATTCCGCTCTTTTGTCACTAAAATAAATGAAAAAAATGTTTTTCTAGAAAAAATTATAAATGCTATTTAAAAGTTCTATGTAATATTCCCTCATTCCCATTATTGTGGTTCAATTAGTTTCGGTACAAAAATTTAGAAAGTGATGTTATATGATATAAATTATTTAATTTTTTTGTAGTTAATTTTGAGTCACACAATCTTTACATTTTTTAGAAGTGAGCCACAAATATTAAAATATTAATTTAAAAAAAGTGAACTAAAAATAATGGAATAGAAGAAATAGTTTCAATAATGTGGGTACGTGGGTGGCCAATCAGTCTCAAAATTGCGTACAATCCCAAATTTTCTTTATATTTGTTGAAGACTTTTATTTTATAGATTCGACTTTTATTTTAACCATGCACGGCTTACATCGGTTGGCTAATGATGGGAAATTCAAAGTTGAACTCGGTCTATTTTTTTGTTATCGTCAGATCGGCCCAGGCCCATAACAACAAAGGATTGCTGATCGGGCCCAATCAGCCCGTTAAGGTGCCTACTTCAGTCTAGGCCGTTTTATAGAAAAGCCCGATTTATCTAAACACCCGGCCCAAAGGCTCCACAGGTTAACAAGGATCATCAATTTATATTATGTTATTAAAAATATAAATAAAATATTAACTATATTTTCTTTTATACAATAAAGATATGATATCATTAGATATGTTTATAGATTCTTCTGCTCTCTATCATTCCATAAGATGATTAACGCTACACAAACTCAAAGACTTGTCCACGATCCTCTTAAACGTCAAAATGTGTAAATTTAGATGATTCGAAGTCAATTCTTTCTTATTTTAGGGTTACTAAGTCGTTTTTTTCAATAATTTCTTTAATTTGAACCATTATTCTTAAAACAAAAACCTAAATAGAATGTTAGTTGGTGTGTCGTTGTATGTCACTTTCGTTAATAGATATTTGTATGATTTTATTACATTAACACTTATTGACTTATCCTGCATGTTGCAATTAGTGCAGTTGCACTGGTATGTTCGTATAGCTTAAGAATTAAAGGTGGCGGCAGTTTTATATTTGGCCTAGTTTATAATTTCTCGAAATTTAGAAATCAACGAGTTTAATCTAGTGCACACTTTTTAATGGTTTGTATGAAATTTTATAATGTATCTTACACTTTTTTGAATGGACAAAGGGAAAATTGGATTATGAAAAGAAGATTTGGAAAAGAAGAATCCAGATCAAGGGTTAATTAAGAAATGTGATGCACGATCAACGGTTGTTAATTGACATCACGTGTGCTTCGTCACATACTTTATCCTTTCGATTATTGATTAGTAGTAAAAGGGAAGAAACTAATGAGTAGTGACTAATGACAGACCAGAAAGCCTCAATTAGTTAATTAAATTAATTGACTATGATTAAGCAAATCAGTGGCTAATCATACATCTGACAAGTAAGCTCCACTTATTATTGTTAATTAACCAAGAACTGCTACAAACTGTGTATGAGGTTTTTAGACTAAAAATGGATTTAAGATTTTAGAATTATTTAAAAATTTTAATTTCTCAAACTCTTAATAATTTTATGAGTTTTTCAATTTTTTTCCTTCTAATCATAGGGGAAATATGAAATGATACTAATTAGTGAATTCGATTCCAATTTGTCACATTTGACAACTGTCCTATCCTTTTCGGCTTATGAATTTGTATTATTACATTTAACATGTATATAAACGTATATTTATTTGGTGGCATATTGTGATAACATGGACTGAGTAATAGTGCAATTTAAAGGGAATCTTTTAATTTGATCGGGTCCTATTTTAGTATAGTATTAAAATTCTGATTTGACTTCACCTACTATATATGTATACACTAAAATGATACCGAATATAAGGCAAAAAAGAGAAAAACTGGAAAAGTGGGCTTTTATGATGCAATAGAAATATAAAATTTGATAGTATAATGCATTTTATTAGCGCAATTATTATGCTAATAGTGATGATATTGTTATATATAATAATAATAATCTCCAACTAGTTTAAAATTTAAATATAAGCACTAAATATAATATACTATATTTATTATTATTTGTATGGTGAAATGGTGAACGTGGAGAGGAAGTGAGTGGCACAACTAAGCCACGAGGAATATTTTACTTTGCTTTCGATAGAGCAATAGGCATTAAAGGGACAGCTGCACATATAAATTGTGACTTCTAAATTTCTGAAGTTTGAATTATTATTATATTATATTATAAGAAACTAGTTATTTCATCCTCTTCATTTTTTTAAAATAGAAACCATAATGTCAATGAGCACTACTAATAAGACTTTATATGCCCATATTTTATTGAAGTTAGGCTTACGGCCATATCAAATCAAACCGATATTCTTAATAAATATGGGTAGCGAATTATATTAGAATGGCAAATTTGAATTCAGATTCCGGAATAAGAATCTATGACCGATTTTGAAATTAGGTATCGATATAGCTGTATATAATGTGTTTGAATTAAGTATATTAGAATTAAGATTTTGAAATCATATCAAAAAAAACTTTAAAATCCGTTGTAACCGATGGATTACTTTTCATATCCTAGACTTTTGTTTCCCATTTCAAATATTGGTGAATGATCATGAATTAATGCCCTACCCCGAACCCAAATTCAAATTACGAACTAAACACGTTTATCTTCCCTATAAAAACTTAGACATTGTTTGAGAATATCCCATACAAAATTTTATTGGTCCATTTACTCATATAGTCAATTTTACTGATATGAAACCTTCAAATCATTTGACAAAATCCAAATTAGTGCAACATTAATACTTCAACACAATGTAAATTGTTGACTTTAATTTAGTAGTCAAAGGTTTACATTGTATGAATTCGTATCACTGAACTTCGAATAGGTTGAGTTTCTTAATTTTCTCACGTCCATGCAATATTGGAAGTTTTGCTCTTACATAAAAATATATAATCAAGGTATTAAACACAATCCAATATGCTTAACAAACTTGTCCATTTGAATAGCATGGGGGTTAAATATTTACCTTACAATTAAAAAATATTAGTAATTTAAATCGATAGAGGTCACGGATTTTATTCGTGAAACTAGAAAAGCTAACATGATGTCAATAATTGTGTTATTCAAAATCTAAACTTTTCCAAAATTAATTATTGGTCATTTTCCGATCCGTGACACCTATCACCTTCATTATATAAAAATAATGAAATAAATATTTCAAGATACTAAAGAGGGAGTAGTTTGAAGGTTAGCTGTATTGGGCCGGATTTTCGGCGGTCAAACCTTTTCCGGGTCACACTAATTCACATCCGGATAATACCCGACCCGCTCAACTCATTTTTGTGGCGGCGGCGGCCGCCGGAGGATGGTGTTGAAACTTTGACGCTTTTCATTTTTCCATCTGCGTGCTACAATTCATTTTTTAGAGGGGGAGAGAGAGAGAGTAAGTGGAGCGGTCTGAACTTCGATTTCTCTCTCTACAACTATATACCGCTGTCCATAATCACCATTATTTACTACGGCTATCTATCTATCTATATATTCAGCATTCAGTAACTTCACGGCATTTGCTTTCTCTCTCCTCACGAAACACGGAGATTTTGACTTTTTATTTCAAAATCCACATTTTCTCTACCTCCTCCGTCGACGGAAGCAACTGGGGAAGAAAATGAGGGAGGAGAGAGAGTTTGAGGATGGAATCGCATCATTGCTTCCGATTTGGTGTCCATAAAGGCGAGCTTCTGTGGTAAAGTACGTTTGTTACTTAATCTACATTTTTTTATACTTCAAAGCAAAGTAAAATTGGATTCACACACTGAAAATCCCTAAATTGTGAGTGCTGCAAAATATAGTTACTGTTCATACTATTGATGTGTGAATGCGAGACGGAGGTTTTCGGGAGATGAAGTTACGGCAGAAATAATGGATCAACGGTGTAGTAGGATAGTTTTAATTTTCGTAGCTTCGTTCTTCTGTCTATTTGTGCATACATTACAGCAGCAATTGTTGTTACCGAGGCAAGAGAGATTAGCTTTGATTCAACTGAGATCTTCGTTAGGGTTAAGAGCGAAAGATTGGCCTATAAAATCCAACCCCTGTACTTCATGGGCGGGTGTAGAATGCACCAATGGCAGGGTCACAGGAATAAATATCTCAGGGTTCGTGAGAACTCGGAGGGGAGGTCGAAATCCTCAATTCTCGGTGGACGCGCTTCGGAATTTGGCTCTGTTATCCTCATTCAACGCCTCGAATTTCGCATTGCCGGGGTTGATTCCTGACTGGTTCGGTTTACAGCTGCCTTCACTCCAAGTGCTTGATCTGAGGTCATGTTTGATCAATGGTGCTATTCCATTGACTCTTGGCAATTTGAGCAGTGTAGTTGAGTTGCATTTGTCTGATAACAATCTTACAAGCGTTGTTCCTCCTAGTTTAGGCCAGTTGGTTAGTTTATCTGTGCTTGATCTGTCGCAGAATCTCCTCACCGGGTCGATTCCTACTACATTTGGTGATCTTAGGAACCTCACTTTGCTGGATATGTCTTTGAATTTCTTGTCTGGAGTTATACCCCCTAGCATTGGGAATTTGTCAAGGTTGCAGTTCTTGAATCTTTCAGGGAACAGTTTGTCGTCTTCAATACCCACTCAACTAGGCGATCTTTCTGCTCTGGTTGGACTTGATCTTGGATTTAATTCTTTGTCTGGGTCCGTTCCTCCGGATTTGAGTGGGTTGAGAAGTTTGCAGTTCGTAGTACTCAGTCATAATGGTTTTAGTGGTCAACTTCCGGATGTGCTGTGGTCAATCCCCCAATTGCAGTTGCTTGATGTTTCTGTGAATAACTTTACCGGTCTGTTGCCCAATGTGAGTTCCCCTGCTGAGGCAACATTTGCCTTGCTTAACATTTCTCTGAATTTGTTATATGGACCTCTCACACCTGTGATTGGAAGGTTTAATTTCACTGACTTATCAGGCAATTATTTTGAGGGTCCAGTTCCGATCTATGCACGTGATAAGACATCTCTTGGTAGGAATTGCCTCCAAAGTCTGGATGATCAGAGGATTGCAACAGATTGTGCCTCATTCTATGCTGATAGGAACATATTATTTGATAATTTTGGAAAGCCTAATGCCACTCAGCCTACTGCTTCTCCAGAATCCAAGAATAAGAGCCACAAGTCAGTTGTTATTTTGGCTTCTGTTTTGGGAGGTGTTGGGCTTCTTGCAGTTGTGGCATTGATTGGTGTGATAATGATTGTATGCAAGCGGAAGACGGTGACAACAAATCAAAGGAGCGGTAGTGGTGTGGGGCCTATTCCAGCTGATGGAAGTCCTCCACCCCCCGGAGTAGTGCTGAACTTTTCTACCCTGGGAGATTCATTTACGTACCAACAGATTCTTCAAGCTGCTAGTGAATTTAATGATGCAAATCTGATCAAGCACGGTCATTCTGGCGATCTATTTTCTGGAAAACTTGAAGGTGGAGTCCATGTAGTTATTAAAAAGATAGTTTTGCAGTCATCACTCAAGAAGGAAACATATAAGTCGGAACTGGAACTTTTTAGCAAGGTTTCTAATCCTAGACTGGTCCCTCTCTTGGGGCATTGTATGGAGAAAGCTAACGAGAAGTTTCTTGTTTACAAACGCATGCCAAATGGAGACCTCTCCAGTTCTTTGTTCAAGAAAAAAAATTCAGATGATGACAGTTTAAAGTCACTGGACTGGATAACGAGGCTTAAAATTGCAATAGGGACTGCTGAAGGCCTGTCTTACTTACATCACGAATGTAATCCTCCACTTGTTCACAGGTAGCTCGCCAATCTCTCTGTTCTTTCCAGTTAACTTAACACTTAGATTTCAACTAATGATAATGAGGTTTCTGCATGATTGTGATTGAATTTGAGTCTGATTTGTTATTCTCATACAATAACGACTTAAACTGTTTGTTTTCTTGAAGGGATATTCAAGCCAGCAGCATAATGCTTGATGATAAATATGAAGTAAGGTTAGGAAGCTTGAGTGAGGTTTGTGTTCAAGAAGGTGACTCCCATCAAAGTAGGATCACAAGGTTACTACGCTTGCCCCAGTAAGTATATCCACTTCATCTCCTGATTGCTGAATTTTCAATTATACTGCATTTTCATTTTATCAATAAGCTCCGAGACAATACATGTTAATTTCTTGACTGTACTGAATTTTTGTTCAATCGATATAAGTCATCTCATGATCTCATCTTGCAGCTACAATGTCCCTGAACATATTCATTTTGTGATGTACCAAAATCAGAAAACAAATTTTTATGACAACTCAAATGAAGTCTCTTGAAACAGTTCTATTGTTGGGAATTGTAGCCTTTTCCTTTTGAACATTTATATACATTTAATTGTCTTTGATGTCATGCCATCTATACTGCCAATACATTCAGCTGAAGTGGAATTATAACTTTGGAAATAGATTGTTCTGTTGATTACTTTAACCTACTACTTTCTACAGTTACTCACAATGTTTGTTGAGATAATAACCTTTTTCCCCTTGTAATGCAGGACATCAAACCAAACTGCTTCAGGTATATTTTCTTTATTTTCGCTTTGTGTCTCCTTACGTGTCTAGTTCATTTCCCATGCCCTAGGAAGTAACTGGTTCTGGTTGGCCAAATTTGTGAGACATGGACTAGTTAGATATGGCTTCGAACGATTTATGGCTATCATAGCTATCTAAAAAAGATTCAAGTATAGCTCATGCAATTTGTGGTATATTGGAACACTTACAGTAGAAACTACTTCCTGATTCAACCAGTGAGTAAAAATACATAGGAATTTGTTTTTCCTTCCTAGAGCATAGCTTCTTCATACATACAATAAAATGTAATTTATCCACAAAACTTTAAAACGGACTTTCTTTCAGTCATTCTGCTGAACACAAAACTTTAAAGTTGATATTTGGAACTGACAATCTATTTAGTGTTCTTGATTTCATATCTATATTCATGTTCCGAACCTTCTGTTCAGGCACGCCTAACGCAACGTGTGCCTATGACGTGTACTGCTTCGGGAAGGTCTTACTCGAGCTGGTAACTGGCAAGCTGGGCTTCAGTTCACTCACCAACCCCACCATGAAAGAGTGGTTAGAAGCAACACTACCTTACATCAGCATATACGATCAAGAACTAGTCACAAACATCATAGACCCTTCATTAATCATAGATGAAGACCTCCTAGAAGAAGTGTGGGCAATGGCCATTGTTGCAAGATCTTGCCTTAATCCAAGACCGACAAGGCGTCCATTAATGCGCTACATCCTTAAAGCTTTGGAGAATCCTCTGAAGGTGGTAAGGGCAGAACACGGAAGCTCCGCAAGGCTGAGAACGATGTCGTCGAGAGGGTCTTGGAATGCTGCTCTGTTTGGGAGCTGGAGGCATAGCTCTTCAGATGTTGCAGCTGCACCAGCAGCCATTTCTCATAGACTTGAAGGTGCAAATAGTTTCAAGCAGTCTAATGGGTCTCAAGGAAGTGGTCGTATAGGTGATGGAAATGGTAATGGTACTGGTAATTCCTCTTCGAACAGACGGTATTCCAAGGAGATCTTCCCCGAGCCTTTGGATGAGCGCGATGCGGAGAGAGGACACATGGATTAGGAAGAAAAACGCGGGCGGGCTCGGTCTCCGTATCCGTGTGAGGTTTACTCTGTATAGTCTGATGTTGCTGGGGTTTGGAAGCCAGTTTTTTGTCGGTCTGAGGGTGTATTTGTTCCCACTAACTGTTTGCAGGCTTAGGGGACTTTTCTTTGTTTCTCTTTCTTTTATTTATCTTGATTTGTTTATTTTTCTGGGAGAGGTTGAAGAAAGCATGGGAATGGTGATTTGATTTGCATGAATAGTTGGCCCTCTTTTTATTGAACTGTAAATTGTTTATTGTATTGGGGTATGAGTGATTTCCAGTTGGGAAGAAAGAGAAGTACGACAATTGCATTGTTTCACTAATCTGAAATCTGAATCAAAGTATAATTGAAGAATCTGAATAATAAAATCAAGACTGCAAGAGTTCAGCTGCTATCTCCCTTGCCAGGTTTGGATTATGGAACTGGAATTACTTTCCAACCTGCATAGAATAAATGAGCGGAATCATTAAAATTACGGCGTAGATAATGCTAGCACGATACCTCGAAAAACACAATAACGCCCACATTCTAAGGCGAAAAATAATTGAAGCCTAGAGAAAGAGAGAGAGAGAGAGAACCTTGAGATAGAATCAACTGCATTTGCCACCTCGTCAGAACTTGTTTCAAACACTTGGCCACCCAATATGATCTCATCTAAAATCATATGGACCTGAAGAAAAAACCAGACTGAAAATGAACAAGTCTTCTACAACATAAAGCTTTGTTATGGTAGATATAATCAAGTAATGAGCTAAACTGAGATGCTTGAAAACACTTTGTTTTTAGCAAGGAGAGCAACGGTACCTTGTTAAAATTGAACACTATGTCAATCTCACATACTTCTTTGAAACACTTGTTCAACGTCTCCACAAATACTGGAATAGATCAGAAGACAAGTTTCAACGTGTAGAAAAACAATAGGTATAGTTTTTCAGTTCTTACCAAGCAACACTAAGACAGAACTAAGCCAAGTAAAGACAGAAATACACATGTAGTGAGAAAACAACTCATTCATGGAATTTAAATTTCAATCATTAAACAAAAGAGCCCACCATCAACCAGTCAGACTTGAAAACTACCCCAAGTAAAATGCTAGCCAGACGAAAAAGAAGATACAAACTATTCACCAGCCTCCATAAAAGAAAACAATGACAAGTAAGCCATAAGAAATGTTACTTAAATAGATTCAGATGTTCTACAACAATGGAAGAAAATGGTACATCTGGAACAATGTCTTTCTGTTGATTAACATGAACCAAAGTCTCTTAGTTCAGAAACAGCAACGGACATTTTTCTGACTTCTATACCACATTACAAAAATTGATTCATCTCCTCAGTACTACAAAGCAAGTCCAATATGCAGGGTGCTACACTATCTAATAGTACTCAATTGCTTACACACACTGGAGCACAGTCATCACTTAAAGACCCTCCATGCATCCGCATTCCTCATATATATACTTTACATATAAGTGATTCAGTTCTTCCACCACAAGGCTTACAACTTGTGCCACCATGTTTCTTTTATGTAATCTTATCATGCTTTATCTACTTCCACCACAAAATTGACAACTTGTGTCACCATGTCTCTTATCATGCTTTGTCTCATATTTTTCATTAGCATAAAAAGACATAGTTTGGAACTAGGTCAAAAAAATTGTATTTTCATGTAATGTTTGTGTTGGATACAAGTTCTTAAAATTTAACAGGTCTATTGTCGCTACAGTTCTGGCTAAATTTTTGTCATCATGTCAAGGATTACCATCACACCAGACAGTCCTAATTGTGCAGAAAATTTATAAAAGTAGGAGCCACAAACCTCAAGAACTAAAGCAGAAAGATCTGTTTCAAGCATAAATTCGACTAGGAATACCTTGCATCAGATCTATCATTGCAAGCTCATTTTCGGAGTGATCGAATATGAAGACAAAGTACAATGTTGCAAAAGATTTATAAACAAGCCGTACATCCTGGAAATTCATCATCGACACAGTTCAAGAACACAATTAGGAATGCGCAACGAAATTTCTAAACAAGTATTTGAAAATCTACAATCCTCAAATTACCGGTCCGAATAGCGAATCTGCTTTAACGAAATTACTGACGCTATCAGCTCTACTGCATAAAACTGCACCCAAAATCATAACTGAATCAACCGGAACAGCATACTCAAGAATTATAACTCGATAATGCTTCTCAACAAAAAAGAAAACAGAAATTAGATTGAAATTAAAAACAATAAATTTCAGAACTGACTTCTGTAAATGCTCCGAACCAGCTCCTGCTGCTTCTCCGGCGGCTAATATAATAGAGGCGAAACGATGAATCAACACAAAAACAAAATACGCAGCAGGCGAGAACAGATCTAGTGATTCGGAAAAGTCTAGATAGCAACCTGAAATTCATAGAATTTGATGAGGCGTGGCTTGCCTTGATCGTTCATTATGATCACTCCTCGTATCATTTTCGTCGCCGATTCTTCGATGAATGCACTGCTGTTTTTTTCTTTTCGAGTAGATGACGATGAAAGGCCTTATAATTGAATTTTATAATTTTATAATTAACGTGGAGTTTATCTACAATTTATTTTAAAAAATAAGCGTGTTTATTTAAAAAAAAGTTATTTTCGATTTATTTTTATAAATTATTCTTATGAAATAGTTTATCGTATCAAATTCTCAATTATATATATATATTTTTTTAATTATTGAAGCTATCTGGAAATCTTAAGGGTTTTGTAGAGAGAGCGTATGATATGGACGAGAAATTGATAAGCAGGCTAGAAATTGACGATGGACGGAGGAATTGAAGAGAAGGAAATTAGGGTTCGTGAATTGGGGATCTGTGAATCGGGGAGAGAGAATGAAATGTTAGATCTGAGTGAAGATAAGGAGGTATATCTCGATGCCTCGGATGAAATCACGGCCGTCGATATAACGTATTTTGTGTTAAACTTTAGGTAATGCCTCAGATCTGAGTGAAGATAAGGAGGTATATCTCGATATAACGTATGATATCTCGATGCCTCAGATGAAATGGAGATTGGGATAAAGGAGCGCGCGTGGACGCCATCCCAAATATCCACGTGTTATCATTAGTTATTTCTTAAGTCGCTTTTAATTACGTATTTTGTGTTAAACTTTAGGTAATGTAACTGACCCTTATATAAGCCAAGTCACGCGAATGAATGGGAACAACAAGAATTTCCGCCTTTATGATCTTTCTCTCTTCTCTACTGTTCTATCTATTCTCTCCTCTCGATCTCTCTCCTTTTATTATTGCTCAAAATCAGTTCCAGTTTATAACATTCATTACATCGCCTCTGCTACTAAATCTATTACAAGAGTTTCTGGTGAAATTGGGTTGAAGGCGTTGCAGTGGTATCAGAGCGGCTCGATCTGATGGCCGCTTCCGGTTTATCCCCCATCCTCGAGGATGGCTTGGTGGAGGAAGAAGACTCTGTTCTGCAGCCTACACACCTGGACGAAAAAACACAGGTATTAATAGATATCCTTAATCAAAATATGATGCAACATCTCACCATGAACACACGCACTCTCACCAACAACTTATCGGGAATGATAGGAAACTTATCAGATCGCTTGGATCTGGTGGAGTCACAACTCCACACTGGTTCTAGACCTGGAACTCTACCAACTAGACCTCCCACACCACATTATACAAACCCCACCGCACGTATGAACTCTAGATATCCACCGGGGTTCAGGCAGAATGGGAAGGGGGTAGAAGAAGGGAGTGGATCTATATTTATGGAGGGGTCTAGGGCTGGGGGAGGGGTGTATATGGAGACACCCAGGTTTAATGAGGAGATGAGTCCGTCTATATTGGGTAGTGGGATGAAACAGGCCTACAATAACCAATCCAGCTACTCTGTACCTATGGGAAACAACAACAGAGGGAGTGGATCTAGGCCATACACTGGTAATACTGGGAATGCTGCTGGAATCTTGCCAACCGTAGCAAAGATCAATTTCCCAAAGTTTGATGGGAATAGATCCAGATCATGGCTGATGAGGTGTCACAATTACTTCTCTATGGTCCAAATTCCAGAGGAGCAGAAAGTTACCTTTGCTTCCATGCACTTTGAAGGGAAAGCATTAGAATGGTATGACAATTTACCATTTAAGGGAGAGGAGCTCCTCTGGACACAATTTGTAAGGCTGATTTCCAGCAGGTTTCAGGATCTACAAGCTAACAAAGCTATTGGGGAATTGCATAAATTGAGACATACAGGGACATATGAGGAGTATGTCTCCAGATTTGAAGAGCTGAAGGCATTTATAGTCCACAACAAGTGTGGGGAATTTGATGAGGATTACTGGATTGCTGCTTTTGTGAGTGGGCTGAACAAGGACATTCAAGCTGGGTTAGAAATGTTGAACCCTAACTCATTAGAGTCAGCCATTCATCTAGGCAGACAACATGTGCATTTGAATGATTCATTACTAAGAAAGCTCAAGGAATATACTAAGGGCATGTCAGTCAGTAGCCAAACAAGGAGACAAGAGCAAAAAACATTACAGAAACAGGCTCAGAAGGTCATTCAAAACCCTAAGCCAGGATTTAAATTACTTACTCCACTAGAAATGGACCAGAGAAGATCCAAAGGGCTCCTATAACTGTGATGAGCAGTTTGCCCCTGGTC
Source organism: Lavandula angustifolia (assembly GCA_028984105.1). Classification (NCBI taxonomy): domain Eukaryota; kingdom Viridiplantae; phylum Streptophyta; class Magnoliopsida; order Lamiales; family Lamiaceae; genus Lavandula; species Lavandula angustifolia. The sequence continues at coordinate 25,148,382 of CM054824.1, forward strand.
ACAGGTGTAAGAATAAGATTAACTTCATGGTTATGACCGTTGAAGAACAAGGGGAATTCTTAAACAGGATTGAAGTAGAAACTGATGAAGAGGTTTTTGGTGATGCTAGTGATGAGTTAGGGATGGCCATGGTGACCTTGGGGTCAATGGAGGAGGAATCTGGTAAAAGCATCATGAGGTTGATGGGAAGTTCTGGTGGGCAGAAACTGAGAATCTTAGTAGACACAGGAAGTTCACTAAGTTTCCTAAATTCTGATCTGGCCCTGAAATTGGGAAGGAATTTTGAGTCAGCCATACCTCTCAAGGTCTTGGTGGCTAATGGTAATCTTATGGTTAGTGATAAAAAAAATTAAGGGATTGAAATGGAGGATGCAGGAGTATGACTTTGTCTATGATCTTAGGTTATTACCTACTACTGGGTATGACCTAATTCTAGGAAGTGATTGGCTGAAGAAGGGTTCCCCTATTATATTGGATTATGAAGAAAAGTTCTTTTCAGTTATGCACAAGGGTGAGAGAATACATATCAGCACTGCCAAGGGAAGAGGAATCCCAAAACCAACTACTGCTGCAGCTGTATATCAGCTGTTGCAACAGAACTCTACCACACCTGAAGAGTTCCTATTATTGGATATGGAGGAAGGAAAGGATCAGAACAATCCCTTGATGAAGCCATTGCTAAGATCCTATAAAGATGTATTTGAAACACCAAAGGGCCTACCATCCAGCAGAGGAGTGGAACACAAGATTGTATTACACCCTGGTAGCATACCCAAACAACAGCATCCTTATAGAGTTTCTCATGCACAAAAGGCTGAGATTGAGAAAACTGTAACTGAATTATTGGAGTCTGGGGAGATTCAACCTAGCAAAAGTCCCTTTTCCTCACCTGTACTATTGGTAAAGAAGAAGGATGGATCTTGGAGAATGTGTGTGGATTACAGGTATTTAAACAACTTGACTGTAAAGCATGACTACCCTATACCTATCATTGATGAGTTGCTGGATGAGTTGCATGGTGCCAAATTTTTCAGTAAGGTTGATTTAAGATCTGGGTACTTTCAGATTCTTATGGACCCTGCATCTAGGTACCTCACTGCTTTCAGGACCCATAATGGCCACTATGAATACCTAGTGATGCCTTTTGGGCTGTGTAATGCCCCAGCCACTTTTCAGTCCCTGATGAATCAAGTTTTTAAAGGAAGGCTGAGAAAGAATGTATTGGTCTTCTTTGATGATATCTTAATCTATAGTGACACTTGGGCAAAACATCTACAGCATGTTGAAGAGGTACTGGAGATCATGAGGGGACATAAGTTATTTGCCAAGATGAGTAAGTGTGAATTTGGGAAGAAGTCTGTGGCTTATTTGGGACATATTATCTCTCAACATGGAGTATCTACTGGTCCTAAAAAAATTGCTGCAATGATGGAGTGGAAGACTCCTAACAATCTAAAGGGGCTGAGAGGATTCTTGGGCTTAACTGGGTATTATAGGAAATTCATCAAGGGCTATGGAATTCTCAGTAAGCCTCTTACTAACCTATTAAAGAAGGGGGCATTTGAGTGGGGGGAAGAGGCTGGTAGAGCTTTCCAGAAACTGAAGGAGGCCATGGTCACAGCTCCTGTACTGGCTCTCCCTGATTTCAGTAAGGATTTTATTCTAGAGACAGATGCTTGTGGGACAGGTATTGGTGGTGTACTCATGCAGGAGGGCAGACCAATTGCCTATCTTAGCAAGGTTTTGAGTCAGAAAAATCAAACACTGTCCATCTATGAGAAGGAGTTCTTAGCTATTCTATTAGCAGTTCAGAAGTGGAAGGGGTATCTACAAGGGAATCACTTCATCATCAAGACAGACCAACAGGCTTTAAAACATTTGTTGAATCAGAAAATCACTACTCCACTACAACAGAAGTGGATTCCAAAGCTCCTGGTCTATGATTATTCTATACACTATAAGAAGGGAAAGGAAAATGTGGCAGCAGATGCATTATCTAAAAGGGACACTAACCAATGCCTGACCCTTACCAGTGCAATACCCTTGTGGGTCAAGAAGGTGTCTGAGAGTTACAGCCAGGACTCTTACTTGGCTAACATTGTTACAGCTAAAGCAATAGACTCAACCACCTATCCTGACTATTCCTACTCTGGAGACTTATTGAGGAACAAGGGGAGGGTTGTGCTGGGTAACAATGAAGAACTGAGAAGGGATATTATAAGGGAGTTACACAATTCTGCCATGGGGGGCATTCTGGAGAGGAAGGCACCTATCAAAGGGTGAAGAGATACTTCTACTGGGGAGGGATGAGGAAGGAAGTAATTGATTGGGTGAGTTCTTGTGCCATTTGTTCAGAAAGTAAAAGTGAGAGGTGTCCAAGCCCAGGTCTAATCCAGCCCTTGCCTATTCCTGATCAGGCCTGGACACATCTATCAATGGACTTTATAGAGGGCCTTCCTAAATCTCAAGGAAGGACAGTCATCCTGGTAGTGGTGGACAGGTTTACTAAATACAGTCATTTTATTGGCTTGACTCACCCCTATACTGCTTCTGTTATTGCTCAGATTTTCTTGGATAACATAGTTAAACTACATGGGCAGCCCCTTAGTATTGTTACTGATAGGGACCCCATATTTACTAGTGTGTTTTGGGCAGAGTTGTTCAGATTACTGGGAACAAGGCTAGATATGACTTCAACATATCATCCTCAGTCTGATGGACAGACTGAGAGAGTGAACCAATGTCTGGAAACTTACCTCAGGTGCATGGTGAGGCAAAATCCCAGACAATGGCACAAGTGGCTCTCCATGACCGAGTATTGGTATAATACCAATTACCACTCGGGCCTACGGATGACACCATTTGAGGCCCTTTAAGGATATAGCCCCCCTATCTTTACTACGGGGCCTTATCCAAGGACAGATTCTCCAAATAGTCTGCAATTCGCAGAAGAGAGACTACGAATGCAGCAGACCATCATGGAAAATCTGAAGCGGGCTTAGGAAAAGATGGCTAAGTATGCAGATAAACGCCGAATTGATAGACAATTCAGCGTTGGGGAGAAGGTGTATTTGAAGCTACAACCTTTCCGCCAGAGTAGCGTAGTACTCAGGAAAAATCAAAAATTGGCGCCGCGTTACTACGGGCCCCCTTTACTATAACTGAAAAACTAGGGGAAGTAACTTATAGGTTAGATCTTCCCGCCGGGGCCAAGATATGGTCGGTGTTCCATGTATCCCTGTTGAAGCGGTTTGTCAAGCCGGAAAGCTTCCACTCAGCCGACTTGCCTCTGTTGGACAAGGACGGCGGCGTGGCCTTCGTACCTGCAGTAAAGGGAAAGCGCAGTAAAATGAACAGAAGAGGAAGAACCATACATTCGTTTCTAATCGAATGGGATTTTCAAGGAGTAAAGGTGGAATCTTGGAACGAAGAACGTTACCTCAATCGATTCTTCCCAAAGATTCAACCTTGGGTACAAGGTTGGGCTAAAGAAGGGGGTAATGTTACGCCCCTGACGATGGACGGAGGAATTGAAGAGAAGGAAATTAGGGTTCGTGAATTGGGGATCTGTGAATCGGGGAGAGAGAATGAAATGTTAGATCTGAGTGAAGATAAGGAGGTATATCTCGATGCCTCACATGAAATCACGGCCGTCGATATAACGAGTGGCTAGAGATGGGGATCGGGATAAAGGAGCGCGCGTGGACGCCATCCCAAATATCTACGTGTTATCATTAGTTATTTCTTAAGTGGCTTTTAATTACGTATTTTGTGTTAAACTTTAGCTAATGTAACTGGCCCTTATATAAGCCAAGTCACGCGAATGAATGGGAACAACAAGAATTTCAGCCTCTCTGATCTTTCTCTCTTTCTCTACTGTTCTATCTATTCTCTCCTCTCGATCTCTCTCCTTCTTTTATTATTGCTCAAAATCAGTTCCAGTTTATAACATTCATTACATCGCCTCTGCTACTAAATCTATTACAAGAGTTTCTGGTGAAATTGGGCTGAAGGCGTTGCAACGCGGCTGGAGACGCTGTCCGGCGGCGGCTGCGGAGAGATCAACAGAGGCGGTGCTGGCGACGGGTCCTTCAATTGCGGCGTTTGATGATCTCGTCTCGCAGTATGTTAACAATGGTAGGAGCGTTGCGGAGAAGATCGGATGACAGGTTTTAGATGTATCGCGGATTATCGAGGAAGCGTTTAACGTCCAGAAGGAAATTCTCGTTCAAATTAGTGAAACTCAGATTAGTTCTTCCTTTCATTCTCGAATTGCAAGAAGTACCAATTCAGAGCTATAAATTTTGATTCTCATTGCTTCTGTTTGTGCTCTGTATTGTTGGATCGCGTGCTGCGGTAAATATTGTAAATTAACATTGAATATGAAATCTTCAGTAATGTGAGCATGATTGATGAAATGGACGTTAACATCAAGTACTGATGTTTAAAATTGTGATGAACAAATCATTAACTTTACACTGGAATTTATGTGATTTCTATTGGTGATCTGCCTTTTCTAATGAAGAATGAAAGAGATTTAAGAGGAGAGATGAAATAACACTCACTTTTTAAGTTTTCAGACTGAAAAGATAGGTTTGCAGAAATTCTTTGCTTATGGAAGGGTGTAGCAAACTGATACTCAGTTGTGCCACCTTCACAGAAGCCTGACACGGCGGGGTTAGTTGAAATCATGAGGCCGTTGAATGATGTTATCGCGAAAGCTTCTGCGTTGACGGAGGGGGAAGCAATCTGAGTTCTTCAACCACTTGAAGACTGTTGCTGATAGTCTTACAGCTCTGATGTGGATTGCATAAACAGGAAAAAAACTGTGGTAATCATGCATGTTCTGTTAAGCTTTCAACCGGCTATTTATATATCCTCTTTCTCATTTGATGATAATATGGTCTTTTATTGAAGGTATGAGCATGCCTGCTGCCCATGTTGAAAAAAATTGGTCATCAGCTGAGTTTTACATTAACAAGGTAGATAGTTTCTAATTCAATATCTCCCTACTTCCAAAATTGCTCTCGTCTCCATCCATAATTTGTTCTTCATGTCAAGTAGTTTGCATTGAAAACCATGTTTTTTAATGGTTGTGAGTATATAAAGCTTTCTTCATTGATTGCCTAGATTCTTGTGGAGTACAAGAACAAAGATGCAGATCATATTGAGTGGGTAAAGGTGTTGAAGGAGCTTTATGTACCTGGTTTGATAGACTTTGTGAAGGCTCACTACCCATTAGTCCCGGTCTGGAGCACCACAGGGAAAGTTAGAACTACTAACCGCGGTGGCCCTCCTCCTCCAAAAGCCCCACCGGCTTCACTTCTCAGCTCTGGAACGGCTCAATCTTCATCATCCCGTCCTAAAGAAGGGATGTCTGCTGTTTTTGCAGAAATCAGTTCTGGAAAGCCAGTTACTTCTGGTAAAGTTGTAACTCTTCATTCTTTAAGTTTGCTATACGTGTTGAGTTCCGTAACATATTATTGTTCTTTATCACGAGGTTTGACAAAGGTTACTGATGATATGAAGAGCAAGAACCGCGCAGACAGAAGTGGCGTGGTTAGTATTTCTAAGAAAGAAAATCATAGTAGCTCGTGTTCCGTAGCCAAGACAGGACCTCCTGTATTAGAGCTACAACTGGGTTGTAAGTAAGTGTAGACAAGAGTTATTCATAAGCATAAATGCTATTTCTGTTTCCTTTCTGAATCAATCTTTTTTATTATATCATTTTCAGATGGGTGGTGGAGAATCAAATTGGACAAAAGAATTTATTGATTGAAGACTGTGATCCAAAGCAGACGGTTTACATCTTTGGGTGCAAGGATTTTGTTCTTCAGATCCAAGGTATATACTGATATCAAACTATTCCTTAACCAGGCGCTTATTATTAACTCAATATGCAGGGAAAGTGAACAACATTACATTAGACAAGTGTACTAAAATGGGGCTAGTATTCAAGGTGAGTCAAGCAACTCATTGGTTATTATCAAAACTCAAAAAGCCGCCCTAGGCTAACACCATAGGTTACATGCAACACATAGTGGTTCCAGTGGGATTTGAACCCAAGACCTATCAGTCCGACCCACCTTCACCACTAAGAAGTAACTCAATCTTGTTAACTCTATGAATGGCTCTTGCATATACATTCATGCGTACAAAGATGGCCAATTCGTTACGACGCCAATGGATCACTCTGGAGCCTAAATCAACTCAGTTTATACCATTTTCCATCACTTGTGGTCACAATTGGAACCGCATAGGGCTTGAGTTAGCACAATTTTTGAACTTTTTGTAGCAGTTGTAATATTTGACATTTATTTATTACTCCACCTCTACACTCTTTACGTTTATTAATATTAGTTTTTTTCTTATATTAGTAACTTTTGTAACCGAGTCTCATTTAATTTGGTTTATATCACGATTCTATTATAAAATGAGCTTGCAATTACAAATTTGAATGTCACCAATACCTCTATATGCGAGTTTGTCAAACATAATACATTATTATGATTTGCAGACTATTAAATACGAACAAAATTTATTCAATGCACATCTTGAATAATAGTTATAGATTTTTCTCGAAAAAAAAAGACAAATATCAAATAAAGAATTAATAGTAGCAACGCTACCTACTAGGCTACTACTCTGTAAAAATGAGTTTAAACGATGACCCATCTCCCAGTTCACCTGTTTCAAAGTTTTTCTTCTTACATCAAATTTAATTTAGTTATGATTTTTTTGTCTTCTTACACTAGAAGCAATGACCCACCCGACGGAATCCGCAATTCAGCAAATTTAGGAGTGGAAACGAAAGAACACTGAAGTATTTTACGAATTGTAAAATCAATTTCAGTCCAATGTTCCGACAGAATTCGATACGAAATTAACAAATAAATTCCCCAGGAAAGACAAACTCAGAAAGTAAAATTGGTACACGGTTTTGACTCCCTCCTTTTAAGCTATTAATCTCACTTGCACAACAAAATCTATATATATATAAAAGAAAAATCGTTTCCTCGACCAAGAATAGAGGACTAACCACTAGCAACAATTTCATGAATAGCTTCGCTCACATTCACATCGTCGGATCTCACAGCTAATTTCATCGCCACCTCTTTAGAACCGTCGATTCCAAACGACAACCGGACGAGCACCTTCACATTGCCTATGTACACACCAGATAACAAACATGTATGCGATCTTGAGTTGGCCAGAACCGTCTCCGTACCCTGCAGCGATACATCATACATAAATATACAAGAACAACGTTAACTAGAGTTTAGAAGAAAGAACTGCACCCAACTATGCCACCTTAAGAAGTCATTAGACAATATTCGTAGACGATCACAATTTGTTCGTCTTTAAGATATTGTGCAATTAGACAAACATAATACCAGTTTCAAGCTAAAGGTGTCTTATTATCTGACCTCACAAGGCTGCAAGCCTAGAAGACCAATGACTGCATTAACAGCCTCCACGAGGCTTTCTCTGGGCCCAAGACCATATTCGTCGATGCGCTCTGTTTCAAGGTCCATGCCTTCCCAGGCGTTTCTGAAGTTAGAGACACCCACTCTTAGAACGTAATCAGCAGCAACAACTTCGAAATCTTCGAGCTGGTATTCGTCTTCCACGCCATCATCTTCAGCCTCACCAGTAGAGGGATCAACCTAAACAAGTCCATCAATGGTATAAACACATACACAAAAAGAGTACCCCGATATTCACATGATAAGTTACATGGTCGTGCATGTGGCACTTTCAAATACCGTTAATCAGTACAGATAAGTTCCATTTCACAATCAAACCAGTTAAGGGGGAATATACCTCTTTAACAGTGAATCTCAACATGTTAGAAAATTTCCCAACTGCAGAAATGCCTTCAGGTTTCTCAAATGCCACAAATGTTTGGGCTGGTGTATCGTAAGGAAGAGATTTTAAAGGTTTTGCTCCTACTTCAGAGAACTCCTCAGCATCGGATGCATCCACAACAACAGTCACCTAGCCGCAGGAACAGAACAAGTTATAGAAATCACGAAAAGGTCAATGGGACAAAAAACTTCCAACAATATGGTGTTTACATTTTCAAGTAGCTGTTCTGGTATTGTATTTGTGCAATTGTACTGAAACACCACATGGCTGTCAAATATGTGCTTGACAACATTAACTGCATACTCGGTTTCTGCTTCTGTAAGCTCCACGGGTGCTGACGACTGATCACAAAAAATTAAAATGAAAACTCATTGGACCTTCACACATTTAACAAACTATTGAAATCAATTAAGAAAGGTTTGATGGTCACCCACAAACCTTGAAAAGCTTTCCAAAATTTGCAAATTCAGGAATAGAGGAGAGAAGTCTTTCATAAGAATCGGATGCAGAACTGGGTGCAGGAGGTGGAGCACCCAAACCACCTGGCTTTTTGCCTGTGGCTTTCTTCTCAGCAAGAGGCTGAGACTTAGTCTCTTTGGGTACAGAATCGATATCAAAAGGCTCTTCGGTAGGATTCTGCTCCTGTTCCAAAATAACAAATGAGAACATGAACTTGAAAGAAACAGATGAATAAGTAAGCAAATGAAAAGGCTATTATAACATAACCCTTGAGGCCTCAAGTAAGCACTGATAAGTGTGATACTTACATAGTTTTTCAAACTAGTCTCCATATTTGTTAGTGGTATGTCAAGTGATCCAAACAAAAACTCTTTCACATCTTTGTCAGTTTCAGTAACTGAACCATCATCAAGACTGTTCAAATACAGAGTAGCTCTATCTCGAACCTGCTCAAAGAATGGCGCATAATTAACAAAGAGATGTCTGAGAAATGAGCACAGGTCTGCCTTTCAACCATATATATTTCTATCATTACCCATCTGACTTATTGGCAGGGATTTTAAGATTAGAAGACCAGACAACTATCAACATCATTTCAGAATGAGAAAAACTATTGAATAGTCTATTCCGTCCACTATGAGACCTTGCTAATTTAACTGGAGCTAAACACTGACCTCATCATCATTGTCGAAAAGGCAACGTCTCAACAGAATAAATATGCGAGGCTGCAGCAAAGATCATAATGATTTTTTACTTAGTATTTGTTCAAACATAATCTCTACAGATACAGGTCTAGTTATTACCTTCAACGAATCAACCAGGGCACCAAATTTTGCCAGTGTGCTGACGGCACTTGCTCGGACAGTAGCATTCTCAAGTATTACTCGATTGTAAATATACCTTATATATTTGCTGGGATCTGAGGTCTTGGGTCCCTCATTTCCAAGAAAGTGAAGTATCTGGACAAAAGAACAAAATTAAGAAAATAAAAACCAAATCTAGCTAGCACCAGAGGAGAGTCCTCTGGAAGGAATAAATAGTGCTAGAAGGATAGAAGTCAACCTGGGTAGAAAGATATGTAAATTCGCAATCCTCAATAAATTCACACAAGTGCAACAGTCCACTCTCTTTAGCATCCGGAATATCTCTAATTAAGATCACAATTGAATCAACAATTGCTTTCTTGTAATCAAATCCGCCCTCTTCTCTCAATATATTGCTTAAGAAATTCATCCTGCAAGAAGCCGCATTATTAGACAGTTGTATTTAAATATGAAAATACAGTACCATCAGAGTAATAGAACACAGAAAGTTCCAAATATTTAATTTCCCGGCAAATTCCACTCACAGAGCTCTGTACTTCAGAGGGAACTTCAGACACAGTGATCTGATAGCTTCTACAACAACAATCTTGAATTCATCGGCAATATCAGACATGAAATTTGTGATTTGTTTCATCAAACGATCAACACTAGATTCATTGCCAGTTTTCAGCAGTGTGGTAATGGCGAGAGTAGCTATACTTCTATTCTGATCTGAAATCAAGCTTTCCATGTCTATGTTACAGTTAGTGACAGCCATGGGATGTGTCATAGCCACCTGCATGCATTTTAAGTTTGAAATTTATAAAAAAACAAGTGAAACTGCTAGATCTATATATATTATTGCTTAACCCCCCTTTTTTTTTTTTTCCCTAAACAATAAGAAGGTAGTTAGAATTACCACCCTACAGCAATAAGTACTACTGCACCCAGACTCTAAACAAGATAGAGAAGCAGAATCACAGGATGCATCTTCTTTCACAAAAAGAATGCAATATTTTCATGTTTAACATAAATAATACACATCATAAGGTGGAGAAAAAAAAAATAATTCACATGAAACCCTGCTCCTACAGATGAATTCGATATAGTCAAAATGGCTAAGGCTGAAGAGCCTTTTGAATCAAGCTTCATGCAATTTTAGCAGATTTTTATAGAATAGAAATAATAAACAAAAAGCCAAGATTATTCATTCTTCAATACAAATGTATGGGAACTTTTGTCAACCCTAAACCATGCTCTCAAGCAAATTTCATAAATCTCATACCATTTGAGAATTAGAGACCATCAAGTTGAAATTTATTTGCACACTAATACCCGGAGTAAGATAGAAATAAGTAAATGTTTTGGATGAATCTCCTACTATAGGACCACATTTGATTTTCAGCAATGTCACATTAGGCTAGCTTATTTCCTTATGTGGGACCAGTTGAGAGAGCAACATCTCAATCACATAAAGGAAGTTACTATGCAGCATTGCAGTTGATAGTATAGTCTCAGGTAACCATGTCTAACGAATATCAGAAAACACCAACCTTATTCAATGCCCGAACAGCAGCAAACCTCAGCACGGGTTTAGAGGAACTTAAGAAAAGCTGTAAAACAGTTATGGCAGGAGTCAACTCCCTGGTAGTGACATTGCTCAACTCAGTAATTGCTTTGGCTGCTTCAAAGATAACCATTTCAGCTTTATGGCGGAGACAGCTCTCAAGAAAATCAAAAAACGGGCGGTCTCCAGTCTGATGATTAACACCAGTCTCTCTGATGACCTAAGTAGCTCAGTGAAAAATTGCACAATCAATACTTGAAGGAAATTAAAATAAAGGGTTGCTTGCATTTCTACGTCATTAAGAACAAAACCTGGCTAGTATAGCGAATCAAAAGGCACTGAGCCAAAGGAGAGCGAACAGTTCCCTTTGTCAAGCTTGTAACCAACTTGATAACAGCCAATCGATCATTTTGTCGTATCTACAAATTCAGAAATGTGATGCGGCATTGAAATCAACAGGTCAAGTACTTTCAGGTGAAGCAATAATCAGAAAAGAAAAATCATTGCATTTTTCACAAATTTTAGATATACAGAGATATACACAAGTTGGGATGAAGGAAAGTTCATAAATACCAAATAGTTATATATATTTTTTATTTTAATCAAACTATTGAACATTAAACTTCTTACCTGGTGCAGCAGCGCAAGGGCATGGAATTGTACAAGTGCAGCCCGTGATTGAACAGCTTCTTGTACTTCATTACTCCATCTCTTGACTATCTCCGGAGTTGTCTGTGACCATATCATAAGTATACTAACCATGGAAAGTAAGCAAACTGGTGCATTCTCACAGATCAACTAGTACCTGCAGCAGATGAATACCACTCACAAGGGCAGCACTGGCAACAACTGGATTTTTGTCAACAATGGCCTGCTTTAAGTATCTCTCGATTTGTGTCAAAAGCGTTCCATCTGTGATTCGACAAAGGACACGGATTGCATTTGCTCGGTACATATCGGTTCGGCTATTCATGTCTTTCATTAAGGAGCTTGTAACAATAATAACCTTGGATACCGAGGGAAAAAGGAGTTCAGTCTCAACCAACTTCAAAACGCAGAACTATCAATGGAAAAGAGTGTAATATCAGAAGGAAACACATAGTCAAGGTACCTCATCAGCAGAGGGAGAAATCTCCTTTATCATTAGATAAACCATCCTTCTCAAACCAAGATCTTTTGATTGAAACAGCTTTGTGACAGCAAAAAAAACTTCTGTGGCTTCGACCTAGGGATAAGATAAAAGAAGCCAAGTAACATCTTAATCTAGAAAAAAAAAAGATCACTTAAAAAAAGAAAATGATAAATCAATGAGGAAGGCCACTCATCCCTACTGAAAAGCCAAACATAACAGCATACCTACACTTATCAATCCTCCTCTAATATGATCTGATTTTGATGTATATATAAGTAATAAGTGTGTGGTCAGGACAGAGGCTTATGCATATGTACTGTGTGTGTGTGCATGAGAGAGAGACTGAAAATCTGTAAACAGAAATAGCACCAGAGTTTGACCTTTGTGAATGTTTCACCCTGATTGAGAAGATACAGAAGCTTTGTGATGACCTATCATGAAGGATTCAAACCTCCAGATTAGAAAAAGAGAAAAGGAAAGGAAACCCAGACGTTGCAAGAAATGACTACCTGTGAGCATCGCCTTGGATCTAACTGAGGGTCATTAAAAACCCTAGCTTCCTGTAATACTGCACCCTTCTCAATCCCCAAAAATGGGGAGTAATCAGCTGCAGTTACATTATTGTATTAGTCGCCAAGGACCAAATGAATTATATACCTATCTCATCAAATGCACCACGGGAGTTACACTGCAGACAATCATAGTGGTTTAACATCCCCAGGTAAGGGAAAAGCCTATTGATCACTACTCAATACATTATGCAATTTAAATATACAATGTACTTTTACCTAGTGAGAATCAAAATGAGACGCCCAGCCTACAAACGGATGCAGTGCTTATGGAATCATAAGAATCAAAATATTATATCTAATTGATCCACACTATCAAATTTTTTTATACTATAATTCTATGATTCCGAAATGCAAATGAAACTGCAGATCTAAAGCTTAATCAAGCTCTGCAAAACAATATGCAAATCAGAACTACAGTCGAATCAGCCGTTGAAGACTTAATACCATTAAATAAAAATCAAATCACATTCGTAAACGCTAACAGTGGAGAATGCAATAAACAGCGTAATTTGCATATTTTAAGAAAGAATCAGGTCTCGTTGGTGATGGATCAGGTGTATAAGATTCTATAGCATTCAAATTCTTCACACATCATGCATTCCTGTAATTCCGAATTCGAACAGATCTCAGATCCAAATCGAATTTCGACTAGGTAACAACGAATTGCACTTTCCCCTAAAATAATCCGAAATGTAAGAGGAAGTAATAGAAAATTAATCGGAAATTCGAATTGAACTCGAGTAGGAAGAAAATAAGTAATCAAACAATCGAGTTCCGTGAATGCACCTTCTTCGTCGCGATCATCGTCTTTCTTCACAAGCGGCTGTGCCATTATACAGAGATCTGCGTGATTTCAACTGAAAACAAACTTATGATGTTTATTGTTTGCCTGTCCGCGGAGAATTATCGAATCTCTTAAGGCACTTTCTATTTTATTGCGTAGGATGGAGATTAGATTTCTTTCTCTCTCTCTAACTCACTTCCTTTCTCTCTTTTCGGGTCCCCGGATGAAGCTTGACGAACAACCGACGATTTCAAGTGATGTTAATAAGGTTAGTGATAGGTCAATGGTTCGGATGGGTAAATTCGGTATAACAAGATTATTTGTATGGATGCACTAAAAATTTCCCTTTTAAAAAAATATTTAAACGTATTTGAAATTAAATAAACATTTAAAAAGGAATGAAATCAGCTCCAATAAATTCATATTTAATTATTATTCAAATCAAAATTATACTACAGTTTTGGTGCATATTATCTTCTCTGAAAGCGCTTTCTCCACCACCAGCCAAAACTTCTTGTACTTCGTGCAAAACTCCCTTCTCACTTTTGATATTTTAGTTTTATTAACCATCTACTTTTCAATTATTTCTACCAATTTCCACCTATATAAATTGTGAATTATAAATTCCCACTACCATCTTCACGAAAGGCAACCGCTCCGCCGCCCTCAAGAAATTGATTGACGTCAGCGACGGGAGAGACGTTGACTTCAACAGCCGCAGAGGCCTTTTTTTCAATTGTCTCCCGCACGGCTCCGAGTAATTGGCGGAGGGGAAGGAATATTCATGTTATGATTTTGGGAAAGGAATGGTAGCGGGAGGTAAATAGGATAAAATTGTTATTAGTTTGTAGTTGTAATTGATAGAGATGAAGTAGAATATACACTAAAACAACGTAGTTTTGATTTGAACAACAATTGGACATGAGCTAATCATTCCTTTAAATACATATTCTCTTTGTCTCGCAAATAATGTCTTTTATCTTTCTAACACTAGATTTAAGGAGCGTAATTGTCAGTAAAGGTGGTGTACCCTTAAAAAATAATTAGTTGTGTTTAATAATTTGCTATTTTCAAAAAAAGAATAATATTTATGAAACATTTCAGAAAAAAAGGAGAGACATTATTTATGGGATGGAGGGAGCATGTCAAAACCTAAATCTTGGGGGTATACTTACATACATGAGCGGATTCAAGACCGCATATGAAGATGGAAATTTTCCCAAAGGCCTAAATCCTAGTACATAATTATGAATTTTCTATATATTTTTTAAATCAATTTAATTTGTTCTTTTGTCTTGTTATTTTAATACTTAATTCACTAGAGTAAATCCCACTATTCACTAGAATTCTCAAAGCCAACAGACACGATATAAATGTGTTCGGTATAATTCAGACCTGATTTTTCAATGTAATGTTGTAAAGTTTATCAAGAAACTATCCTCGTCATAAAAATATAATAATAAAAAAAAAGTTTATCAAGAAACTTTTATATCCAAAATTATTGGGGGCAAAGTTTAGAATTCATAATTTGAGACGAGAATGTATAATTTGAGGGGAAAGAATGTCAATTTCTCAAAATAACATAACCAAATTGTAATTCTTTAAGGGATGCGATGGCCCCACAATACACTCTTATATCCGCTTATATTAATTTATTTATAATTATAATATAATATAATATAAATAGTTGAAACATATTATCTCCGTCCCATAAATAATGTCACTTATCTTTTCGGCACACAATTTAAGGAGAGTTGTTGGTTGTGAGTATAGGTAATGAGCCTTTAAAAAAGATTGATGGTTGTGTATAATATTTTGCTATTTTCGGAAAGTAAACATTATTTGTGGGACGTTCCGAAAAAAGAAAGAGGATATTATTTGTGGGACAGAGGGAGTATTATTTTAGTCCAATAGCACACACTACACACTAATCAACATGCTATAATCACAATATTAAAGATCAACTCCGATGCATTTTCTTATACAAACTACTCATAAATTAAAATGCTCATAAATCCAATCCACATTTATACATAATCACGTATTAAATGTATCTCTCCAAGAAGGAAAACAACTCTAAAACGACCTTCTAGCAACCTAAACCTCCGAAACTACAAAACGGATATTGCAGTTTTCCGACCAGCCTTTATTATCCCATACACAAATTGTTATAAGGTCCGAATTATTAAATCTTCATGGGCCGTGGTAGCGGTCTCCCGGGCTGGGCCGGGGCAACTCGTTCGAATTCGTACCGCTTGCTTCAGAATGAGCATACTCGCTTCCAGCCCCGAGCTCGCTTCCCGCCCCGAGCTCGCTGCTGGTGAAGCTTTGATTGGACCTCCCGCGCCTTTGATATCTTTGCAAGTCGTAGTCCGAGCTACTGGAAGAAAGCGAGCCGTGACTCCGGCTCGCTCTCATTAATCCTTCTTGTAGATCGTCTAACGACATGTCGCCTTCCAAGGCCCGAACGACCTATTTATTAAAATATATGAGACAATTTTCAAAACTAGCCACTCCAAAAATGAAAATAAGTAAAATTAAAGATCAATTTACATGTTAAGAGACAAAAACACGAGAGCAGATATGGTATCCGAAAAAATAAGTGTCACAACCATGCTATAGTGAAAACTACGTAATCTTGATTGAAATATAATTATTGATTTTTTGAAACAAGAGATCTACTTTTCGAAAACACGAATTAGGATTCAATAAGGGTTATATAGTCTAAAAAGTGACTAAAATCATAAATTGTCGATTAAAGAAATTACTGTTTTTATTCTAAAAAGGAACCTGGCTCATTTTAGGGCGTTTCCGCGAGGATTGTCTAATGCACGCAGCAGCGGAGACAACCAAACGGAGCATCTCTCCGTGATCGTAGTTTCTTTCTAGCCTGGGGTCCACCAGCTCCTCGTAGTTGCCTCCTTCAGCCACTCTCGTCAAAATTGGCCTAGCCTGTGAAGTCGACGTTAATAGAAGACGTTACGTATTAAATGCATCGTATCTAGTAGCAATTTGGAGAATTTTGAAATAAATAATATAGTAATAATCGGAGCGGTTTGTATGTACCATTTTCGTATACCATTGTGTGTACCACACTATAAGGGCATTGACATCTGACATTTCTTATTAAATCAAGTGGACCATATTTAACACATGTCAATACCCTTATGTGTAACACATGTCAATACGAAAGTGGTACACACAAGCTTTTGTGAGTAATAATTAGTTAAGATTAAGAGGTTGAAAATAGTAATAATTACCCAATCAACTAGACTGTCATCTTCGTCATCCCTGGTCATGTCAACGGGGCGTCGTCCGGTTATAAGTTCCAAAAGCACGATACCGAACGAGTAGACGTCGGACTTTTCGGTGAGCTTCCCGCTTGATGCATATTCGGGGGCCAAGTACCTGCATTAGACATATTTATTTATCTGACGAGGAAATCTGTAGTTTATCATTTTCATGATGGGGCGATTTATATCCTACCCGAATGTTCCCATTATACGAGTTGAAATATGAGTATTGTTCTCCGAACAAAGCTTAGCTAATCCAAAATCAGCCACCTGCATCAATTGTGTTGATGAAGTTAAGACAGACTTCATTTTGTATTAAAATAGAAGCAATAATTCATTTCAATTGAAAAAGATTAGTATTTTGTGTCTCTGCATACCTTTGCTTCGTTATTGTTATCGAGCAAAATATTTGCAGCTTTAATATCTCTATGGATGATTCGAGGATGGCCTGCATGGTTTTTGAATCATTATAAAGTTAAATCTCGATAAAGTAATATTTGATAGACTAATAATCTCGCTTAGATAATAATTTTTTTCCGGTCCCGATATAGGTAAATACACTAAAATAATGTTCGATAAAGTAATAACCTCGTTAAATAAATATTTTCTTCCGGTTCCACGACTATTATTTTATCGGAGGTTTAACCGTATTATTCGTCATGCATTTTTATAGCATTATATATCCTGCCTTCAACGTAGGATAAATTACTCAAATAAAAACATATAGTAAGAGAGAGAAACATAAAATCCTCATGATGCCTTCAACGTAGGATAAATTACTCAAATAAAAACATATAGTAAGAGAGAGAAACATACAATCCTCATGAAGATAGGCAAACCCTTTTGCTGCTCCCAAAGCAATTTTGATCCTGGTTTGACAATCCATAACCGGACGGTCTTCTCCTGCATTAAACACGAGAGGTTCCGATATTTATAATTTCGGGAGGTGGGATAAATTTACAAATTTAATGGTGTAAATCTGCAATTTAAGGAGTGAAATAGTAATTTTTAAAACAATTAAAAAAAAATCAATGCCGATTATACATTTTGATAGAGTGGTAACTTGGCACGCCCCCGGGCCTAAAACCGTCTCAGAACATATATTGTACTTTCGTAACCTATAATAAGTTTGGTCACATGTTATCTAGTAATAAACGAAAGACACGTAGAACGTACCATGAAGGTGATCCTCGAGACTGGAGTTTGGAACGTACTCATAAACCAACATCCTCCTCGCTCCCGAAATGCAATAGCCTACCAAGGACACAAGATGGCGGTGATGGACCCGGCTTATGATATCAACCTCGGCTTGGAACTCGCGCTCCCCCTGCCCGCTGTTCAACTTCAAGCTCTTAACGGCTACTTCCTTCCCGTTGGGCAGCACCCCCTTGTGCACGTACCCAAACCCGCCCTGCCCGAGGAGGTTGGCCTCGGCAAACCCGACGGTCGCGGAAGCCAAGTCGTTGTACGTGAAGGTGCTGTTGTTGTACCCCGCCCACGTCACCGTAGGGTGCGGAGGCGGCATCGGTGGGCCCGGGAAGCCCGACGAGCTCTGAGCGCTCATTGGTGGAGGTGGAGGCGCCGCCGCCATCCAATGCTGCGTGGTCATTGAAGAGATCTGGGCCGGCGATTGGTGGTGAGTCTTCTTGCCGTCCATGTAGTTAGGGCCGGTGGTTTGCCAGTGGTTTTGGCCAGCCCTATTGTTATAGTAGTTTGGGCCTAATTTTAACATCAACTTTGTTATAAACCCTAATTCTCAAATTGATGATTATATACACAGAAAATCTCGGTTTTGGTCATGTAAATGTGAATTGTCCGTTTTTGGTCATGTAATATGAACAATCATTATTTTTGTCATCGGATGGTAGTGTAGTCAGCTATCCCTTTTCCGGTCGCATAATCATTGTTACATAACATTCTATTACTAGTAACACGTTTAAATTACCAGTAACTCAAACAAATCACAAGAAAATAGGTGTTTGAAGTGTAATATCTACCATTTCAAAAATTGACATTTTCTAAAATCTTCAAATGAAGGACCAAAAATGGACATTCTTAAAAGTTGCATGACAAATAATGGACGCAATCACACTATAGAACCAAAATCAGAATTGTAAGTATATAATACACTCTAAGAAAATAAACAGACTTTTTAAAGTCACATAACAAAATACAGACACGGCTACATTACTGAGACCAAAAACGGATAGATACTACTTTAATTGACCAAAATCAAAATTCTCCTGTAAAAGTATAAAATCCAGAAAATATGTACCTGCATTCTTGTTGGGATAATGTTTTTTACCATCATCCCGTTTCGCGCTTTTCTTCCTTCTCCGACAACACAAGCAGATGATGAGGATAACGAGGAACAACAATCCTGCCCCTACAGCTGCCCCTACAACGTGTTCATTACTAATTTGGTTCGTTCTTGGCGGGTCCCACACTAACGATTCAGATTGAGATTGCGATTGCGCCTCCCCCAGAGCCGGCTGCGGAGATCGGAGACTTTTTCTTCCGGGTGGAGGCGGCGGTGACGATTCGTCGGCCGGCGGCGGTTCGGAGTCTGCAGCCGCCTCTGGCGATTCAGAATCCGCCGGCGGAGGATCTTCTGCCGGCGCCGGCGCCGGTGAATCCTGCAGTATACGCATGAGAAGACCTCGCCGATCCGGTGCAAATTAAGTACCTAATCGTAAATCATCAATACTATTTCCAAATTTGCTAGACATGAAATATGAAAAAAATGGAATTGAGAATTGGGACAGAGAGTAAAGTAGACAGCCTTTGAACTCAAAGAGTTTAATTTGTTGGAGTAGAGAGAGACTGCAGAGAGAGAGAGAGAGAAGAGAGAGGGAAAGATGCTGGTTTCGTAAACTATGACCCTCTTCCATGAGTCTCCTAGGATAATGGAAATCAACGTAATTACATTTTCTATGTTTAGGGTTTTTTGTTATTAGATCCGAATAATTTGTAGTATTTCAATTTCGCTATAAGTTTCTTACTACTCATTACCGTAATGGAAATCAACGTAATTACATTACGTGTGCCATGCAACACTAAGACACCTTTCAAAAATAAGATTTAGAACTGAAATATAGCATTGAATTAAGGATCTCTAACCTTTATTTATCTATATACATAATATTCATTACCTAAGCTATATGGAAATAGTACAGTTAAATCTCGATAAAATAATATTTGATAAAGTAATAATCTCGCTAAGATAATAGTTTCTTCCGGTCCCGATATGGGTTAATGCACTAAAATAATGTTCAATAAAGTAATAACCTTATTAAATGAATATTTTTTCTCGATCCTAAGATTATTACTTTATCGAGTTTTAAATGTAATAACAATAACACAATAATTTTGATAGTAATGTCCAGGGTCCATAAAATTAGGGCACAAAATTTTCAATTTTGTTAGCTAACAATATTCGAATTTCAAACATCTTAAAAACACAATATGCTAATTCCACTAGCTAAAACATTTTTTTTTTTGGTGTGTGTTTCTATAAAAAGAAATAAAAATAAAATATATAAAATTTGAGAGCCCAATTTCATAATTTCATCCTAACACATTTTAGAATCGGCCCAATCCTAACCCTTACTTCAGAACCAGCCCAATTTATATGAAAAATGATAACTCATTAAAAGGGAAAAAAAAGAGAAGAAATAATTAATTAAAAGAAAAATCCAGCGAGAAATTGGGCAGAATATTCCGTTGCCAACTGTTAGTGTTATCCTGCCTAGTGAGAGAAATCAAAAGGGACTTTTTACAATTCAATCGAATCAAAAACCCGGGTTCAATTTGGATCGCCTGTCTGCCAACAAGAAGAGAGAGACGCCCTTTTTGCTTTGTAAAATCCCACAAACTTTAGATCGGGTCAACTTTCCAGCCCGAACCCGGAATCATGCCTTCTCGCCGAAGAGCTCTCCTCAAGGTTATCATCCTCGGAGATAGCGGGTCAGTTTATAGTAATCTTGATTGTTAATGTTTGAATTGTTCTGTTGCGTGTCTGTTGTAGGGTAGGTCAGAGAGAATTCCCGCTGTTTCGGATTTGGTTGATTTAGTTTATTCAATTTAGACTGATTTCGCTCAATTACATCGGTTTGGATCTCGAACTCTGTAGAAGTGAGACGGAGAAGTGAAATTGGTGAAAAGTGGAATTTTTGCAGAATGTAGGGTTCTTTACACATTTATTGATATGTAATTGATTAATGTTTTTGTCTGTGTTTTTGGTAGGGTTGGCAAGACCTCATTGATGAATCAGTATCCTCAGTTCTACTTATTTTATTAAATTAATCGGTGATGCAAAATTTCACTTACTGCTTCTGCTATGAAAAACTTGGTTGCATTATTCGTGTGATGTGTCCTTAACCTTTTGTTTAAAGATATGTAAACAAAAAGTTTAGCAACCAATACAAAGCGACAATCGGGGCCGATTTCTTGACAAAAGAAGTGCAGTTTGAGGACCGGCTTTTCACTTTACAGGTGAGTGTTGAAACTGCTTGCTTCTTCATCTTAGCAATTATGGCATGTGGTTGTTATTGTTTTTTATTGAATTTTGTTATTGTTCTCTTATTACATGTAAAACTTAAAAGAACTCGAGTTTCTTATATATGTCCGTAGCACCAAAAGGTTTGCCGCTCGTAATATCTGTTACTTTTGTTCATCCTGTAAACACAGAGAAAAATTTTGCTCTCCGAAATATACTTCACTCTGATACTACACCATTCTAAAAGGGATGAGCCTCATGTTTTAGATACTGCACCATTCTGCATGATTTAATTATCAGAAGTATAATTTGAATATGATAGCAATAATAAGAATAGAGAGGATAATGTCTCATTTTTTATATTGTTAAGCTTCATATTTCGATTATGACAAGTCATACATACCTTGGTGAAGCCGTTGAAGAGTTATATCATACAACACTGTTTGGATGTGAACTATAATAAATTTACTGATAATTGTAAATTGTCTGTTAGTGGTATCTTTGATCTTCCAAGTTATATCCGCTCTTATGTTCTATGATTGGCTCTTTATGTAAATAGATATGGGATACAGCTGGCCAAGAAAGATTTCAAAGTCTTGGGGTTGCTTTTTACCGTGGTGCTGATTGCTGTGTGCTTGTCTACGATGTCAATGTCATGAAATCATTTGACCATCTTAATAATTGGAGGGAAGAGTTCTTGATTCAGGTATATATAGTTATTTCTTCTTCTAAGAATCCCCCTCTTTCAGTTCATGTGTTTTCCCTACAACTTGACACAATCATGAAATTAGCTATGATCACGATTCAACCCTCATTTCTGTTCATCTTTCCTTATGACGGGTATAAAATAACAAAGCCCTTTTGTTCTGCATGAGGAGAAAAGAATCCTTATGTTTGCAGAAGAAGGAAAAATGATGGGGAAGGACTGTTATAGAGTATTTTATAGGCTTTAACTTTTTTGATTGTGTTCTTCTCCTTGGAGAACAGAAGTGAGAAGGTGGTCTAAATTATGTAACTTGAAATTCTTGATGATATAAACCGAAAAGCTGCACAAGAGTCAAGAATACTCTGAATTCCAATGTAGTTCAATTGAAGAAAATAGGAACGTACTAATGAAACTGAAATTGTTCTGCAGGCTAGCCCATCGGATCCTGAAAACTTTCCATTTGTGGTGATTGGCAACAAGACTGATGTGGATGGTGGAAATAGTAGAGTGGTAAAGTTTCTGAATCTCTATCCCTGTAATGCTTCTTTATGTATGATCATGGGGCAATCCTGAAAGGGGTCTGTAGACTGTATTGTATTAGAATGTAATCACACAGAACATCGCCTGTGCCAAAAGCATTACGACACTTTGGAATGTGGTGAAATTGTTGTGGCCCTACTGAAGTATATGTTGTACTGCATTGTTTCTCATAATGGAAGCAAATTTCCTTGAGATTGACAAACATGGGTTTGCCACAGGTATCTGAGAAGAAGGCTCGTGCGTGGTGTGCCTCGAAAGGAAATATCCCTTACTTTGAGACTTCTGCCAAGGAAGGCACCAATGTTGAAGAAGCTTTTCATGTTATTGCAAAGAATGCCTTGAAGACCGGAGAAGAGGAAGAAATGTGAGAACTAAATCCTATATAATGTCATGCTTCTGTTTGTTTTGCGGCTTTATAATTTTTTAATACTACATATTATTTTGCTGTTGCTAATATTCTTGATGATGTTGAAGATACATGCCGGACACCATTGATGTTGGCAGCAGCAGCCAGCAAAGGTCGACTGGATGCGAATGTTGATCAGACTCGAGAATTCCCAGGATGCACCAAGAACTCATTATTCTTATGTTCTTGTATATTATAGTTTGTATTGTGGAGAGAAATCGTTTTGTTTATTTGCTGAACTTGTTTGCTCAATCAAATTAGCTATGATTTGCCAAAGTCGGTTACAACTTTTCAGTGATTTGGTTGCAGCATGTCTTTGTCCAGTGCTGTCCGCTCTGCTCTATATATCTATCTTGGATAACATCAATGGATAGCAAAGGGAAGACCAAACTTCCAAGAAAACCAGTATTAAACTAATTTTCTTGGATAAATCTTCATTTTAGTCGTGAGTCACGTGAATTCCTGATCAATTATTATGTGACAAGATCTCTACCCAAATCTCTGTATTTTATCTCCTCAAATAATATAATACCAACTGGGAAATCTCATATTAATGCAACAAAAAGTAAAAATGCATTAATCTCCTTTTAAAAGAGTCTCCCTAGCAAGAACTAAGAAAACATCCAAAATGAGAGGCCTAACGAAAGCTAAACTCCCGCTCTGCAGTCTTCTGATTCTACTGGTAATCAATTACATTCTCTCTCTTCCTATTTTAATTTCATTAAACTTTTGTCCTAATAAATATCTTTGACAGGAATATTCTTGTATCCATTCCCATGTCCATCATCATGCCATGGATCCTTCCTCAGTAGTCTTCTTCTCCTTACAAGACCTCAAACTCGGTAACACAATCCCCACCTACTTCCCAAACCGGAATCTATCCGATTCCTTCTCCCACCTACTCTCCAAACAAGAAGCCGATTCCATTCCCTTCTCCTCCCACCACCTACCCCACATCCTCCGCCTCCTCTCCTTCCCCTCCGATTCCCCCCAAGCCAAAGCCATGGCCGAAACACTCGACGAATGCGACCGACAGCCAATCAACCGAGAGAAAAAGTTCTGCGCAACTTCGCTCGAATCCTTGTCCGAATTCTTAGAAACCATCTTCGACTCGAGCCCAATCAAACCCTTATCTACAACTCATCTCAAGCGGTCGGATGGTGATGCCGGTCTTCAGAGGTATGAGATCGTGGGAATGGAAAGGATTCCGGCTGTGAAGATGGTGTCGTGCCATACGATGCCGTACGCTTATACGGTGTTTTATTGTCATTACCATGAGAGCGAGAATAGGGTTTATAGGGTGGGGTTGAGGGGGGAAAGGGGGGATGAGGTTGCGGCGGTGGCGGTTTGTCATATGGATACATCGGAGTGGGGGAGGGATCATGTGGCGTTCGTGGCTCTTGGAGTTGAACCGGGTTCGACTCCGGTCTGCCATTTCTTTCCGGCGGATAACTTTGTTTGGGTTCCGGTTCCGACCGTGTAATTGATCCATGCATAGATGAGTAATAAGATTGACGTGTGATTTTTAATTAGCTCGTGAGTTGTTGCATGTTCAACATTTGTAATTACGTTACTGTTTGCTTTTATCTCAAAATTGGTACTTGATGATAATAATATTGTAAAAATATCATAATAATAGAAAGCTGTGTTTGTGCGTATTTAATTTTCTTCTGCATTTTACTATTGTTTGTTTATGAAACGGAATTAATTATATGTCGACAGAGTGGTCGTGTGAGATTGTTGCTTTATACCTCGTCCTATTATTTCTTACTGGATATATACCGTACTGTCACGTCTCTAGTCTATCATAATAATAGAAATTTGTATTAAAATCGAATCGAAGTAATAAATTTATTTGGTTCTCAAGAAACGCTAATATCGATTTATTTATTCATTCCAGTACAAAAATACAGGTGTATACCTTTTGGAATGTTTGGATTTTTGCTTCAAAAATTAATTACATAACTACATTATATTCTGACCCCTTAGGGAAATTGCCATCTTGTCGCAGAGTATTTTCCCTTTGTTTTGAGGTAAACCAAGTTATCTCCTTGTTCTTCTATACACCGTAGTTAAGAACGCACACCAAGAGGGCTTAGTTGATCCATGATTTATGTTTCATCTTTCGTTTTCTTTCCATTTGTTTCGAGAAATATATCGATCAGTTCCAAATAATCTTGTATACGGATCAGGTTTTGAAGATCAATTATAGGGCTTTATGAGTTCTGACCTTTCAGCAACACATTGAAGGTTCAGGTAACTTTTTTTCCTTCTTGATAAAGAATAAGACTGAATATATGTATGCATAATCACTTCCAATTTTGTTACTTCAAGCTGATAAATGTATATACACACATATTATATGTTTATATTTAACCACAATGATGAATTCTAGTATACATCAAATCCTTCTTGCAAGCATAACTGTATACCAATCTCTTCAAACAAAGTAACCAACAATTCTTTTCTACTAAAAGGGAGAAGTTTAAACTATCAAAACATATGATTCAACAAATTTAATATTCAAACTCGAACTCTTACATATATGTTGCACAAATTTCATTACATGCCATACCTAACCTTCCACATCTGAAGGAATTTCTTTTTGTCCCTGATCATGGTTGTGATAGATGATAACATTCGGCTTTACATCAAAATTCCTAACAAAACCATTGGTTTTCGTATTCGAATTTGAGGTTGGATGATTCACGGTGAGAAGATCTTTGATTGCTTTAGGCATAGCTTCTTCAAACATTACACTCTTCCAGTATTCACCTGGATCTCTTCTTGCATCAGAAACATAGCCAAACTGACAACCAAAATCTTGTTAGTTGTTACAACAAAATTACATAGATATGAAACTAGAGATGTGGGCAGTGAGAGAAACTGAGAAACATTACCAGTAGAAGAGAGAGAAGGAAGAAAGCTGAGAAAGATTTGTTAGCCATCTTCAGACTAGATGATGCTTCTGTTTTGCTGTCAACTGTACAACCCCTGACTTAGTATTTATAGAGAAAATAATCTACAATAAATATATATTTGATTATCAATTGATAAATACAGTAATAAAAAAGCTTAGTGCTGGCTATTGTTTGCATTTCCATCACTGTTCATTGCGTTTGGTGGATGTCACAGCTGGGACTGTATACATATAACAGATATCTATAAAACTATTATTTTGTGTTGTCATATATAGCTTAACCCTACATGCAAATAAAAAGTTACATTTCATACATGGTCACCAGGTTATCCACCCCCACCCACCAAAAACCACCCACACCCATACACAAAAATGAATTGAAGTTATAAATTAGTAGCAAATCTATCAATCTGAAGTTGGATATTTATTTAGTCAAGCTGGACAATGATTTGAAAATAAGTCAAACTCTAGAAGTGTGTAGACAAAACCATGGTATCAATATGTCAAAGATATGTTTGTTTTGCTTTTGGTTTTTTTTTTAATTCGTGGAACCTGCAGCCGCTATCTTCGGTGCGCACTGGGTAAACCACGCTCCTTGTGCAGTAGCCTGATAGGGTGACAGACAAATCATATAGCGGTCTTAGTGGGAATTGAACCCAGGACCTATCGGTCCCGGACCACCCACCTTAACCGCTACGCTATTCTATGGGGACTTGTTTTGCTTTTGTTGCTTCTTTACTTATTGAGATGGGTAATTAATTAAAAATAATTCTTATTTTTTTTATTACACCATGCACCGTCTTGGAATCAAGAATTCATAATTGGTGTGGTGGAAAATGGAGGAGTTGACTAAATGTAATGCTCTAGAAAGATGACGAAGACAAGTACTACAATGTACTTGCTATTATGATTCCTTTCTCTGTCCACTCAATATTCTATCTCCATAAGACACCACCCCCAACTCCCACCTTTGTCAACTCTCTCCATCCCCACAATTCACATGCACTCATCATCTTATAATAGTCAAGCTTGCTTATTTTGAGTTATAGATTTCCATTAACAAAAGCTCTCTCTCTCTCTTTCTCTATATATATACATATATATGTGTGTGTGTGTGTGTAAGCTGAAGGCATTTTCAAATCTTGAGCATGAAAACACAATCTGCAGAGGTCTACATGCAAATCTAATCTAAAATCCAAGTGGAGTGATATCATGATTGTGTATGTTTTTATAGGTTTTGACTCCAAAATTAACTTTTTTTTAAAAAATTATTTTATTTTTAATTAGGAATACCATATCTTGCTAATTTTGGTTTTTGTTTAACAAATATATAGCATATTTAGATTTTTATGTGAGAAGAGAACCAATTGTAAAAAATTATACTTATATCACTTTTATGTTAGTTAATAATTGATCATTAGGTTGATAGTTTTCTAATTGTGATAGTATAATTTTGTTAGTTGCAAAATAGTTATGACTGATTATTTTATAATTTATTTATTTGTATTAGTGATACTATTATTATTAGAGTCAATTGTGTCCCTATATACAGTTTCTAATATCTATGATTGGATACATTTTTTGCAGCTTGTTTTAAAAAAAAAAAAATCTTCTGACTATATATGTGGCCATGTGCATATTCATATAATTATATTACATGATATTGATCGTTTGACTACTGGACAAATTAATAATTGTTTAATGTGTTTGACCTCCTAAAAAATGGATTAAATTAATTGAAATGAATAAAGAAAACTTGTTATCTAGGAAATTATTTTAACATTTAGCATGAAAGAGTCTGAATCTCCAATGGTTTCTCACCAAAGGGACACAAACTATTAGATAAATATCATGTATTGGAAGAAATTAAATCTCCATTTTTCTATGTGATGTA
This sequence comes from Lavandula angustifolia, assembly GCA_028984105.1. Lineage (NCBI taxonomy): Eukaryota > Viridiplantae > Streptophyta > Magnoliopsida > Lamiales > Lamiaceae > Lavandula > Lavandula angustifolia. The sequence continues at coordinate 25,175,825 of CM054824.1, forward strand.
TAAATAACATCATAGCATTGAGTTTAAAATTTATATCTTGTTGTCAGATTCATACGATCTAACACAAGTTTTTGTAATTCACGCAATCTATAGTTGACTTAGCATCTCACGACATATATATCCACTACTTGTACATGTGTGTTTCAGTGGATACTTAACGCATACTATTAGGTATAATATCACCCACACTCGTATCATTATTATTATCATTATTATTTTTTCGTAATTAGGTTTTTTGACTTACAAACCTTTACATAGCCATGTGCCCTCTTCCTATTTGCTCAATATGTTAAGGGAATTCCCATTTCAAAATTAACAGGAAAGAGAAAGTTTGAAGAAGTTGAAGACAAGAAAGAAGATCAACATGGCTTATGCAATGATTCCTATAATCTTCCTTATGCTTCAGGTAAGTTAATCCCATGTAAACTACTATAACATAGTTTGAGATAAAACTTCTTACCTGATCTAAACTTGGATCACTTGGTCTTCATCTGCAGTTTGTCCAAATAATCCAAACAGAAGGGCACCTGAAAAGATTTCAAGAAATGCAACAAATGAATGATTGGAACAGCCATCTTAGATCAAAACCAGAAAGGGAGGAAGATTCTGGAATCAAAATGCATGATCATGATCATACATCATCCAACATAGAACCTGAACTCAATGTGTTCTTCCATTACAATGAACTCAAACTTGGTAATAAGATGCTTATCTACTTCCCCACAAAAGACCCTTCAACCTCTCCCCATCTCCTCTCCAGGCATGAATCTGATTCCATTCCTTTCTCCTCCTCTCAAATTCACCACATTCTCCAACTCTTTTCATTCCCGGAAGGATGCAAACAAGCCAAGGCTATGGCAGACACACTCCACCACTGTGAGTCTCCGCCAATCAAAGGCGAAAGCAAGTTCTGCGCTACCTCTCTTGAGTTCATGCTGGATTCCCTTCATGAGATATTCGGTCCGAGTTCCAAATTCAGAGTCCTGACCACGAATTATCTTTCCGAGTCGATATCCCTTCTGCAGAACTACACGGTATCTGAGCACCCAATGGAGATATCGGCTGCAAAGATTGTTGGCTGCCACACGCTGCCTTATCCATACGCGGTTTTCTACTGTCACGGCCAACACAGCGACAACAAGCTCTATAAGGTTCTGCTGGAAGGGGAGGACGGAGGTAGAGTGGAAGCAGCTGCTATGTGTCATATGGATACCTCACAGTGGGACCCTAATCATAACGCCTTTCGTGTTCTCAAGACTGTCCCTGGTGCTTCACCCGTTTGCCATTTCTTCCCCTCAGACAACCTTGTTTGGGTTCAAATGTCCTAGGATCATCAACTGTTAGATTATAAGTAAACTATAATAACCTCAGACCAGTACGGTCTAGGGAGATGAAACCAATCAAGGAGTATGAATATGGTTTGTAAGACTGAGTTTACCTTGAATTGCTAGTGATGCTCTGTGGATATGATCTCCGTCACTCCTGTAGCTGTGACATAAAGTATGAATGTCTTGTAGATACTATGCCAGATGGACAACAATAGATGTGGACTATCTGGTACATGTGTGGAAATGGTGTTTCTTATGCTGTTAAGTGTTAACTCCTATTGCCCTATTTTTCTTCTCTGATATTTGTAATGGTACAACTAGCTAGTCTAAATCATTCAAAACCAACAATATGAAGTGAATCTATCGTAATAAAAGTAGGCCAATTATAATCTAGATCCTGATCAGAGGAACAATTGTCACTGGGGACAGATTCACCTTGAACTCTTCAAAGGTTTCATGGCTGAAGACTTCAGGAAATTGATTTAAGTTTACACCTTCAGCACATTATATCTTATAACAACTTTACTTTGATAGCATAGAAAAAGGTCAGGCAAGTTTCTGTTTTACAACCTATTTGTTATGTTTCAACTGAGGCTCGCATTTTAGTTACAAATAGCAACTAACGTAGCATACGCCCCTAATGGAGTGCTGGAAACAGAATAGTTTGGTAAGTTGATCTTATATCTGATGGATCAGCAGGATGACAACCTAAATTTCATAGCTCTGGCAACTCACACAATAGGATCCAATCAATATAGTTTTACGTAAGTTTCATCAAGTAAATGGTTTTTACAGTTTGTATCAGTTCTGCAAATGACCATGATTTCCAGATTGCAGCTAACTTTTATTCTATTTCCTATATGGTTCAATATAATCTGTATACAAATTTGATGGAATTTTAAAAAGCTCAAAAGATTATTCTAATTTTGGTGCTTGCTGCAAAGGTTCCTCAGCTACAAACATGCTATGTTATGGAAATAGCACAGAAGAAATTGCCCCTTCAAGTAAACCATTCATGTACCTGGGAAGAAAAGATGAACAGAGTCTAAGTAGAACATCATCAGACAACATAGTAGTTGATGAGTATAAAACTGACTCGGTGATTAAGCCCAAGAATTTGCCAATAATCAGTTTTTCTCTCAATAGATGAGGCTTCATCATTTAGCAGGAAAGAGGAAATTCACAGTGGTATACTTAGTTACATACCATGGTTCTGATGCACTGTGGTGAACTTATGAATGGCTTTTATAAGAGCACCGAATTTCATAGACATCAAAGGTCCCATATGCCTGCAACCAAAACAGAAGAACATCCGGTGTTCAAGAGTGCCCGACAATATTAGAGAAGCAAAGGTCAAAGCCTCACTTACTGAAATTTCAAAGTAAAATAAAAAAAATGTACCGATGCCAGATTGATAATTGAGAGTGCTTTCATTATTCATTGTCTATCTACTACTACTAGATGAGTAGCTAAAATAAATTCCAAATAAGCATGGATGGTTTATAGTTGCATTAAGAAAGTCAAACTTATTCTCCTTATTTTTCATATTAAGATCATCTGGTCTTCATGGTGGAATCATTTTCGTTTGATAGCAGATAATAAAAACACTCACACTATCTCAGTATAACGAATTCTCCATGCCGGAAACCCCAGGTGGCACCTTGCAGTCCCATATATCAACATGAGATCAGGTTCTGACCTACCACAACCTCCATTAACAAAAAACAAGGATAATTCAGTTAGATTTAAAGAAAAACTTTAATACTATGTTGCCAAGAGAAATTTAAGTCACATATATGAAACTTGGATACCTATTGCTCCAAGAGCATCAGTCATGTCAGACTCTGTCACATCTGAATCCTCAGTTTTGGCACTCAAATAGCGACACTTAAAAAGAAAATTAGCAGCTCTGGCAATTGCATGTTTTCCATCAGTAAAGGAAATTATTTCTAAATTCATGTATTTCTGGTCACGGAGTGGTTGGCTGCTGTGAGTTTCCTGAAAAATGATGCATAACAGATTAACATATTTTGGTCTTTAAACTGAGTGTTGAGGAATTCATAAAAAGGGGTTCCTCAATCTTGGTTTTTTCTTTCAGTTTATCTTATGTAAAAGAGTTTGTCTAAACTCGCTCAGGTCATAGCATCCGGTCATAAGTAACAAATCATATGATTATCAACATCAGGTGAGATACTTCCTCTAGAACAGAGCAAAACCATATTACGCTAAGATAGCACTTGATGATCCATCGGTAATAGACAAAAGATTGTAGCCTGAAATAGAAGTAAGTAACATAATAAATCAAATAGTACTCAAGCTAGTACCTCATACAGTTTTTCACTTTTCAACAACAATAGGATGGCTTCTTCGGATCTCTTCAGCACTCCTACAGCACAAATTTAGGCAATCACTACAATATCCATGAAGATTATGATCAGTAGGGCTATTTTACTATCTGCAACCATACCTTCCTTATCATAGAGGCATACATTTCTCACTCCAATCGCAGCAAGCCACCTTAAAAGGTGAAGAATTTTCCTAGTCTGAAGAGCTTCTTCACTGTCCACAACAACAGCAAGGAACTTAACTTTACTAGTATCAACAGCTTTGTACCTCTTCCACAAACCAGTAGATATAAGAAAGCTCTCGATCTCATTCACCAAATCCAACCCAAAGTACCACAAACTCAACATCAGATGCATTGTCAGCCATAGTAAACGAAGAACGTAATGCCCAATCTGTGAGAGTTTGAGACCAAGTTTAGCAACTACAGTACTTTGACAACAAAAAAGCAGAAAGTGCCAAGCTATAACTTCAACTGAATGAATCCATAACCTAAGCCATACATAAACAATTAACAAGAACAAAATAGCCCAAAAGTAGTACTGAAATAGTATTATCACTAACCGAATGGATGTACACCGAGATCTTCCGCATATCACCCAGTAAATCCAATATACTGCAAATCCGGCCAAAAAAAACTTTCGCTATTTCAAAATTAGGATTTAGAAAACGAAACTCATGATTATACACAACAAATTATACGAGTCATAAAATAGAAAGCGTATCTCTGATATGTAAAATAAACAAAAAATCAAATACGACAACATTGGAGAAGTAAAAATAGAACCGCACACTGATTCAACCCAGCGAAGGAAAACCATCGGAGGCGTCAGATTAAGCTCCAGCATATGCCACATGGAGAGAAAAAAGTGAAATTCAGAGGAAATTTTAGACGATGAAACTGCTTAAATAATTACTGATCCGTCTCGTTTCTTGTTAATTTTACTAGTAAATAAACGAACACTAAAAGAAGATCCGCGGCAAATTTGCATGAATATTAGCAGTAAAACTGAGAACGAAAATTGTGAGGAACGAAATAGGAGTTGCCTTGAATTCATGCTTCTAAAAGGAATAGTTCCGTTGCATGACTACGGTTTCCCCCCTCTCTCCTCTCTCTAAAATGGGCCGCCTCCAATAAGGCCTAAAATCATTATCAAGTGAATAAGTCGGCCCATTAAGACGTTAATAAATATAGATGGATTATTATTATTATTAATTAAAATAACCCTACTACAAATAACCAACCATTAATATACTTGCAAGCAAGGTTGCACGGACACGGGACACGGTACGATACGGACACGGAACACGGGATACGGTATTTTTTTAAAAATGATCAAGTCAAGCTTTTCAATATCAAACTCATTGTTCAAATGATCAACTCAAAGCACATAAGTCATAACTTATAAGTCATAATCATAGCATAAAAATATAAAATACTAAGATAAGTAGATAACAACAATAAACATTAGTCTTAAAAGTCATAATAAGTCATAATAATCTAAATAAAAAGTCTAAACTTTCAAGTTCTATGAATCGGTGTAGAGGTACTTCATCCAACAAATTATTTTCTAGTTCCGGCTCATCAAGGGTGAGATTCTGGAGATAGAGAACTAAGAGAAGATGAGGACGGCGGAGAGAGAGACGAGAGCTGCTCTGCTGCTGCCTGCTGCTATGGTACATACGAGAGAAACGAGAGAATTAGGGATTTGGGAAAAAAACTTTTGGAATTGGGTGTAATTGATATAAATCATATAATGATATTTATTTTGTTGTGTCCGTGTCCGGAAGAGTTCGACACATACATTCCCGTGTCCGGGAAGTGTCCAAAATCTTTTTTTTTTTTAATTCTATTGGACTCGTTTTTCCCGTGTCCGACACGTGTCGAGCGCGTATCCGAGCGTGTCCGTGTCTGACACGTGTCCGACACAGTACGGCGGACTTTTTCGGAATGTCCGTGCAATATAGCTTGCAAGATATCAGACGAGCCCATATAGAAAGAATCCCACAAACAGTCTAATAAATTACGATAATTTCATAAAATATATAAAATGCCGTCATAAGTTGAATTGTCCAAACATGGCTAGAATCAATTACGGGTCCCATGTTTGGGTCCAAATACATATTCTATATTATAAGTTATTAGTATATATACATTTCATTTGGGTCCTTTCTTGAAGTGGTAATCAAAATATTATTAATACAAGTTGTTATTATCATATCATAGTTGTAGATTCATCACCCCCTTTTCAAATTTCGTCCTCTAAAATCAACTTTATCCAATACACTCCAAACATAAGTTTCCCTCCTAAAATAAATATTTTTGTTTCTAAACCAATCCGACGATGGATATAAATAGTAGAGGCTGCATGATAGTCATGGAAATTGTTACTTTCTCAACGCATGATAGTCATGGAAATTGTTACTTTTCCACACATATTGAGAATAGTGATCTAACTCGTGATTCATGAAATTTAAACATTACAATTAATTGATTAATTTAACTATATGCGTATAAGTACAAATAAAGAAACTTAAAATATTGAAATATAGATTAAACAATAACATTAATTCTATCTTTAGGCAACCTGTACCTTGATCATCAATCGTTTTAAATACAGTTCAAAAGAACGCCATCCATCCATGGCGGAACTAAAATCAACCATGATCGGCGAAGAAAAGCAGGTAAAATTGGAGATGTGGAGCTACGCCTTGGGCTTCACTCCCATGGCAGTAGTCAAATGCGCCGTCGAACTCCAAATCGCCGACGTCATTGAAAACCACGGCGGAGCCATGACGCAATCCGACCTCTCCGCCGCCGTAGGCTGTTCTCCGCCGCTCCTCCGCCGCATAATGAGGTATTTGGTCCACCGCCGTTTCTTCAAGCAGATAATCACCACCGACCAAAAATCCCCAATTTCCTACGCGCAGACGCCGCTCTCGCGGCAGCTGATCACCGGAAACGGCGCCGACAGCATGGCGGCGTTGGTCCTACTCGAGAGCTCGCCGATCATGCTGGCGCCGTGGCACCGTTTGAGCGCGCGAGCTCGAGAAATCGACGGATCGCCGTTCGAGGACGAGCACGGCCGCGATCTGTGGGGGTATACTAACTCCGATCCCGCACACAGCAAGCTGTTCAATGCTGGTATGAGCTGCATTGCTAGGGTTTCAATGGCGGCGATCGTGGATCAGTACCCGGAGGCTTTCGACGGAATCGCGTCGCTGGTGGATGTCGGCGGCGGCGACGGCACCGCCCTACGCGTTCTCGTGAAGGCTTTTCCTTCGATTCGTGGAGTGAATTTTGATCTTGCTCATGTAGTTGGGGCTGCGCCGCCGTGTGAGGGAGTCGAGCATGTTGCCGGCAATATGTTCGATGAAATTCCCAAGGCGGATGCTGCTTTACTCATGGTAAGTCTTAGTCACACTTTATTTTTTTTTTATTTTTAAAAAAGTTACCTAATTTAAAATTTAATGCTTATTTATTTTATTGTATAAATCAATGAGAATGATTCGTTACCGCTATAAAATTAAATGATAAATACTTAACGTGAATATTAAAATGATTAATTATATTACACAGTCAGTATTACACGATTGGAACGATGAAGAATGCATACACATACTAGGAAAATGTAAGCATATGGGGAAAGTGATGATCGTGGAGGTAGTGATGCGCGATGAAGATGAAGATGGGGACGTCGACAAGTATAGCGACGTTCGGCTAGCGATGGATATGGTGATGCTGGCCCACACCACAGGAAAAGAGAGGACCTTGAAGGAATGGGAATATGTGATAACAGCTGCGGGTTTTACTAAATTTACGGTCAAACATATCGAGGCCATTGCATCTATTATAGAGGCTTATCCATGATTTCAAACTCATATTTTAGATCGTTAATAAGCTGTTGATACGTGTATTGTGTTTATGGAATTAAGTTGGTTCCTCGTATTTCATTTTTATACGTATTAATATCTGATTGAATAACATTGTATGTTGGAAAAATAAATTGTCTAAGCTAAATACATATAATTGGCATATATCAAGAAAGGCTGAAGTGATGCTAAGTGGGTGTTTGCAACCACTTAAATTATTGAACTTTTAACTTCATTTAAGGAAAAGTTATTTTTTGGTGTTTGTAATAGCTTAAATTCGAAAAAATTTCTCTAAATTTAAGTTGAATAAGTTGAAGTTGGTTAAGTTGGTTTTTACCAACTTCTCCAACTTAATGACATATTTGTTATTTTGGATAAGTTATGATTTGACGTTTTACTTATAAATCACAAAATAAGCTACTACAGTATAAATTTTGCAAACATTATTTTTTCAATTTTTTCTTCTTTTAAGCAGTTTTTACAAACACATCATAAATTTTCTAATAAGCTACTTTTATTAACTCCTTAATTTAAGCACTTAAAAAAGTTTAAGCCATATTGTAAAAAGTTTAAGCTACTACTAGTAGTACCTTGCAATGGTATATAGTGGGCCAAGGCCGATACTCAGAAACAGCTGAAAGGTCGAGTTTGTGAGGCCCAAGGACAAATAATTCAAGACTTTACTAATTAACCTACTAATTAACCTACTTATTAAACAAATTATTCAGATGCATTTATCCAGTTTTTACTCAAAAAAACACCAAAATTTATTAAATACCTTTTCAACTACGAGAGTTATCTTGAGAATTCTTCCTTTTAGAATGATATTACAATTTAACTAAACAAACCCATGTTTGAGTTTTCTCAAAAATAATTGTCAGATATTTAATATTGTGGGAAGACAAAATGGCTTCATTTATACATATTATTATGTAGTTTATACAAATGGATGTATGATGTATGTAGAGAAAAAGTAAGAAAAAATAATCAGCGTAATCCTAGAAACAAATTGACGACGTTAGAATTTGGATAGGCTTGTCCAGATTTTTTTTATTTTAAAAATCTAAGTTTTCGCCCAAAGATCTCTAACTAATATTTGAAGTAGAAAATTTTAATATAAATTAAACGGACTCTGTTATCAACTCACTTCATACCTGCATTCTGCAGTAACAAACTCAGATCCTTCTCTCTAAATTATCTCTCTCCTCTGCAAAAGCATGGAGAAAGTTAACGGCGACGATTTGCCGAGCGATAACCCCGATCTGAATCTTTTCCCAGAAAGCGACGTTGATGATGATGAATCATCAACACTCTCCTGGCCAACCAACACGCCGGCCGCCTCCCTCCAGCCGTCATCTTCAACTTCAAATCTAACCCACGTTGACCTATCGTTGACCGTCGGCGTTGATTGGAGGAGCCCTACCAATGCCCCACCCCAAGGCGAAAGCACTCTAGCCGCCGCCGCCACCGTCCGGCCGTCATCTTCAGCTCCGCTGCCGGAGCGCGTAAACTTCCCCGATCTGCAGTTATCCACCGCGTCACAACCGGAGAACCGCGCCGCTCCCGCCCCCCGCCACCGCGGCGAGAGGAGGAACCCTACAAGGACTCCTCCGGAAGGCAAGAGCGCCACCATCCCTCCGCCGTACCCATGGTCTGACGTACACCGCGCCACCATCCGCAGCCTGAGCTACCTCCACGAAAACCGAATCGCTTCCATCTCCGGCGAAGTCCGGTGCAAAAAATGCGACCAGAAATTCACAATGGAGTTCGATCTGGAGCAGAAATTTGGAGAGATCACGGCGTTCGTCGCCGCGAACAGAGACGGCATGCACCAGCGGGCCCCCGATCAGTGGAAAATCCCGATCCTCCCGAAGTGCGGGCTGTGCTACCAGGATAACAGCGTGGCGCCGGTGATGGCGGCGAAGAAGAGAGAGATTAATTGGCTGTTTCTCCTCCTTGGGCAGATGGTAGGGTGCTGCAGTCTAGACCAGCTCAAGTATTTCTGCAAACACACCAAAAATCACCGAACCGGCGCCAAAGACCGGCTTACTTTCCTCGCCTACATGAGTCTGTGCAAACAGCTTGATCCAGACGGACCGTATGGTATCTGATTTGTTAATCTGGCGTTTTCTCTTGGTTTGATGGTATCTGATCTGTTAATCTGGCGTTTTCTCTTGGTTTGATCGTACGTTTGGGTTCTTGTTGAAGTTCTAGCTCGGGTTTTGATTACGTATTAGGTCTCTTCCTCATCGAAGAATTTCCCTTAATTGGTTGCATATTAATGAATCCGTACATTGAGTCTGTTTATGTTTATTGGTTTGCTTCGCAGACATTTATCGAAACTTTATTTAATTAAATAAATCGTTTTTTAAAAAAAATAACTTAATTACAAACAGTATAAGATGTATTTTTAGATGCATTTCAAAGACACCAATCATTTATTGAATAGGTTTTCAAGCCGCTCCCCTACAATTCTATCTTAAGTACATCTACCTTTACATTCCTTTAATATTTTTCTTGTACTACATTCCTTTAATATTTTTCTTGTAATCAGGTGGAAAGACCAAAAGCGCTGCATTTTATACAAATGGATGTAATTAATGCGTACATGCACAGGAAAAAAAATAGCTGAATCCTAGAAACAAAAGAAATTTGAATTATAAATACCGGGTATGTAAATATATTTTAATAATTTAATCTAACAGAAAATATCAGTTTTAGGCTGTCATATCTCTAACAAGCTTTTGATACGAACAAATTCATATAAATTGAAGGGGGCTTGTTATAAATTTTTCATGTAACAAACTTCCAAGTCCTCTTTCTCTCTCTCCCTCTCTCCTCTCTTCTCTGCCATCTGCAAAAGCATGGCGCGCTCCAACAGTAGTGGAACCGACAGTGAAACAGAAAGAAAGAGAAAGAGGAGCGGCGATGAAACTGATCACGTCGATGATGAAGGATTTCTAACACTCTCCCTCGCCCTCCCCACCGCCACCGCCACCGCCGCCGCGCCTCCGCCGGAGGCCACATCCGCTCCCCCCTCCGTCACGGCCGCCGGAAGGCAAAAGCACCACCATCCGCAGCCTGAGCTACCTCCGCGAGAACCGAATCGCTTCCATCGCCGGCGAAGTTCGATGCAAAAAATGCGACAATAAATTCACGAGTTCGATCTGGAGCGGAAATTTGGGGAAATCGCGGCGAACAGAGACCGGATGTACCAGCCCCCCCCCGTCAGTGGAAAAGCCCGATCCTCCCGAAGTGCGGGCTCTGTAACCAGGAGAACAGCGTGGCGCCGGTGATGGCGGCGAAGAAGAGAGAGATTAATTGGCTGTTTCTCCTCCTCGGGCAGATGGTGGGATGCTGCAGTCTTGGCCAGCTCAAGTATTTCTGCAAACACACGAAGAATCACCGAACCGGCGCCAAGGATCGCGTGATTTTCATGGCGTGTATGAGTTTGTGCAAGCAGCTCGATCCGAACGGGCCGTATGATTTCTGATCTGTTTGGTTTGGAGTTTGTTTATTCTGGGGTTTTGTTCCTTTGATTAGGTGGATTGTTGAGGGATGATTGTTGGTCGTGCATGGGTGTTGATGATTCTAGATTCTAGGGTTTTGATTGCATTTTGCTCTTGTTACTGGCTGTTCGTTAATTTCCTATTTTGACTGCATATTAATGAATCCGTACATTGAATCTGGTGCTTTTGCTCGGTTTTATTCAATCATAGTCAATCAATTCATGATTGTATAATTATTGGAGAACGAAGAGTACAATAATTATCATCAGACAAAATCTGCAAGAAAAGGAGAGAATAAAAATTGAGGCATTTGTAATTGTAGACACATGTACTAAATAAAATATAAATATAATCGAATTTTAAATTTATGTTTACTCAATAATTAAGATATTCAAAAAGCCTCTCACTTTTTCATCAAATGTGTACTGTGAGTGCTGATGGAGTCTATGGATGTTGCGGAGAGCCTAAAATTTCTATCAGCACCATAGACATCCATAGGCTCCTCTTAAGCACTGAAACGAAACACCACAACTTAAAATTTCTATCAGCATTATAGGCACCCCTTGGACAGTGGAACGAAACACCACACAAATGATTGAAATTTTTAAATATCAGTCCAAACTGACAAGTAAATCATGAAAAGTAAGGGTATAATGGTCAAATTGGACATTTGGTGAACATAACTATAATATTTAGATAAATTTATATCTTAGATAGTAGTTTTAGATAGAAACATATTTCCACATAAAGATTTCAACTATTCTTTCTTTATAGGTGAGTATGTAGTA
>CM054824.1:25188165-25237125 GCA_028984105.1 Lavandula angustifolia
TTCATCTACATATCATCCGTGATCGAGGCCGAAGACGACGCCCCTCTCGGGTCGGTCGGGGCTAAGCAATCTCTACAAGCAGGCGTCGCAATCCTCCAGGCTGCTGGTGGTTTCAAGAATATCCAACTCCAAGGTGCTGCCATGGATGGTTTCTTCCACAGGCGCGATCCGGTGTTTCGACACGGTGTCGGTCAGCCAGAAGCTGTCGCTGCACCGCCACGCCAGAGTTCCGATCCTCGTTCATGTTTTCCTTGGGATAGAAGCGCCAATAATGCAAATGTGGGAAGCATTAGGGCGCGCGCCATGTCCACGTTGCCGCCGATGTCGACGATGGCGACGGTGAATGAAAGGAGGAGGTGCCGTTGCCGGAAGAGGAGGAGGGAGACAGATGAAGAGGAGAACGGAGAGAATGATGCGGCGGATGTTACGCTTGAAAGGGATACTGCTGGGGAGTTTTCTTTCCGGCTACATGATTTTCTCTTAAAAATAATAATTGGGTGTGAAAATGGTTTTTGGTTTGTTTTCTTCGGTTTTTTAGAGAAAGGGTTGTTCGAGATTTCTGCTGTTTTGGGAATTTGATTTGAATGTATAAATGACTAATTTCAACTCTTAATACTAGTCCAGAAATGTTTCATTTTCAATGCATCGATCAATTCACAATTGAAATTTTTTAAATTTGTGATGTAAAATTCTATAGAGTCTCGAGTATCGATTAGTTTGCAGGCCGATTCTAGGGTAAAGCAGATGAAGCCACTGCTTTAGGCCTCTTCGGCTAGAGCAAGGCCCCATCGAGCATGGATCTTGAGGGTTAAGACCTTATATTCTTATACGTATTTTTGTTTCGCATAAAAAATTATTTTTGAAAGGTCCAGCTTAAGTGGTAGAACACTATTTTTTTGCATCTTAGAGGTCTTGGGTTCGAACCCTATTTCTAACAAATTTTTTTTCTCTTGCACGTAAAAATAATAGATATGAGAGTCAAGATTCAAACCCGAGTGACTTAATAAAAATTATTGGTATTCTTCCACTAAAACAAAGCAACTCATTGTATTTTTTATGTAACAAAATACTCCCTCCGTCCCGCTAAAAACGTCCCAAATTGACTTCGAGGACTGAGACAAGAAATTTTAATTTAGTGTGTATTTTATGAGTTTTAATTGTATAAAGAAAATGACACAATTTTCGAGGAGTGGTTGGTGGAAAGAAATGAGAATTATCCAAATTTTTGCAAGGCTAGTGAAAGGCAATCGATTTTTTATTTTTTATATTTTTTTATATTGTATTTAAAGAAATAATCTAAAGTTTTCAAAAAGATAAAAATCATAATTTTTTGAGTTCTGAGCTAACATAATCGAGTGAGAGATAGATTTTTGAAGATAGGAGATAAGAATGTGGGGGTTGGAGAAGTGGTAAGGGGGGACCCACTTCATGTATGTTTAAAAGTAATTTTACTATTTTAGAAAAGAGGACGAAATAACGGGATGTATTTGATTAGACAAGTATGACGTAAATAGCTGACGTGAGGAAGTATATTTTAATGTTGCGCTTAGGCCCCCCAAAACATTGATTCTGCCCTATTAGTTTGTCTAGTTATGGTATGCTCTATATTTTCAATGAAGATCTGTGTATCATCATAAATAACAAAATGTGATACTAAAATACAATGAAATGTTGTTTAACATGCTATTAGTATTAGTACTCATGGAAATGAATGTTACTCTCTCCGTCCCATAGAAAATGTCTTGTTTTCATTTTTAGAGCCGCCTCATGGAAAGTGTCTTTGTTTCTACAAAAAACAAATAATACGTGGATCAAAATTAACAAGTTAAAAGTCAAATAATCTCTACTACACATACAAGGTTTCTTAATCTCCAAGCCCATAAAATGGCAGACACTTTCTTTCGGACGGATAGAGTATTTATTATCATTAACATCTGTATATTGTAATTAAATACAATATGCTGCTATATATGAAACATTAAATTCGATGCTATAAGTGAATATTTTATTAATTAAAAAATTCTATATTCTATACTATCATACCAAATTGTTACAAAGCACCCGTAATGTTATATTAAAATATGCGCTATTAAATATTAATGTGATTCCTTATTTGAAATTATTGTATACTACCTCCGTCCCGCTTATTATCGAATAGCTTTCTTTAATGGACGTCCCGCTATTACTCAAGACGCTTCCTTTTTTGGAAATGCTACCTATCATCTCTCTCCTACTTTACCATTTATCTCTCCTACTTTTCTTACTTTATCATTTTCTCTCTCTTACTTTATCATCTTCTCTCTTCTTACTTTATCATCTACTCTCATTCATCTTCTCTCCTACTTTATTATTTACCCATATCTCAATATTAATCATCTACTTTCTCTTAATTTCCGTGCCGAAACGAAATGCTGTCGGAAATAATGGGACGGAGGTAGACGTGGTAAGTGTTGTATAGACCATTTAAAGTACAAGAATTATGTAAGATTTTATAAGTTGTCAAGTGGCGACCCGATTGTCAATAGCGGCCCAAAATAATTTAAGCACTAGTATATGTGAGTGTTTGAAGAGAGTTGGGTTTATTGATAAGTATTGTGATACTGTTGATTTGAGAATTTGTAGGTGTTTGGAAATAAGTAATGTAAAAGCCGCTGAAAGCCGAAAAATAGTATTTGACAAACTCGTTGATATCAAGTAGTTTATTTTAAGTTTTTTAAATAAAATATCCGTTTTTACTCTCAATGTTATTAAATAATTATAATTTATAATAAATAAATAAATATTATTAAATTTTATATTATATAAATTTATAATATATCATAATAATATAAACATATCATACTATTATATTTTAAGTATTATTTATTTGCTTAAAATCCATAATAATAATATTTTTATATAATTTTAATAATTACGTAACTAAGAAATAATTATCATTAAATGAAAATAGAAAAAACATATTAATTTAAAATTCAAAATTTTCAGAAACCCATTATTTTAATTAATATATATTTAATTTTTTAATAATTATTATTTCATTAAACTTGAAAAATTTATAAATAATAAATATAAAATAATTTTTTATCAAATTACTAACTAATATATTAAATTATAATTATAATTAAATTTGTAACAAAGAAAAATATTAATTTTAAAATTAATCATTTTATGAGAATTATAGAAATATTTAAATGATAAAATAGTTCAATATATTAGATAAGCTGTAATCTACCGATGAAAGCTGGGTCATAGCAGCTTAAGCAGCTTCTCTACCTTGGCTATATTTAGTAGGAAATTTCTACTGAAAGTTGGGTATTCCAAACGCCGTGCCGTACTAAAAGTTGTTCCAAACACTACCTAGACGTATATTTTATGAAATTAATGTGAAGTACCTCCAATTTTGTTAATTTGATGCAGGAGATATATCCATATATCATCAAAGCAATAAAAACTTAATATCCATGACTATAGAAATACAAAAAGTAAATACTAATAATTACAATTTACAATTTGCAAACACAAGATTATGCTTTAATTAACACTTACCAAATATAATTTTATTAACGAACTTCTTTGATGAATCCCTAAGCCCTTATCACCGCTATATAAGACGACTATATTGAGAGTAAACAACATCACAAATTTACATTTCATCAAAAGTTTAAGAGTGAAAAGAATTAGAGTGCATAAAGGATGATGCCTTCAAAGTTGCAATGCATGTTGCTCCTCTTAGGTGTTTCTTGTCTATCACTTGTTACCGTTTCTCCGGTAAGTACTCCATCCGTCCCCTTATTGTGTCAATTGGTTTGCATGTGAATTAAGAGAGTAGATGATAAAGTATGGGAGAGAGAAGTAGATGATAAAGTATGGGAGAAGATGAGAAAGATAACGAGAGAAAGAATGATAAAGTATGGAAGAATGTAATAAAGTAGGAGAGAGAAGATGATAAGAGTAGAAGATATGATAATATTTTTTTACCAAATTAGGAAAGTGGCCACAAATAACGGACACTCTTTTTGGAAAGTGAGCCACAAATAGCGGGACGGAGGGAGTAGTATATTTTATCTTAAATTTGATAAATGTGTAGTTTTATTCGATTTATGTTAAAGTATATTTGAACGATTAGGGTGGAGAAACGAGATTCTCAGATTCGTTAATTTCGTCGTTGGGGATTCCTCAAGCAAAGGATGTGGTTACCTGTCCAGTCCCACTTGACCGTAAGTTCTTTAAATTAAGTTCGTGTATTTACAGACTGATAGTATCCGGATAAATCTAAATTTTGTACAAAATGTGTTTTGATAGAGTGTGGAAGTGAATGTGCACGTAGATGCTCGGCGACATCTCACAAGAAGCCCTGTTTGTTTTTTTGCAACAAGTGTTGTAATAAATGTCTGTGCGTGCCGCCCGGAACCTACGGACAGAAGGAGTGTTGCCCGTGCTACAACGACTGGAAGACCCAAGAAGGAGGGCCAAAATGCCCTTGATTGACTATTTATAATTTAATAATAATATAATTTGTAGTGGATGTATCAATATTATAGGCATGAAGATCATGTTCTACGAATAAATATTGAATAAATTATGGCTGACAAAATATTAAATGGATGCTTAAATCTTGAAATCCTTTTTTTTGTGTCAGTGATTATCGTCTCAATATAAGTTTGGATAACACTTAAGGTGATGTAAATAATATTTGACTTATAAATTTCTTTTTTATTACAGCAAAACCTCTTTTAATTAATATTCGATAAATTAATATAATAAATATATTTTCGTTAATATTATAAATTACATAAAATTACCAATAACATTAATATAATTTTATAAAATATGATTCCTGTGTTATTTTATTTTTCTTAAAATTTAAATCTAATTGAATTTCATTAAAACTTTTCTAATGGTATCCAAAAGTTTCAACTTTATTTTCTTAAACTGCATTATAAAATTGTAAAGAAATCTAAATGCAATAAATGCTTCATTACGCGTAACTATATGCCTACTAGGTATCATATTAGCAAATTTTTATCTCATCTATACATATATATATATATATATATTATATTATATGCTATCACTATTATACATTGAATATTTTTTTAACAAAAACAAAATGAATTGTATTTAATGAATGAACTTTTTTTTTTGTTTTTAGTATTTATTGTCGATTATCATTTTACTTGTTTTTTAAATGAATAAATTCGTTATATTAATAAATTAATATAACTTATTATTTCTAAATAGTAAATAGTAAAATGACACTAAATTCGATACATAAATAAACTTACAACTCTTTTAAAAATTCAATTTTATTGAATTCCAAAAACTCTCTTTAAATTAAGAAATATTTATTTATGAAATAATACCTCTCTAAAATAATAAAATCTCATGATCCCAACAGTTAGGACTGTGCATTATTGATCGAACCGATCGAACCGAATTTATTCGATCGAACCCAAACCGAACCGAACACTTTCGGTCCATTCCGCCGTCGAACTTTTTCTTACTATTATCCAAACAAGTGCAATGAATATGGTTTTCTTAGAATCATATTTCACATAATTAAATTCATGGTGAAATTATTTTCCTTTATCATTTTCTTCGGTATTATATTCCACATAATTATACTTTATGACAACTTCACTTTCATGACAAATTACACTGGTGTTTGTAATTTATTTTGGTATATATTTGTTTCAAAATGTGGTTGGTACACAAAAACTGTCTGGGCTAAAACGAGACTGAAGTAGATAACTTTTTTTTTTTGGGATGACGAGGTAAACCGCTCAAACGAGACTGAAGTAGATAACTTTTTCTTTGTGGGATGATGAGGTAGTTCGACCCAAGTGCACTCTAACAAGTCGCACCTAGGGTAAATCCCGCTCTTGTGCTCTAGCCTGCAAACAACACAGGAGGGTTAAACTACCCTAGGCTAACCATAGATGACAGACTCACACATAACGGTCTTGGTTGATTTTGAATCCTTGTCCTTCCGACCACAAGTTACTCACCTTAACCGTTATGTCATCCCAAGAGAACAAATAGATAACTTTTTTGTCCATACACTCCACCCACAAGTTCTATAATATTATGGGCTTCGGTAGCCGAAATCCATACTATTGGTAGATGAAATACCTTATATTTGTCGGGCCTAATATCAACTAAATTGGCCCATAAATCGAGACTTCTCTCATAATTGAAAGGGGTATTAGCCAGTAAAATACAAGATGTTTCTTCGAATTTGGTTTCTGACATAACATTCAAAACGTTTAACTTAAAATACACTAATTTTGAAATATGTTCAATTTGCACATGCTTCTCAAAAATTCCCAAATCGAATCCTACGTGTACGCCCGGATAATTGACGTGGACAAGTCGGACAGATCCAAATGAAACGACGTCGTTTTATCACTAATTTAATATAAAAAAAGTCTTAATTTCTTTTTGTTATCTCCCTCTCTTCCTCCCCTCGCCCCCATTTCCAGATTCCAGAGAGAGAAAGACACAGGTGAAGAGCGCGAGAGCGAGCGGCGGAGATGGTGAAGTTCCTGAAGCCAAACAAGGTAGTGGTCGTCTTCCAAGGCCGCTATGCCGGCCGTAAAGCGGTGATTGTCCGCTCGTTCGACGTGGATCTGAAGGACAAGAAGGTAACGGCGGCAATCATCCGCACCCCTCCACTCCCCTCCAACATTGATTTGGGGGAATTGGCAATTAGATCTGGGATGAGATTTAGCAATTGATTGGGGGAATTGGCAATTAGATATGGGAGGTTCATAGCTTGATTTTGCAGTTTATATCCAGTTAAGGTTTTTCCAACATTGATTTTTCCAGTTCATAGCTTGATTGTTCACGTTGATTTTTTTCAGTTCATAGCTTGATTGTTCATATTTAGCTTGATTGTTCACGTTGATTTTGAATTTCATATTTAATCTGCCTTTTAATTCTACAATTCATTTTTCAATATTTACACACCTTACAATTTATCAATAAATAAATCGTCATAATGCAAAATTTTAAAATCATGTGCAAAATCGAAAGATAACCAAATTTGGTATATTAAATAGCTAAGAAAAAAGCTGCGATTTCACATTTGTATTAATGTCTTTGCCCGTCGTCACGCAATGCCACGTCGAACGACATGTCGATTTGATTTGGCCGGAAGGTTCGCCGATGTGCAAATTGAACGTATATCAAAATTGATGTATTTTAAGAAGCGTTTTGAATGTCGTATGCGAAAATCAAATTACGGCAAGACATCGTGTATTTACAGGCTAATACCCCCTAATTGAAATGCCCGACAAATTTTACAACAGTAAGATTTTTTATTTCATCAATTAAATTCTACCTTTTATTTAAAATTACTTCCTTAAATAAGTTTAACATATGAACATATTCTTATTTTCATCAGTTATACTGATAACAGTTACCTGACTAAACCTTGAAGTGATTACATAATTTTTTCAGGTTTTATCTGGACAAAATTTAAATAAACTTTTTCCACACACTTTATAAGGTCTATATCTAAATCATTAAGATGAAGAAAAGCATGGGAGCTACCACTTTGTGATGCCATCCTCATCACAAAAGAGTGAAAACTACACAACACACTCTCTCTCCTTCCTCTCTCTCTCTAGGTTCACACGCACTCCTCCCATTATCCTCCATTGTGAGCCAAGACAAAACCATCCTCTCTCTCTAGGTTCACATGCACTGCTTCCATCATACTTCAAAAAGACAAAACCTCATTCCAACTCCTAATTTTACTTGGCTCTCCGGAATTCCCACCGGATACGAAATGATCTTCCAAACAAATCCAGCCGTTGGATTCCTTAAAGCCTCATCAACCCTTTTGTTGTTTTCGTCACAGTGAATAAATTCCCCCTACCAAACCCATCTCCACAATGTAACAAATCAATCCACTTCTTCTTATTCCCTACTCCTTCTATTAATGGCGGCAGCAACTGACCAAAATGGGATTATCAGCCGGCAAGACATCGAAGCCGCCATGGCCAAAGCGGTGGAGCTGAGGGCCCTTCATGCTGCTCTGATGCAGGGGAAGAAATCTCCCTCGGCTTCCCCTATTTCCCGCCACGCCTCCTACTTCTCCGCCCAAGATTACCCTGTTTTCACTCCGGTAACCATTTCTTCTCTTCTCGGTCATCCAAATTAAGATTAACAAATATATCTTCTGTTTGTAAATTTAGAACATGGAGTTATTGATTCAGATTTTTTTCTCTGGATTTTTGATAATATAGTACTTCTTTGATAATGACTCTTTGGCTTTCCTAGACGAGAATTAAGAAAGTAGAGTAGGTGATAAAATAAGAACCAGGAAGACGAGTGAGATAGATGAGAGAGAGCGAGATAATAAAATAAAAGTATGAGAGAATGTAGTATTTTCTTTTTCCTTTTTTTAAAAATGAATCATTTCAAACGAGACAAATCGAAAAGGAAAAGGGATATTATCAATGGGGCGGATCGAGTACTAACATTATTTTTGCCTTGATGAACAGCAAAGATAGATGGGTAGATTAAGCAATGCTTGTGAACAAAGGCATCTAGGTCAAACTCTGCTTTTTACTAAACTATTCTACATTTTTGTCAAAAGTAGCTTTTTATTGCTTCACTTTTACATCTTTTGGCCTACTCTTCAGCTGTCTACATCTACACACAACTTGCACACCTATGCTAAAAAACACCAGAATAAGAATAATTGGAATATTAGAATTTGGCTTACTTGACGGCATCTTGGGTCCACGAAGAATGTTCCATAGATGGCATAGGGGTGAAGATGGGGTCCACGAAGAATGCCCCATGGATGGCATAGCGGTGAAGGTGGGTGGCCCGGGATCGATAGGTCATGCGTTCAAATCCCACTGAAAACGCTATGTGTGTTAAGGGCCATAAAAAATAAATAATAATTTACTTTATTTCATGTAATTTTCCTTGATATTATACTACCAAAAGACCAATAACTATGGCCCATTAACTCAATCATAGTAAATTAAATGCTCGAAAACAAGTAAACAAAATGGTAATGTTTTGTCTATTTTAATATTTGGTCATCAATCTAATCAGTTTGACACAACTTGAAACAGAGTTACGAAGACGAACCATTGTCGAGTTATTCACAAACTCTGCTCGAAAACCCTCAAACTTGGAAGGAGTACAACTTGGATGCAAGAAACAACGACGAGACAACCTTATCAGATTACAGAACCGCCAATGCATCTTCAAGAAAAGGGCTGCCGAGCATGGACGGTTATCTCCGTGGAGCCGAAGACGAAAACTCCGTCGTAGGTTCTTGTTCGAACAATGTAGGTCTGTTGAGAGCATCTCTGGGACCGGATTATACGAAATCGAGGAGGACTAGTTTAGGAGACATCGAATCGGTATCTTCTTGCAACAGATTGAAGGCGGTGGTTGCGAGTAATGTGGTTGTTCCGTTAACGGATTCGCACTCTTCTGTTCATCCGAATCAGAGAAGTAAAGGTCTGAGCTTGTCGTGGTTGTTTCCGAGGCTGAAGAAAAAGGGCAGGAATGAGAATTCACCGGAGGAAGCATCGCAAATGCTTAACGAGTTGGGGATTGAGACGTTGAAGAGGGAGTTGGTGGAGGCGCAGGAGAGTAGAGACGCGGCGTTGGTTGAGGCCGCGGAGATGAAGAAGTCGATTGGCGAGTTAAGCCAGAAGCTCGAGTATTTGGAGGAGATGAAGAAGGCCTTGAAACAAGTGAAGAATACTTCTTCACCTGCGGAGAAACTAACAAGTGTTGGGAAACGAGGGAACTCTGAGGCCGAACTACCGGTGAGCAAAGAAGTAATGGTGGAGGGGTTCTTGCAGATGGTTTCCGAGGCGAGTCTCTCGGTCATGCAATTCTGCAAGACTTTAGTCGCTCAGATTGAAGAAACTGATCACACTCTGCTTGACAATTTAAACACTCTCCTCCAACCTTATAAACTTTCTCTCAACTCGAAATATTCGAAAGCAGTGTTGTACCATTTGGAGGCCATCATAAACCAGTCGCTCTACCAAGACTTTGAAAACTGCGTGTTCCAAAAGAACGGAACGCCCGAAGCTTCTAGACCGGAACCAAGAATGCCAAGCGCGGTTCCAGCTGTTCGTGTCTTTGAGGGATCTAAGCTGGAACGAAGTCTTGCGGAAGGGGACCAAGTATTACAGTGATGAGTTCAGCAAGTTCTGTGATGAGAAGATGAGTGGGATTATTGTGGCGCTGGGGTGGACGAGGCCGTGGCGGAGCAGCTGCTGCAGGCGTTCTTTGTGGCGGCGAAGTGTATCTGGCTGCTACATCTGCTGGCGTTTTCGTTTAATCCGAGTTTGAGTATTTTGAGGGTGGGGGAGAATAAGGTGTTTGAAGGGCAGTTCATGGAGGATGTTTTTGCGGGGAAGCAGAGGGGGCCGGGGCCGGGGCCGGGGACGGGGCCGAGCAGGGTGAAGATGATGGTGATGCCGGGGTTTTTTGTGCTTGATCAAGTGCTTAGGTGTAAGGTGCTTTGTACATATAAACCAGTTGTCTAGTTATTGCTTTACTTTGCTTCTCAGTTAGTTGTCATAACTGCTGCTCTAGATATCTTGTTTGGTTTGCCCCTTAATTTCAAATATTTAATTGATTAAGTGATCAAAGAAAGGCTGGTCATGTCCAAAAATCATTCATTTTTTTTGAATAAAAATTGGAAATCAGTATTGAAAATGAAATTGATTTCGCTTGCATCGATAATTTTGTTACACTATTATTTTAAGAAAAATAAAATGTCACAGAGTGATTGAAAATATCTATCGTGCGCCACATTGGATCTTTCCACCTAAGATATTTACCCTTCCCCTCCAATTTCCCCCAAAAAAGCGTCCGAAATATCTCCCAAAAGTCCCACCACTCTCCATTTCCTCTCGCTTTCTCTCTCTACGCAACCAAATCACCACGCCCATGTCCGCCGCCTTATGCACAACCCTCGACACTCCGATCCTTGATTCCGAGCTCCCTAAGCTTCGCAGCAACTAAACGAAGAAGGCGGCTACGCGTTCGCATCCATGGCTGCTCGGGCCGCCGCGGGGGACACGCGGGCGGCGGAGGCCGCCGGGGAGCTTCGCCTGGGAGCAACTACACTCGGGGCCATGACACTCTGGTGGTCCCCATTTGGCGGGATGCCTACTCAATGGCTCCGCTCCACATGGCTAAACTCCGGTTCCGCTCCGGCGAGTTCGAGTCGGCTCTACGTGTCCTCGATATGGGGCTCATCATGGGCAGGTTTGCGCTGCGAGATGATT
Source organism: Lavandula angustifolia (assembly GCA_028984105.1). Classification (NCBI taxonomy): domain Eukaryota; kingdom Viridiplantae; phylum Streptophyta; class Magnoliopsida; order Lamiales; family Lamiaceae; genus Lavandula; species Lavandula angustifolia. The sequence continues at coordinate 25,199,448 of CM054824.1, forward strand.
TGAATTCGTGCATTCGAAAAGTCAGTGGCGCTTTGAGAGAGAAGGATTCCGGCGAAAACAAATGGAAAGCGGCGGCAGAAGGTTGAGTGGTATGTAGATTTCGACTTGGCGAAGAGGTTCGTTACTCTTTCTCTTACCCTCTCTGAGAGTTTCAATTTTTTCCCTTCGTATTGATGTTGCTTGTGCTACTTGAAGATGCTTGCTCTGTTTTTTAGTACGATAAAAACGAAATTAAGAATCATTCTAGGGCTTATAGATTGCTATACGCCATTGCCGCAATGTGGTTATGATTACGATGCAGATTTAATCCTATATCTTGAGATCTTAACATCATGCCTTGGTTTTCTGATGTTCTAATATTGCTTTGCCTTTAGATGATTATGTTTCGACACCCATTTTGCATTTGGCTGCGTACATTACCGTTCATTAGTTATTCTATTTCTCCTTGGACTATCAAACCATTGTTATAGCAGGATTTCTGCCACAAACCTTCAAATGATTTTGGTTTTCAGATGAGATATGATAGGATGTTTTCGAATAACTACCGCTACTTCTTCGTGAGCCCATTCATAGGCACTTCATTTTGGTGTGTGGCCTAAGAATGGACAAGCTTGCAGAGTATTGGATTTGATGGAAAGGAACTTGATGTGAGATTTGAGTGGAAGAATATTAGTATTAATTTTACAAACTTAGGTGTAAGTAAATTTCGTTACGCATACGGCCTTGCAAACACCACTTACTTTTTCTCTCTTACATTTTTCACCTTTTATCATTTTATCAGAGAAACTTTTAAATGTTTCCCTACTTTTAGTGAAAGAGTTCGGTGGTCTCAGAAAACTGTAATTTCGGTTGCTGTTATGTTGAAAGTGAACTAGCAGGCAGTTAAATTATTACCTGTGAAGTCACTATCTACTAAGACAGTGGTCAAAACATGTGGTCTGTCATTGGAAAGATTCTTGAGGGAACATTTCGTCCCTGGTTTGCAGTTATAATTAGTGATTCTATGGATCATTGGCCCGCCAAGGATAGATGGAGTGACATGAATTACATAAAAAAGGTCGCAGGATTCCGTACAGTTCCAGTTGAGGTATCTCCAATCCTTTGCTTGGTGGTATTTACACTTGGCTTCATGCTCATCTATTTTTTGTTGTATGCTTGTAATGCAGTTCTTAGTTTTGGTTAATGCATCAACGTTCCCCAATATATTGTCTTCTGAAGTTGGAAATGCTTTATTTTTATCATTGAATCTATAATCTCTGCGTTCATGTGTTTTCAAGAAGATCCTTGGCGACTAATTTGATACTGGTTGCTCTAAAAATGTAGTGCACTAGGACAAAATTGTGCTGGAAAAAAGGTTTTTTTATTAGTTTAGATGTTGATAAATTAGGAAAGGCAGTATTTCATCTTTGGGGACAAAATCTAGCCATAATTTATGGGGGAAGTGTAAGATCGGTACTTCTATGGAAGCAATAACAACATATTTTTTTTCATCTTCTAAGTTCTAACAATATTCTACTTTGATTTGAGAATATTTCATTCAAAATTACTGTGCAGGTTGGAAAAAACTACTTATCAACGGATTGGAAGCAAGAGTTGATCACAATTTCTGAATTCTTGGAGAGAATTCAATCAGTGACTTGTTCTCCTGCAAACACACCTTATTTAGCGCAGCACCAGTTGTTTGATCAGGCATGCATATTATCATATATGTCTTACTTACTCATCTAACGTCCAGTTCATAACACATCATTTCTTATTTGCTGATGTTCTAAATCCCAGATACAAGAACTAAAGCAGGATATTGTTATACCTGATTACTGTTTTGTTGGTGGGGGAGAGATCAGATCTCTTAATGCATGGTTTGGTCCACCTGGGACAGTAACACCTTTGCATCATGATCCGCACCATAACATACTTGCACAGGTATGGCTGATGTTCTATAATTTATAGACGCTAATGAGGCGCTACTCTTTTCCCTAGCAAACAAGCATATGGTGTGTGTAGACATACTATTGGATATCCAACCGACTTACAGGCTTGCTGTGGTCCTATTTGTTTGTATTTATTGTCTTGATTGTATGATGTTTAACTTTCAGATTGCCCGATGGGCTTGATATTTTTACTTCCCATGAACTCCCCGAGCAATATTTTGCCTTGTCATTTCCGTGTTGTTGGTAAAAAGTATATCGAGGCTTTACTTTGCTTCCATATCCGAAGAGCTTTATCCTCACGTAGAGACCATGCTCAAGAATTCCAAATGTAGTTTGATTGCATGTCTAATACTGTGTGATTCAGATACATCAAGTGGTGTTTTTCTATTTGAATTCATTTCCTTTATTTGGTTGGCACCATACTTCATTAATTTTCTTGACATTGAAGGTTGATCTGGATGACATAGTCGAGGAAGAATTCCCCAAAATATTGGATTTGGAATTTGTGGATTGCGTGTTAGAGGAAGGCGAAATGCTATATATCCCTCCTAAGTGGTGGCACTATGTTCGTTCTCTTACTACTAGTTTTTCGGTTAGCTTTTGGTGGAGCATGGAAGGAGACTCTCCAGCCTCGTGAGCTCTTCTAAGGGCATTTTGTTAGAAACACATTCTTCAAGCCTGGTACCATTTCTACATTATTAGTCGCATTTTGATATTTGGTACTAGGATATAAATATTATATAGTGCAAACATGTGTTGTGCTGAATTGCTAGCAGTTCCGGACTACCTGGAATTGAATTGAAAAACTTATAAAATACTTGGGATATGCTTGACCAATTTCAATATATTTTTAGTTAATGTGCCTTTTGTTATTATTATGAGTTTATAAGGGCTGATAAATTTATTTAGCCTCAGCCTAACTTCTCTCTCATGTAACAGCTTATAAAAGAGTAATCAAGAGAGAGAAATTTATTCAATTCTGCTACTTAGTCCTAACAATTTCTTCCTTCATGGCGAGTGAAAGCGCACCTAGACTCCCACCATCCTCCACCACTACTCCCGGCATCACCACCGCTCTGCTCCCCACAAATCCACCCTCCCCAATGGTAATCTTTCCAAACTTCACCTTCCCGCCATCGCCTTCGTATATATGTCCGAACAGAAGAGCCTCTCTTCCGACGCACCCGCCTCCCTCTATCTCCATCATTTCTGGGTTCAATGCTGCACCCATGCTGTCCACATACACCCCTCCGCTCACATCAACCTTGGAACCCATCAACTGCATCCAAATGGCGAAAAAGACCGAACCGCCTATCGTTTCGATGAAATATTCACCGGTTATAGTCTTGAATGCTTGCCAAATTGTGTCCATGAAGACTGATTTGCTCCATATTAACACCGTCCCACCGTCTTTCTTCCTTCCAACAAGAACCCATTTCGCCAATGCACACGCCATCACCGCCATCATACCCGAAACAATCCAGAATGGTGGTAAAAGCCAATGCAAAGGGTAATTCAAGCTACTGTGAGCAAAAAGAAACCACCTCAAAGGGGCTGAGATCACGTATGCTAAGAGGAAATACGGCAAGAACGTTTGTAGCAATGGTTGCGCGAAAATTGACCACGTCGTTTGATAACAATTTCTTGCGAGCGTCACTTCAGTCGAAAAAGAGTCTTGTTTTATGCAAGACCGCCGCCATGGGCAACACGGAGAGGTCTACTTTGACGTCGGATTGCTCGATGAATGTTCTCCACGACTGCGGGAGAGGTTCGTTGTTTCTCAATCGCTGGCAAATCTCGTAGATCAAGGAGCGGCCGTGATCGATGGAAGCACTCTGTGAGGCTGATGTCGCTCTGATCACATCTATTTCATGGCGTTTGAGGAAAGGGTTGAATTGAAGCTCCTCAGATTCCTCTGCTGTAAGATTCTTGTTGATAGATACCTCTCCAATGTCGATGTATGGGTACTGCTTCGTCCCATGGTTTCGTGCAGTCTAGAGCCTCATCTTTAACGGATTCATCTTTAGGCACCGGTCTGAGTTGCAACTGAAAAACATAACGAACACCATTAGGTGAACTAACACGCCTCTTGAAATCATCTGCAAGGAAAAGCAATGGACGTTTGTCATTGTTGTCCCCCGGGATTGCTCCAGTTCGGGAGGAAGGATTCCCATTGACTCGATCTTGCCTCGCATCTTCCATAATACTCTCATCAAACGGTCGTAGTTTGAATTTTACGTACATCTCATGCCCATCGTTGAATCGAAGAGTCTGCATATGTTAGAGTAATAATGCAACTCGGTGAAAGTATCCGTGTTCGGAGGGACGTCCACACCGCGTCTCTAATGTGAGGAACGCGCTTTACGTGTTCCTCCCTTGCAGAGCGGACCACATACGAGCCAAAGGTTGCGAAATCGGCAATAGTACGTGCATAGAAAGCATTACCCGTCTTCGGCGTCAAGTCCAAAAGTGTGGCTTGTGAATCGATTTGTCCGAGAATATTCTAACAGTGCCCCTCGCGCATCGAACCTTGCATCATCATCGGCGCTCAAGTCGTTGCGCGACGAACTACGATAGGATAAGTCTTGCCGCATTGGAAGATTTTGTGGCTTGGGAGTCCTTCAATCTTGTCGTAGATTTTCGGTTCCCCTTTTCCACTAACTCCAATACGATGGAAGTATCTTGTCCCGACCTTAAGTGTTGTGGCAGCCAAATTTGCAGAAAGATTTCCAACAATCTTCTTGTATTTTGCATCCATTTCTTCGATACGCTCGTCGAGCTCCTGCATTGTGTTCTTGATCATGATTGGAGTTTGAGATCCAATGTAGACTCCACCTCTCTGAAGCACTGAATTGATTGGAGCAGATGAAAGTGCGCCGAGGATCACTCCTTCTTGTATAGTTGCACCGGGTAGTACAATGCTTTGGCTTCCGACAACGAGTTTTCTTGCACGTTCACTCTTCTCGTAGTGAAGCCGCTTGGAGGAATAGAAGCCGATGATAATCTCGCTAAAGTCGCCAAGATGAACTCCTGCTCCGATAGACAAAAGTTTTGGTTCCAAGATAGGGTTGATTGCCCTTATAGAGCAAAACTTCCCCACTTTTGCACCTAGAAGCCGCAAGTATATGCAAAAAGCTTCTGTCCCGGAGAGAAGTTTAGCGAATCGAAGATGACAAGCAACTATAAGTCTCTGTCGAAGCCACATCTTGAGGTCATCTTCTTCCTCATTTGTAGAGAGGAAGTGGTTGAGCATGCATGTAAGCAAGGTCAACACCGTCCCGTGAGCTGAGTATGCTGCAGCAATTGAAATGGAGAAGCTTAATGGACTCAAAAATGCACCATTGATGACTATAACATATGTCACGATGGTGAGAGGAAACCAATGGAAAGCCCCAGATATGCAAAGAAGCATAAAATGCTCGATGCTTGGTGGTCTTTGGGTTAGCAAGATATAGATGCAGTAGACGATGGCTGCCGATAGAGAGCTTACGAAGCCAACTGTGTATAAGCCCATCAAATGATAAACAACCTCCATGCTGTCTTTGGGATTGACAACCTGAAATTGTTAGCAATTAGCACTTTTCTTTCACATTTTATGTTTTATATATGGAAGGAATATAAAATGTCTTTTTTTACCTTATGATTATTGGACTTGTTTGATCTTGGAACCATTTTCCCCTCTTCGGTGACTTGTAATGGAGCTACCTCAGTGCCATCTCTTAAAACACTTCCTTTCTGGATGACGGCGTAGGGACCAATGGTGGATTGTTTTTCGATCCTAATAGGACGAAAGCTTAGGATCCCATTCTTGACCTCGTGGCTCTGTAGTAATGCACCCTCTGCAATCACAGCTTCGTCTCCAATGGATAGGAGAGCAGGATCAGTGACATCAATTGTATCGAGGACTACTGATGATCCTATCTTGGCTCCAAACATCTGAAACCAGTAGTTAAGCAGAATTGTTCCTCTTAAATGCACTGCATATACTTTTGATGACAACTCTTGTGCTTTGTAGAGCGCCCACCATTTCACGTAGTCGAGTGACCATATCGAAGTGCTGGGAAGCAACGCATAGTTTGGCTGAAGAAACGAGTTCCCAAAGAGAGAAATGCAGCTGCATGTAGCAAATATGCATAGCATCCAAGCAAGGGGTACGAGTGCTAGTGAGATAGTATAACACACCCAAGGAGTTGTCACCGGAGCAAGAGTGGAAGAAATAAACTTCACATATACAGATATAGATAGATACGCTGGAAGGATCATCAGGACAGACACATATCCAAGAGCAAGAAATTGAAGTACCATGATATGGAGCTGGTGAGCAAAGGTGACTTCTTGAGGTAATAAAGTCTCTTCCATTTCTAGCTGAGGCGACGTATATACATCATCATCAATGGTATTTCTCATATCTTCAGGTTGAGACTTGATCAAGAGGCTTTCCGAGAAGCTAGCAAGATCTTCAATGCTAGTGGCTGTGAAGATGTCGACTGCACCGACGGGTACACCAAGAAAATCAGAGAGCTTTTGAGCTGCCCTCACCACACCAATGGAGTCAATCCCATAAGAAGTGAGGCTTGCAGTTGTGGAAATCCTGCTGCCGGGAATCCCAGTCTGCTCCGCGATTAGTTTCTTCAAGTATTCCGTAATTTCTGCATAACTCAATCTAGTAGTATTAGATGAAGGAGGAGTAGTTTTGAGCTGTGGGCGGGGTGTGTGGCCCTCACGGCATGTTCCTGTAGTATAAGACCGAGTGAGTGATCTTCTGGTAATTAAAGGTTGAGGAACCAGATTAAGTGTCTCATCAGTAAACTGCTTGAGGCACTCAAATCTCTTAATTTTGCCTGATGTTGTTTTGCTCATTGTTCTTGGTTTGATAAGCTTGACAGCAGACAAACTCACACCATGTTCTTCAGCAACCTTAACCTTAATTTGCTCAAGCACATCTTTGTTCACTGGCTTACCATCCTTTACCTCTGCAATTGCAACCAAGCCAACTTGGTCAGAACCTTCAGATACTGATATTCCCTTAGCTGATAGAATCTCCTCTGGAACGCCAATGACAGCGCAACAACCGGGACGTAAGAGGTCACACGAGCTCTCAACTGTCTTCTCAACATCACCGAGTATATATTCCTCCCTGCAACAATGATGAGGTCCTTAATCCTTCCTGTGATGAATAAATTTCCATCTATTACCCGTCCTAGATCCCCGGTTCTCGTGTATCTCCTACCGGGATTACTTTCAAGTTTATTTCTAAAAGTATCTTCACTGTATTCTTCTCTCCCCCAGTATCCAACACCAGCACTTGGACTACTGATCCAAATTTCACCTTCCTTTCCAAATTGTTTGACCTCTTCATTAGTTTGTGGATCCACTATTCTTATATCAACATCTACATCACTATGATTCACATATCCACAACTCACCCTCCCCTGCCAGTCCACCAAAATAGGCCTCCCTTCTCCATAAGCACACGACACAAACACACAATTCTCAGCTAATCCGTAGCCTGGAGCCATCACATATTGAGATAGGCCATAAGGTATAGTTAGCTCAAGAAATCTCTTCAAAGTCCTCTGTCTCACGGGCTCAGCAGCAACCATCAGAAAAACCATGGATGAGAGATCATACTCCCTAGCCTTATTCTTGTCGAGCTCTAATCTCCGTATCATAAGCTCAAAGGAGAAGTTGGGACCGGCACTATGAGTTGCCTTATACTTGGTGATGACCTCGAGCCACAAGAGAGGGTTCTTGATGAATGTCATGGGAGAAAATAGTATGGCTGTTCCACCGCTAACCAAAGCTGTGAAAAGCCCACCTATAAGCCCCATGTCATGATACTGTGGGAGCCAACTCACGAGAACTGTGTTTGACGTGCTTTTGTATCTCCTCCGCATGAGCTTCACGTTGTGAATGATCCCTCCGTGAGTGATTATCACTCCTTTTGCATCACCGGTAGAACCAGACGTGAATTGAAGAAAGCATGTATCATCAACTGCGGGTGTAGTGCTGGAATCTACAATGCTTGCAGGCAAGCCTTTCGATTTCTTTATCCAAGAATCCGTGTGTAGCCACGGAAGATTAGGCCAGCGAGCCGAGTATTTTATGTTCACAATGGACAAAGGCAACAAGTTCTTAACCAAACCTGCTCGAACAGCTGTGTGGTAACTAACAGTTGAAAGAATTGCAACTGCATTGCTTGATTTGGCTACATTCTCTATCTTGAGAAGTGCTTGTCCACCTCTTTGTAGAGGATCTGGTGGGAGGACCGGGACAGGGAGGACTCTTGCTCGTAAACAGCCAAAGAAGGCATCTATGAATTCCAGACCGGGGACATGGATGAGAAGGACCCTATCACCAGGCTTAATGACTGGTTTACGGCTGGAAAGAAGTTTTTCAGCCACACAAGAAGCATTAGCATGAAGCTCTTCATACGTCCTTCGCCCTAATACTTCTCCACCATCGTTTAACCAAGTGTAAAGAATCTTGTTTCGGGTGACACTATTAGTTCCCCAGTGTTTGACATAGGAATCAAGGCTTGAAAGGTCTGGAAACTCCACTCCTTTTGATTCCTGTAGCTTTTGAGGCAACTTATTGCCGCACTCAGGCATCACTGATAACAATCTCTGCACAAGTATTGATCAAGTTAATTTCAACTTAAAAATTTCAACGTGCAACTTTGAAACTTGGGAGTTTCTATGTACCTTTACATATGGAAATCTTGGTGATGGATCATCACATGCAAACTGCCTACGAACCAAAGACATAGCGTATGATGAATTTCTCTCCGTAAGCTCAAAAGCCATGAGTCCACCAATGTAGCAAGTGTTGTTCTCACCCTGGAGGTCTTTTTCGACTATGTCATAGAATCCTTGCTTTATATCTATTGTTCAAGGTGAGTGAATGGTGATGCTATATATTAGTACTTGTAATTATTTGAGGAAAACAAGAATTCTACAAAGATGTAAGAGCAAACCTTGAGTTTCTACATGTGGGAAGTACTTGAACCTCCTTTGCAGAACTATATTGATAACTTCTCCACCCATTCTTTTTACTGCATCGATGGCTAGTTGCATTACTTCCGGCCCCTTGATCTCGGCTGAGTTTCCATATGACCAGAAAAGAAATATGTCAGTATCTGAGTAAAACCTCTGCATTGCTACTGGATTCCCAATAGTTTGAGGATCATCCATGAATTCTCCGAAGTAGAAGAATCCAATAGGAATATTCTCCATCCCTTTGATCTTCAACACCGTTGTGTAGTAATCGATGATTTGTACTTTACTGAATAGTTCCTTTTCCAGCTCAGTGAAGTCCATTATATCATGCTCAACTGCTGTAGAGAACAAAAATATGTTTAGTATCACTTAAAATTAGAGCTGCTAAAAAAAGTGCGATTTGTACACACGAGTTGAGGTGATTGATGGTGATCTGTACGTCCTTCCATGCACGAAAGGAAAAGATCCGGATACAATCAGCTTGTCAAACTCTAGAGTGTTGGCGTTTCCATCTTGTTTAACATTAATGTTTACAGTGGAGGAATGGCGTCTGATTGAGGTTACTTCAGTGTTGCGGAGGACTTGTACTGGTAGAGACTGACTGATCTTCTGCCAGAAACTCATGTATCCGCCTTTGAAGCGTCTAATTTTGCCAGCCATAGATGTCCGAGTGAATTCATGTATAAATGCATAAGGCATGTCTTGAACAAATCCGTATCCGGAAGCAGTATATCCATATGCTACAGATTTAGGGACGGATTTCAACCCGCGGCTCTCAAGAAACGCTGGTGTTAAATCAGAGGCTGAGTCACATACAGCATGAACTCCAATTCTACCTGACTTCTTAGCTTCCTCCTAGGAATGGCGAAACTACATTTTTTACCATTTTGTGATTAAACAACTCAAGCAATATTATATCTTGAAAACACACCTGAAGTTGTAAAGTTAGTGAGATGACAGAAACATAATCATCTGCTACTTGGATGTCTTGATACTTCCCAGTTTGGCTATCTATCAAGGCCAGTTTGTGTGAATCCATTTCTTCGAGTTCGCAACCCATTTCTTTCGCCAAATGAAAAATAGTTGGTGAGCTACTAGCAGCGAGAACTTGTCCTCCAAGATCATAAAACTTTCCTGCAATGTATGATGAATAAGTTTTATGTGAGGAGGAATGATATGAATTATTACTGGTTTTACCTTCAATATCTACTGATTCACACATTCCACTGACTGTGTGATATTTCTCCAGAACTGTTACATTATTGTAGCCAAGCTTGGACAGAGCAAAGGCTGCTGATAGCCCACTTGGTCCACCCCCTAAGATCGCGATTCTTGTATTCACCGGCAAGGATGGATGTAGCTTTGAGAACTGATCTTCGATTGATTTCTCAGTATCCATTTTAGATATACACTACGTGCACTCCCTGGAGATACCAAATCAAGATTATGTATATGTTAAGGTGGTAATAGAAATGGAAGCTCTCATTGTTTGCTTTCTTGTTCAACAATTTTCAAAGACTTAAACAAAAAATTCACATTTAGAGACTACAAGACTAAAATCTGCAGAAAGGGAAACATAAGTTCTTGAAACAAACAAAGCCTCACATATGCATTAATAAATACCTATCATCCTAAGAAGAAACACACCTTTCTAAAGAGCAGGATTTGGATCGCCAAACCAGCACTCTTACTTTCCCTCCAGAAATACAAGAGCTCTGAAATTCCATTGCCATGAAAAACAATTAGGAAAACAACGAATCTAGCCAGTGAAAAAGCCCGGAAACAGATCAAAACAGGTGACAAGAACTAGCAAAAACTTCAGAATTGCTAATGCATGTTACATTGGTGAAAAATGAGAGCAATGCAAACTGCTTGAACTATTATAGTAAATTTATTAAAGAAGTTAGTGTTTTTATCAAGGTGATATAAGCAAACTCCAAATGGCAAAAGAGAGAAGTTTACCGGAACTCCACTACTAGTGGTGTTTTGCTGAGCTCAAGATGGAATTTTACAAGGGATATGCTTTTTATAGTCAAAAGGATATCAGACAAAAGTGTCTGAATCAAACTGAAACTCACTAAAATACATTTGATCTTCGGTTAGCCCAATACTTTTGCCTTAAGGTCTGTCTCTTATTGGGAGATTATTCGGATTCTGTGCTTCTTGGAGTATTAATTTGGTAAGGCCGCCCATACGTGGAACTAAATTATTGGTCAATTAGTTAGTATGATCTTGTGGTTTAGGATCTCGGATTCTACGAGGACGTCAGAAATCATAATTAAATGTTTTTGGACTTGGAGGCTTTTGTTTATTATTGGTCTGACAAGTGGAAACAAGGAGTTGTACCCAATTCAAAACCTTTAAAGTAGATAATTAATTAAGTTCCATATAGCGATTTAGTTTTAATTAAAAAACTCGAATTTAGTTTTAAAATAAAATTCATAGAAACTCATTGTTAGAAATAATAGTAGAAGTTAGCCGTTTGATTCTTCTTGCAATCATGTTTTGATTGGACAAAAATCATCGAAGTGTCAGAATTTAGTACAAAATAGATTGAATTGATGACACTGTTACTGCGTTGGAGATTTCACCCTTGCAACAATAATTAGGAATTTCACAGTGGTCGGTTCAAACCCATGGATAAAATTGGACCGAACCGAAAACTCTACTCCCTCAGTTCCGACTGATTTGTCTTGTATTTCTTTTACAAAAGTCCCATCGACTTGTCTTGTTTTCTAAAAAGAAAAATAATTACTATACAAAATTCCACTTTCTATACACAATCACCTACTCAACTACATACAACCATTCACTCATCAAAATATCCGTGTCGAAACCAAAACAAGAAAAGTCGGCTGAGACGGAGGGAGTATTTTATAAATTGGTCCGAACCGTCGTCGGACTCGAACAATAAACGACCCTAATTTATACTTCACGTTGTATGCGGTATTAAAGGCTTGTCTCTATGTTACTTGTATATATTAGTAGTTCGTGAGAGAGAGGGGAAAAACAGAGAAAACAGAGTACATGCGATCTCTAAAATTCAGAGTGAATCAAGAAAACAAATAAATATAAGGTAGTTAAGTTCATTAGTTCTACTTACAAAATATCAAGAAATGGGACTATGCATATAACAATTTGAAGATCAATGGACAACATTCAAACAAATACGAACCACCGGTCTTGATCGATCACAACATGAGGTCTGATCTCGCAGGCAACCTCTTGAAGAAATTAGTGGATACATGCGGCGTCTTGCTCCGTATCTTGGGATGCCTCAACACGTAGAACCCGGACAGCAGCACCACGATCTGGAACGGCGTAACGTAGAGCACGAAGGCCGCGCAGAAGCAGAACGCCACGAACAAGGCCGACGCCCTCGGATCCCGCCAGCTCATCAGCGACTGAAACCTCTCCCCCTGCATCGCCAGGTCACCCACCACACTCTGTATCCTCCCCCCTATACTCCTCAGCCGGTCGTACCTCATCCGTACCACGTCCGAGGGCTTCGACGTCGGGAACGTGTCGAACTCCTCGTCCAGCTCGTCCGGCCCCACCGCGTCCGCGTGGGAGAGCCTTATGTCCATGTGCGGAGGGTGCCTCGGCTTCCACCGGTAGTTCCAAATGCCGATGAAGAAGAGGTAGAGGAAGAAGGTGGGGAAGATGAGTTCGGGGTAGAGGACTAATATTACGAGTAGTATGTGAATTAGAATTGTTGTGAGAGGATTTCTCCATTTGCAAATTTGATCGAACCAATTAGCAACGGCGATCGCTCCACTCATGATGCTCATTATTCTTACAAAGTTGGCTTTAGCCTTCCGTAAACTCCATAAATGCGATCCCACATCGAGCATGTACTCAACCGTCTCCTTCTTTAGAGGCGGCTCGGCCCTTCCTAATCTTGATGAAACTATCTGAATCGCTTGATGCCTCAATATATCAAGCTGAATAACCGAAAGGGGATGGATATAATGCATCTTGGGCAAAAGTGGATGAGAATACTTATGAAGCATGTTGAGATACGACGTGCACGAGTATCGCACCGCCAGCTGGACTTCTCCCATCTTCTTCACGCCGGAAGGCTTCAGCACGATGAGAGGATATGAGTGCGTGTATACACGCTCCGTTTCGAGTGTGGAGAGGCGAATCCGCACCTTCCCGATGCTCGCATCCTTCCCGCCTTGGAGGAGACCGTTGTCGAAGACGCCGATCGTGATGACGGTGCAGGGATCGAAAACCTCCCACGTGTACTGCTCGTTCCATTTAGGCGAACCATTGTCTATGATCGTCCTCGTACGTACCCACTTGGGGCCGTACTTAGCCACGCAGTAGGCGTCGGTTGTTCCGCGGCCGTCCTTGGATTTCATATGCGGCAACCCGGTTGCGCTTATGATCCCGAGCTCGAGTAATCCGATGCTCGATTTCCATAGGAGCTTCGAACTCGGTCGGTAATCGCTGCTGTGATGAGTCGACTCGTCCAAGACATGATACCCGCCGTCCAAGCTGATCCTCAAGTGAATCTTGCTGGAGAATTTCGTCTCCTTCCTATGCGCCTCGACGCCGGAATGCTTCTCGAGATTATGCCACGTGGGGGGTACCGGTTTGTTGTCCTGCCTCCTAGCTACGGTCTTCAATAAAACGAGACATCTCCCCAACACCTCCTCCTTCCCCGCTCCAACCCTATCTTCAACGGTAATGATCAACGGCTCTTCGAACGGCTCGGCGACTACGAAAACTAAATCCTCGTTCCACAACGGATTCACGCTCTTCACCGACGAGACTCTCGTCTTGATAGCTTGATTTCCGAGAATGACCTTCACGCAGACTTCCGGCGGCCGGCTTCTATCGCTCGGGAGCAAATCTTGGCATTGAATCACATTGACACGTAGATACCAAAGCTTGGGAGAGAGATAGACCTTCCCTCGAATTCTGGAAACTCCTTCGCTGCCGACGGCCGCTGCATCGGAATGCCACGCGTCGGAAAAGGCCTCATCCGCTTGACTTCCTTTCCATATCGCAAGCATGATCTCTCCCTTCTTCAGCTTCTCCCCCTTCTCCTCAAGCTTGTACCACTGCGGGGCCAGGGGGCTATCCGGTGGGACGCGCCGTGGGATGTCAACGAGCTCGAAAGAGATACGACCAATGAAGTCGTCTAGAACGACGTCTTTATCCTTCACGACGATCTCCACGTGCGAGGCTTGGAGCTGGTCGTGCGCGAAGGCGAAGACGAGGTTCCACTCCGGATTGGTTTTCTTCTCGAAGTGTTTTGTGACGCCCTTGTAGTTGCCGAGGCGGACTTCGACGAAAGGGTCGCACGTGCCGGTCACGTCCTTTGTAGGGAGGTCTTTCGCCTTGACGACGCGGACGTAGAGATACTCCATCTGCTCGACGAGGTCGTAGGCGCAGACTACCTTGTCGCCGCCGGTGAATACGCCGGAGCCGGCGATCTTTGGAGATGTCTGCTTCAGACCGAACTGATCTTCCGCCATCGGAAGCTTCTGCATGTTTGGTGATGATTTCTTCTAGAAGAATTAGTCACACAACTTCTGCTATGTGAAGCCGAGAGAAAGAGTAATGATTTGTTCGTGAGAGAGAGAGAAATATGACCAAATCAATCAGGAAGTAACTGCATGCGTCACTGAAAGCAGTAGTTCTAATCTCTGACTCTCTCTTTCAGGAGAGAGAGATAGAGAGAGAGAGAGAGATGAAAGTTGATGGATTGCGTGATGGAGAGAATGAAGAAGACAGGTAGAAGTAGTTTTGAGTTGCTACAACCATCTTGGAAACTAGTGGATGACTTGCATCACTTGCAAGAATATAACCATTTAAAAATTAAAAGTTGGTATGAGAAATCATTTTCTTGAAAAAATAATTAAACCTGGTTATTTTGGATAGTGAAATGTGAACGAATCATGTATTATATGCATGCAGTAACTCGGTCAGAATATTACTTAATGATTCTGCTTTTTTGGTTTCTGTCAGTACTAAGATCTTGTTTTCTGTTGAAGCTGATGAATCCCACATGCAATATATCATCTCTCTTTTGTCTATCTGCAGTTGGTTTGAGTCGTTTGACCGCTTCTCCACATTTTAAAGAATTATTTAATATTCCTCATGGGATGACGTAGTGATGAAGGTATGTGGTTCGGGGCCAGATAGGTCGTGAGTTCAATTCCCACCTGGATACTGTATGTGTGTGCGTCACCTTATGGTGATTTAACTCTCTGTGTGGTTTGCAAGCTATTCCAAATGTGTGTCGATCACCTTAGGGTGGTTTAACTCTCCCCGTGTGGTTTGCAGTGAGGTTTACTCTATGCGCACCAAAGGTTGCCTCAGCGGGTTCCTCGTTATATATTTAAAAAAAAATTACATAATAGATCCATATTTTATAAAATAATAAATGAATTTTAAATAATACTAATTGATAGCATTCGGAATTTTTATTTATTAATTAATTTTAATTATAAAGAAATATATATTTTAAGGGTTTGAGGTAAAAAAAAAAACATTTATATTTTTTAAGGTGTTTGAATTATAAAAACTTTACTATATTTGTCTAGGTTTAGAGATTTTTTATGAGGGTTTCAGATATAAAAGGAAATATATTTTTTTGGGTTTGAAGGATAAAAAATATTATTTTTCGGGGGTTTGGTGGATAAATAATTTACTATTTTTTTTGTTAGAGATTTTTTTAAGGGTTTGAGGATTAAAAAAATGTTTTATGGTCAAATTGGTGGTGATAGTGGCTTAAATATTCTCTGACTATTTTACCCCTGTTGTGGTGGTTAGGATGATTGATTTTTTAAGGATTCTAAGACATACTATTTCTTTATAATTATTCCTTAATCCCTCTTGAAAGTCGAAACCTCATCCCTTATTTAAAGTATTTTAAAAACTAAATGAGTTTTGAATAAACAAAAAAAAAAAAAAGTCTTTTCCGATGTAATATTTTTTCTGGGCCTTTCTGTTGGGCCTAATTCTGATAAGGGGCCATCCAAAAGTGAGGCCGAGGTTCATAATCATTAATTTGCTAAGAAAAGCCCAATGTACTACTATGCTCAGGCTCAGTTCTTTTGCAATTAATCAGACGAGGATGGCGCATGCCCATCAAAATAATTCAATACTTTGGAATTTATTTGGACCTCATTATGACAAAAATCTCATACAATTAAACCTCGATAAATTAATATTCAATAAAATAATAATCTCGCTAATATAATAATTTCGTCCGACCTCGATATGAGTTAATGTACTAAAATAATATTCGATAAAGTAATAACCTCGTTAAATGAATATTATTTTTTATCCCAATATTATTATTTTATCGAGGTTTAACTGTATATAATTGCACTGAATTCTCTTTCCCAAAAATGTCAGAAAAACAAAAAAGAAAAATTCATGTCCACATAATAAGAAAAGTAAAAGTATATACGTGTGATGTCGAGACTTAGGATGGACCCTTCTAACTTCTTTCTAGACCACAATTAAAAAGGTCCTTCAAGAAACTTTCTATACTTTTCAATATTTTATTTTTAATACATTGTTAGTTAGTTATTATTAAACTATAAGAAAGTAAAAATATATCAAAACTCAATGTTAAAAATATTAGTGTCATTCTAGGTTGTACGGACACATGACACGATTAGACATGGGCATGAGATACGAGATACGATATTTTAAAAAAAACTTAGGACACGACACGAGCGCTAATTTATTTAAAAATATAAAATCAAGTGTAAAATAAACTAATTTTGTATATTTTTATTAGAATTAGATGTTATGTGTATATAAATCTATTGGACACGACAATTAAAGTATCGTGTGGTGTCCAAATATTTGACACGTATCCGAGACGATACGTTGATATTTTTGAAGTGTTCGTGCAACATAGGTTTCATTTAGTGTAATTCAAACTCAATTTTAAAAATATCAGTGTAATTTTGAGTTTTGGACCGTCGGAATTTGGAGAGAGCAAATTAGAGATGCTAAATGTGGTCTCGTAGTCGTATGTCTGGCCGTAATTTGTGGACGGTTTATATAAACACATTAAAAATTCAATCTTTATTGGAAAAAGTGTTGGCGACGAAACCATGTTGTATCATCATCTTTTTCCCAAAACAGAATGTTTTTACATGTATTTTTTGAACAACCTTGGCAACCCTCATGCTGATGCTCTTCTTCATTTCTATTTCTACAAACCAGACAATCCCAATCTGCGTATTCAGACAACCGTATCTATACGGTCAAGAGGGTGTATAATACATCGGAGATCCGAATTGCATTCTGGGGGTATCACAGACAGACCAACTGTGGGCCCCGCGCGAATGAGGTTCCACCTTCCCGATTCCCTTTCAATTTATTATTTGCACAATAATCCCATTTTCTTTCGGATTTTTCTCGTCCTATTAAGATTAAACAATTTAATGGGACTGTTAAGGAAATCTTTTCACATTTCATCACTTGAGACACGTCCCATCTTTATTTAACGCTTACGTGATTCTTTGCTTTGATTTTGAGCCGTGCCGTTAAAGAATTGCCAATTTTTGTGCTCTACTTTCTGCTGTTAATTTGTGTTGTTTGTGCCATCAGCTGTGTGAAGAAAGTGGATGATTTGAGAAGATTATGCAGTTGAGTGATTTTGTTTGGTTGCGGATAGTAATCCGTTGCAGTTATGGCGAATGAGGATTTTAGTTTCCCGGATAAACCGCTCTTCATATTCTTCAAGGATGTCAGGTAACAACTACTCACCTTGTTCCTTCTTTATGATTTTCTCAAGAAGCTTAGTTCAAATCATGTATCCATTCATGGGATTTTTCTAATCGATTGATGTGATAATTGATAAGTATGTTGTATCCTAATAAATTAGGTGTATGCTTAGTATACTGATGAAGATACCGATCATAATTTCTTGCATTTCGAGTAGAAAAATAGTGTTTTGTAGTTAATGAACCGATTTCTAAGCTTTTTTTGGGGTAATGTTTGTGAGAAGGTCAGCTTTTAAACTTGATGATCTTGGTGTGGAGATAGCTGCCATTGCTCTTCCTGCAGCCATGGCTTTGACAGCTGATCCTATTGCATCTCTCATCGATACTGCATTCATCGGCCAAATCGGTATCATCATCATTGCTTTACTTCACTCTTGAGAAAGATATATGGTATTTGTTGACAAGATAGGAAAAGGCCACTAGTTCATTAAGTGTTAGCAAACCAATGTAAACTTGCAGGTGCAGTAGAGCTTGCTGCTGTTGGAGTTTCCATTGCTTTATTCAATCAGGTATCGAGGATCGCCATATTCCCACTTGTCAGCGTCACAACCTCTTTTGTAGCCGAGGAAGATACAGTGACAGGGGCGACCCAAGATTTCGTAAACTTGGAGAATGCTTCAGTTCAAGACAGAGAGGATATCATGTTGATACCAAGAAATTGTATGATGGATATAGTCACCTTAGATAAATATGGAACCAATGTGTCTCACAAAATTCTATTGACTTTCGTGGTAGGTTTGGATGAGAAGATGCAGGATTTGGAACCAGCGAGTAAGAGTCTTGAGATAAGTAACAGTGAGCAGGGGAAGAAGAAGAAGAAGATTGCGTCAGCCTCTTCCGCATTGATCATTGGTGGGATTCTTGGGCTAATGGAAGCTGTGTTTCTGATACTTGCAACCAGACCGTTACTAAGTTTCATGGGAGTCAAATCTGTAAGGATTATAACTGACCTTGTGGCATATCATTCGATCCATTTTGTCGTACTTGATAGTAATATGTATGCATTGATAGGGTTCACAAATGTCGTATCCTGCTGAGCAGTACTTGAAACTCCGATCACTGGGTGCACCTGCAGTTCTCTTATCCCTCGCTATGCAAGGAGTGTTTCGTGGTCTCAAGGACACGAAAACTCCACTCTATGCAACAGGTAAATATATCATACCACTTTGTACTCAAGATGTGTATAAGATGTATTATGTTTGTGAAATGATTCAGTGGTTGGAGATCTAGCAAACATCGTGTTAGACCCGATATTCATGTTCGTTCTGAAGATGGGAGTCAGAGGTGCGGCCACTGCACATGTTATCTCTCAGTAAGTCCGAAATCACCACAAGTTTGTAATCCTACCATGTATAAGGGAGGGAGTTATTTCACAAATTCCGACTGTTCTTTTAGGTATTTGATTTCGGTAATACTCTTATGGAGACTGAAAGGACAAGTGGATCTCCTACCTCCTAGTCTCAAATATATGCAGTTTGGTCGTTTCATAAAAAATGGTGAGAGAATATACAGGGGAAGCTGAACAAAATATTCTTGCATGTTTCATCACCCTTAAACTAACTTCAGTTTGTAAATGTAGGACTGCTATTGCTGACGAGGGTCGTAGCCGTGACATTCTGTGTGACGCTTGCTGCATCAATGGCAGCGAGGCTGGGTTCAACAGAAATGGCTGCATTCCAAGTTTGCTTCCAAGTTTGGCTAGCTTCTTCTCTTCTAGCTGATGGCCTGGCTGTTGCTGGACAGGTGATCCCTTCCGTTGCTAATTTTGCAGTATCATTTTTGTTAAACTTTGTGAATCAAAACTTGGTTTGTTTCCTTAGGCTATACTTGCAAGTTCGTTTGCCAGAAAAGACTACAGTCGGGCAACTGCCACCGTGTCCCGAGTACTGCAGTTGGGGTTGGCTCTCGGATTGCTTTTAGCTGTGGTGCTCGGATTCGGATTGCATTTTGGGGCACAAATCTTCACGAAGGACGTCCATGTTCTCAACCTTATCGGTGTTGGAATCCCGGTACTCTTAATCTCTGAGTTGTTGTCAATGCAAGAAATTTGGTTAATCGAACATTGTGAATCAGAGGAATCAATCTTGTTAATTATTGCAGTTTGTGGCAGCAACGATGCCAATCAACTCTTTAGCCTTTGTCTTTGATGGCATCAACTTTGGAGCATCCGATTTTGCATATTCTGCCTACTCAATGGTATGTTTCCTTTCACAACGGTGGATAACTGATCGACGGGGCCTGAAACTCGTAGCGGGCTTATGGGTGCAGGTTACAGTGGCTGTGTTTAGCATCATTGCTTTGCTGATTCTTTCATCCAGGAATGGGTTTGTAGGGATCTGGGTTGCCCTCACTTTCTACATGAGCCTCAGAGCAATTGCAGGATTCTGGAGGTAAAGAGATTTGGATTCCTTGTAAATGCTGTCGGAAGTCATGAGTTAGTCTGATATTTGGTGTGTGTGTGTGTGTTTTGCTGCAGAATAGGGACTGGAACAGGGCCTTGGACATTTCTTAGGAGCTGATTCTCTGTTGTATTACAATTTGCAAGAGATGCACCCATGTTTCATAGGATATTGTAATATTTGAACTCAACATGTGTAGTAGAATAGTTGATACACATGATATGTGATAATTTTCTTACCATACAATTAAAATATATATATATATATATATATATATATATATAAGTGATGCATGGTAACCGCAACTTAACGTGAAGAATCGCAAACCATGCATAATTTTTATATAATTTATGCATAATCGTTATATATTTTATGCAAAAAATATGTATAATGTAAAATTATATATTTTTTTGCATAAAATATATAACGATTATGCATAAATTATATAAGGATTATACATGGTTCGCAGTTCTCACGTTAAATGCAGGTTTTCACATGATCCACTCCCTATATATATATATATCAAAATGTTAAATATTATTTAGCTTCTTTTGTTTTCTAAACAAGCAAATATAGCCTTCAAATTCAAGAATTATTAGCATATGAATACACCAAAAATAGACAAATTCTATTTTTTTACTTTTCATCTTATTATATCTGTCTAGATCAGCCTTTCATATAAGTTTTCATCATGTATACAAGATATAATTTTTATTTATTTTTTAAATTCATCTGTGTTGATTGGTATATACATGTAAGTGCCTCATACCATCCATTTTTGAGAGTATATAGATAGAGTTGGTGCACAGGTGGCAGAAAACAATTGGAAGCACCTCAAGTTTAGGATAAGCAATTGCGCAACAAACACTATAATCGACTCCACGCTCTACTTTTAAGTAACAACCAACAAAGAAACCTTCCTACAAAAAACAAACCGCTACATACATCTGCAAGAGTGGAGTTGCAATGGCATCCATGACAATGACAGCATCGTTCTTGGGGAGCGCCGCCGCCGCCGCCAAGCAGCTCCCGGCCACCAACCGCCGTGCCACGTTGGTGGTTAGAGCATCAAGGGACTCCGACAAGATGGTGGCGAACAACAAGGAGGAGGACAACAATACCAGAAGGGGCTTGATGATGGCGGTGGTAGCGGCGGCGTCGTGCTCCGTCGCTAACGTGGCGATGGCCGATGAGCCGAAGCGTGGGACCGCGGAAGCTAAGAAGAAGTACGCACCTGTATGTGTCACAAACCCTACCGCTCGTATCTGTCGCTACTGATCGAGTTGATTGTTGTTGATGTTAGTGAGAGCCATATAATGCTTTTGTTCATCAATGTACTGCTACATTTCGGTGAAATGATGTAAAATTAATGTATTCTGCTTCATAATTTAATTCTATTTGCATGAAACTTCTCTAATGTTGGTGATTTCTTATTTAGTTAGTTTGATTTTGAATGTTAAAAAGGATGATTTTGGGGGAATTTAGTGATATCATTTTCAGTTTCAGTTGACCGTAAGATGGCCAAATACAGTTAAACCTCGATAAAATAATAATCTCACTAAAATAATAATTTCTTCTGTTCTCGATATGGGTCAATGCACTAAAATAATATTCGATAAAGAAATAACCTCGTTAAATGAATATTTTTTCTCAGTCCCAATGTTATTACTTTATTGAAGTTTAAGTGTATACTTGGTTGGTCGACTGGTATTAATTTGATTTCGGGTTTCACACAGTTACAAAATGATTGATCACTTTTAGCAAAAATTATAAATCCACTAACAAACACATATATATTAAGGAGCTCTAGTGTATAAATAGCTAAAAACTATTTATAAAAATTATTCGAAATTCTGCCAAAAAAATTGCTTATGAAAGCTATTCCAAATACTACTATAATTTCGAAGCTGTATTCTTTTATATTTAACCATAAGAAATTTCATAAAGGAAAAAGTGTCATATGTATCAATCATTACTTTACCTATTTTTTGCTTGCAGAGTAATATATCAAGTTACTCATAAAATTACAAAATCTCCACTCAAGACAGTAGGAAATGTTATTTGAACAATAAAATGAAACTGAAAACAAATGTTAATTTGCAGTGGGGGGTCATTTCATTACTATGGTCTGATATTATATTTAGTAATGGTGGTCGGAGTCTTCTGCTTCCCCTACTTCATCTGCCTCCGATGGATCTGAAATGGTTTCACCCTCTGTATGATTGGGTTGAGGTGTCTCGTCGACACCGTCATCAGTTACATTATTCATAGAATCCGTCTCATTAAACATGGTTTGCTTATCCATCATACCGGACAGGGCAAGCCTGGGAGACCATTCGAGAACATCGTCGATGATGTTAGACACCCGCTTCTGGTACCTGTAAACAACGTAGTTTTACAGAGTTCAGATTAGTGCAGTTTACAGACCATTATTTAACTTCACAAGTACATAGTACTAAACATGTGCATTTGGAAGCGATTTGGTAACTCCTAGGAAGACTAAGATAAAAATCCCTTTCTTATAATTTAAAATACTTTCATCATTTATTTCAGGATGGATAAAAAGTTCATAAGTGGTACCTGGCTCTAGCAGCTTCATCAGGAGCATGGTGCCTCAATAATAGAATGGCGAGTATAGCTACAACTGCAAAAAACAACCGAGCCGTCCATTTGGGGCGCTCACCCTCATCTTTCTGGGGCCAAAACTGGAATAACTCCTTGAGTGTTGCTTCCTCCGCAAGAATATTAGGGAAGAACCATACCCGCTTTCCAAGAACAACCCATAGAGCCCCAAATGTAAGGGCTCGTACTGCATGAATATCAAACCAAAATTAGCTCAAGCTAGAATACAAAACAAGGGCGCAACCAAAGCACATTATACTCCTTTGTCCCTAATCCTATTCCATGGTACTAAAACTTAGGCATATCCAGCCTATTCTAGATTAAAAAATAGGCATGTCCAAACAAAAGGACTCCTTTGTCCCTAATCCTATTATATGGTATTAACAACTAGGCATGTCTAGAAAATTGTCAATCAACTAAAGAATGTCAGAATGATAGAACAAGAAATATGTAGAGAAAATGAACACAGTATTGCTCGTATAAAAAGGAGAGCATCTTTCAGTTTATGTAAGGAGCTTGGGATACTCCAAAGTAACTACATACACACAGCCATGTTCCATCAGTTCGATGAACGAAAACAATTGAGAGCTAAAAACAACAATAGTTTAAGTCACGGAGGACTTACGTAAAAGTAGGCAAAGTATAAGAAGCAATACACCGGCACAGAAGTAGAGGATAAGTAGCTTGACTTGGTGGGGATACACAGGAAACAAGCAGATTGCTAAAGTCAAAACAGGCCAGCAAAATGAGAGAAGAGTTTGCCATAATGGTCTTCGGTTGACAAAAGTCCATGCAAAAAATGCATCATTTTCAGAAAACACTTGATCCTGCATATCACAATAAACATGGAAGGTAAGAACACAATTCTTAAAAAATAGTAAACTCAGTCAACCAATTATCAAACATGTGAGGAGAGTGCACCTGCCCCAACGTAAAAAGAGTTCAGTTTATAATTAAAAGTGCACCCCCACATTTAATTCGTGGTAATTTATGTTGTCAGCATCTATTAGAACTTTTATGTCAGTGCAAGTGAATATTCATACTCCGGGATCTTCTAAATGGACCGTAAAAAGTCGTAGGACAATCATTAAAAGAACAAATCACAATAATTAAAGTAGGCATTTGATTTCTTTTAGTTGTAAAACTAGGGTTTTCCAACCCCAGATTTGCCCTGCTGCCACTATTGCTTCTCTCGAATACACCGATTCAGCCAGCAATAGTCTCAAGTACACCACAAGCCTACCCCCATCAAGATCTCATTGTTGTGCAAAACCCCTCCCTCTCTGCCACCAATGATAACCAATGAGAAACACTGCCCTAGATTCATTTGTCATTGCCAAATTTATCAAGAACATCACCATTCGCTCGTAAATAGTTGGATCCTAAGGGCAACAACTGGAGCAGAGAGTTGGTTACTCCTTTCAACCCCCCCCCCCCCCCCCCCCAAAAAAAAAAAACACACGAACTGTCATCGAATTCAAAAGACACCAGCTGGCCTTCAACCATTAAAGAAGTGGGACTTGATACTCCATCTATCATGGCTATGGAATACTGGTGTCTGGTTGTTCATTGATGACTGGGTTGTGCCTCAACTCAACATCCATGGAGTTGCAGGCTTCCAGCGGGTAGAGGTGCAGGGAATTTTGATGTTTAGGGTCTTTAGAGACATGGATTAGTGACTGTGAGGGTGCATCAAATAAAATGCGTTTTAAAAATGAATCAATTGTGGGGGTTTTAAAAAAAAAGAAAAAGAAAAGCACATGTGCTAAGAGTCAGACCCTTTATCATTTTGAGCCAGTCACACATCAGGCTTCAGAAACGGAATGATCCTATAAAGTAAGTTTCCTTATGAATCACAAAGAGACTTCAGACCAGGAATCACACAAAACTAGCAAATAATATATTCTTCCCAATGCAATATATGATTGAAAAACCTGAGATCCTACAAACTTCATCACTGTTACAAACAATTTTATAGTTCAATCAACCTGTTATTCATGCCTCCTTCAAAAATAGCTTAGTAAAGACATGCCAGTTGCTACCTTTTACAATTAAACTCAACATGAAAATCATGGATAAGTCTCCCGCCAACACAAAGAAAGAAGCGCCATCATAAATTTTAAAAGATAAAATTTGGCGAACCATCTGGAGAAGATCAAATTCACAAACAAAAAGCCAAAGGACAGGAAGACTGAATTCCACTGACTACTAAACTTTCAGATCAATATGGTAGACTTCATACCTACAACAGTCACTCTCACATATGCCATGGTAACATAGAAGTTAGATACGAAGGTAAGCATTTCATACGAAAAGAGTAACATATGCAGTAAATAACAACTCCACTAGACTTTTAAACCCTATCTCGTAGATGAAAACTTCGATAGGAACTTACTGAAAATATTTCCAAATGTGCAGGCCATGTAGATAGTTTTCTCTTTCCAGGACGAACAGTTTTGACAACACGATCACATCGAACTATAAGATTTTTCCTCAGCAACAAATTCCCAATATCTTCAATTTCTAAATTCTTATCTGATTCAAGTAGGTCTTTGAGTTCTGGATGATTTCTCAAAAAGTTAACGAAGTCTTTTCCCCTAAAATATTCAACTCTCGTTTCCTGTAAAACAGCCCACCTAGACTCCAGTTCTTTATGTTCCCTTACTTTCTCAGAAAATGTCTGGTAAACATCCTTTCTTGCAGCTTGCTTCTGAAATTGAAAGTTGAAGATCAAAGTTATAGCAAACTTTCAAGCAATCATACAAATTAGACACAGCATCATACGAAAGCAATACAAATTTGGATGTTCTTGTTAACCCATTTATGTGCATAGCAGGATCCCACCGTTTTGCTGTTATCATCAGGCACCAGAATAGGTACATTACCCAAAGAACATGTTGAATAACCCAATAAAACTACAAGCTATTGTTGAAGGACTCAGATTTTTGTTCTAAAATGATGAAGCAATTTCTTCATATGATGGGTTCTCTTTTTTGTTTGTGTTCCTTTTACATTTTCAATGAATTCAGAAAGATAAAAAGTATATTATAGTGTTTCTCACCTGCATGAAAGAGGAAGTACAGTTAAAGGCCTTTATAAAGATTCATTTTCTCATCTAGTCCATTTCAATTTTATGTGATTATATTCTATGGTTTCATACAAAAAAACAACTCAGCGCATTTGAATAGATCTCAGTTGACTTCTTGTTACTACTCAAAAGGGCAGTAGGCCAAAACAATGCAATACAATGTTGTGCCACAACCTCATCTGAGTTTATGGTCTTTACTTAGGTGTCTTGATGGAGAAAAGCCTGGTACCTGGGATTTGATTTTACCAACTGCTGAACTTGCATATAATTAATAACAAAATATAGGAAAGAGTCCTTTTGAAACTATTGATTGGTCTCGTTCTTCAAATTCCGATTGATTTAGTGCCTGCCTATGCATTTTAAGCGTGCTAAATTTGCTGTGATATCCAACAGAGAAACCCTAAAAGAGAAGTGCACTACATAATATAGTAACAACTGCAATAGATACACACTTCAAGAGAGAGAGAGTAAAGAACACACACCAGGATTAAGTTGAACACCTTACCAACATAAGAAATGACTTGATACAAAACATTAACAGTTTTCATCAGAACCAAGAACTTATCTAGGACCAAAAACCACAGAACCTTCCCCAAATAAAAACAATCTAAAAAATATACTTAGTAGTGTTAGCCGGCAAGTCAACATTATTAGAAATCCAGCATCTCATCAAATCATTTGAGAATTGATAAATTCGAACTGTCATCAATTTAAGCATGCCGATTGAACATAATACAAGAATAAGTTACAAAAGAAAAATGCAAATTCACATCAGCAATCATCCATTCAAGGGGACCAGACTTCTACACAAATCTTTCAACCAAAATTAAAGTTAAAATAGCAGAAATTCACACCATTAAATCATTTTTTTTAGGTTTTATCGGTGATGTCAGATCTTCCTGGAAACCAAAACAGCATCACCAAACAGAGAATTCCGAGAAACAGGCCATCAGCATAACCGAGCAATACAATCATGTATGACAATCTAAAATGCGGGTACAATTCGACTACAATTTTGAAATAAAAACTAACCCTAGGAGGGATATCGGTAGAGGAGTCGACATATGAGCGCCTCCCTCTCTTTTTATCACCAGCTGCTCCACTGCCGCCGCCGCCGCTTGTTTTCTTCATTTCAACAACTCTCGGTGTGCTATGGTTCTGCTGTGTGATTCTTACAGCGTGTGTAACGCGTTATGCTGTATCTCGCATATATGTTTACACTATTTTGGTAAAAGGGGGTAAAATGAATTAATTTGTTTTTCTACGCATTTCGTAACGGATGGAGAATGTTTTAATATAATTATATTGTATTTCAACTATTTATTAATTGATACTTAATTTTTGTAATGATGAAATCAATTTTTGTATCTTGATTTTTTTATTTGGGGTTGTATGAATAGGAAAATTCATTTCTAAAATTCATTGTAGTTTGTAGCATAGAAAATTATCTATAAATACAAGTGAACTTGGTATACAACAAAAAATACTGTGTAATAAAAACCTTGTTGACCCACTCGGATAGTGAGTTTTGTGAAGAAAAGGATAAAAATACATCAGGTGAAAATGCTTAAAACTATCCCGTGCTAGTTTTAATATAATAATTCTTTACGTGAAACACATGTATTAAAACTTTTTGAGTGTATCTGGACAATATTTTGTTATACAATGTCTGAAATACTTTCATATAATGTTTAATTTTAATAAATTCACAAGAACCTACGTAGGTATTGCAACTCATATTTTGAATCAATTCATACCCAGTTCTTCGAATTTCACATTTTCTCCCCCATTCGTACTTAGATAATTTATATGTTGCCTCATCCAGTTTAGTAATTTCATTGAGAAACTAATACAATTAAAAATTTAAAAGCCATTAACATAAACGTGATGTTCATTTAGATATAAGAAGTTTTCGTGCAACATTTTATAAAAATACAAAAGTGTTTTTGGTAATAAAACAAACACATAGTATTACTACGCGTTTTCACATGAACACAAATTTTTGTGTGTGTTCCGAGCATTGATCACACTCATTGAACCCAAAACTAATTTGGATCATATTTTGGGAAACATCAAGTCATCTCCAAAGCATGATTTTGAACTTTAAGTTATACTTCTTCCTGGGCCTGAGGCCCAGCCCAGACGCAGCAGATTGCAATCATAAACCCTAACAGCTTATTACTATCTGTCTTTGACATACAAAGTTTCTTTTTTGTTGGTTATTAACGTTTAAATAATTTTAATTAAAACATGCTGATAAAAAACAATTATCTTGAATTTATAAAGGTATATAAAACACATCCTATTGAATTTGGTAACATCTTGGGCTATAACAAAGTACATTTGTTGTTTCTGGAACTGTAACAACAAGAATACCCTTAAACCTCGATAAAGTAATATTCCCTCCGTCCCGCTATTTGTGGCTCACTTTTCCGAAATGGGTGTCCCATTATTTGTGCCCACTTTCCTAATTTGGTAAAAAATTACTCCTACTCTATCATCTTCTCTCTCCTACTTTATTACATTCTCTCTCCTACTTTATCATCTTTCTCTCATACTCTCTCATTATCTTACTCATCTTCTCTCTCATACTTTATCATCTACACTCTCTCTCATACTTTATCATTTACTCTCTTAATTCCCGTGCCGAAATCAATTGAGCCACAAATAACGGGACGGAGGGAGTAACTTTGGGACCGAGAAAAAAATATTCATTTAACGAGATTATTACTTTATCGAACATTATTTTAATGCATTGACTCTTATCGGGACCGAAAGAAATTATTATCTTAACGAGATTATTACTTTATTGAGGTTTAACTGTAATTTGATAGATACAATAAACTTAACTGAAGTTGAGATTTTTGGTAATAATCTGAACTACCGGAAAACCCCATATCCAAATTAACTTTTACGAAAAAATTGGATCCCAAGTCATATTCGGTGTCCTTGAAATCTATATCTGTCATTAAGTCTCAACTGCAAATTACCTTTTTCCCAATAATGACAAAATATATTGAAGCGAATAAAATGAGAATTTGGACTGAAATGATGGAGAAAATCAAATCAAATAACATTAGTAATTATAAAACAAAATGAGTTAAAAAATCATATTGTCATTCATTAATTCATTTCATCTTTAGTTCTTTACCTCTTGGAATTAATAATAAATATTTTAACTAAATTATTTTATATTCTTATATTAATTAATAGTAATATGATAATATCAATATGTAAGGATAACGGATCTGATATGGTTGTGGACCTTGTGGTGAACTATTTCCATTAGGGTGCTAAATGACAAATTAACTAAGATGACTAATCGAATTAATAAGGGAATGATGAGGTCATTCTTTTTCAGGTAAGTCGCAACAGCTATCGAAGTGTGTATTGAATAAACTCTGTTC
This sequence comes from Lavandula angustifolia, assembly GCA_028984105.1. Lineage (NCBI taxonomy): Eukaryota > Viridiplantae > Streptophyta > Magnoliopsida > Lamiales > Lamiaceae > Lavandula > Lavandula angustifolia. Next base: position 25,228,658 of record CM054824.1, read on the forward strand.
ATGTATTCTAGCCTGCAGGTGGGGCTATGATAAAGAAATTCTTAAATCCTAATACATGGTCAATCTTGGATTAAAATATATATGTCCCCATATAATAGATATTATTGAAAGACTAATAGATGGTGGTATGATATCATATACTAATTATTATATTAATTATTAGAAAGAAAAGAAGCAGGTGTTGTGTAATTAATAGGTGCAGCTGTGACGGCATTTATTTGACATAATTCCACAAGAGTCATGCATGGCTGTTTTGGCTGGAAACCTACAACTATCAATGCAACTGCAAACCATTTAGTTTGGACCGACCCCGCCTTCATTAAATTCTCTACTCCTTCCCTTCTACATCTCCTTCTCATTTCCCACCCGTCACTTTCTCTCTCATCACACAAAATTCACCCTCATACGTTCCTATAACTTTAAACCGTCGACTGCCACCGAATTACCTCTCACCATTTAAAACGCATTAACAACACCCACACACACATATATATATATGTGCAACGATAGAGTAGAGCTAGTAGACAAGTGATGCTTCACCCGTACAAGCAGTTGGGTGAATTAGTAGAGAATTAATCCGCAGCTTCGGATTTCTTCGTTACGCGATGGAGATAGAGGCGGCGGCGGCGGTGGCTGGCGGCGATATAGAGACGGCGGTGCCGAGGGATGGTGGCGAAGCGTACTTGCTTTGGGAGGATCTGACGGTGGTGCTCCCGAATTTCGGACAAGGGCAATCGAGGAAGTTGCTTCATGGGCTCAGCGGCTATGCTGAACCGGGTCGGATCATGGCGATTATGGGCCCTTCTGGATCCGGCAAGTCCACCCTTCTAGATGCATTGGCAGGTCATCCTCTTCTCATTTCGATTCAATTCAATTCACTTCTTTACTTATTAATTTATTTAATAACATTTACCGGAAGAACCCCTGAAGTTAATTGGATTGAATGTGTCTTTTCAGAAATGATGATAAATTTAGCTATATTTTTAAAAATTAACTGCAATTTGATAAATTTAGAGACTTGATCAAGTGTATGTTGATACCCCAATGGCTTTTACATCAATTTTACCCAATTGAAGCGGTTTCTATGCTCACCTTAGATAGCGGTTATAATTAGCATAAGAAGTTTAAGATAAGTGCCCTCACGCCATTTAATAATGAAAACTTTCTAGAAAATTGGAGTATTATATTTTCAAGAAACACGTATGATAAAAACAATATTTTCTGGAGAAATTAAGAAATTAGTTAGGTATAGGAATTTGAGTGAAGAGATAATTAAAGACTAGAGCTATAGCTTTAATGAATGAAATTAAAAATCCCTGGAAATTAATCGGCTAAAAATTAGGTGTAGGATAGTTTAATGCTAAGCCGATTAGTTGGTTCGGAAAGTAGCTACCCGGTAAATAGTGATATACAGTTAAACCTTAACCTTGGGATCGAGAAAAAATATTCATTTAACGAGGTTATTACTTTATCGAACATTATTTTAGTACATTGATTCATATCGTGACCGAAATAAATTATTATCTTAGCGAGATTATTAATTTATCGAGATTTAACTGTAATATTATTGAGTTTTATATATTTTCGATAAACTTTACATTAACTGACACGATTATTTCCTTTGCCGCGTGTATCTAATAAATGAACGAAAGTGATCGGGTTGGTGTTGGTTGGTTTGTTGCTTGCTTGTTAATTTAAGAGAGAGAAAGAGTAGTAAACTATAAAGGGCGTTTAATGACTGCTACAGTCGCAGTGATAAAAATAGCAGTCGATAAATGTATACTACACTATGCAGTACCTAGATAAATATATATGGTAGTCGAATTAGCACTTCCAATTATACATATTTCTATCTTTTAACATTTCATGATTGCAACCATTACTTTTAAATTTATTTACCCAATTTGGCCGAAATATAATGGATAAATAATTAAAATATTTTTACGAGATTCTTATTATATTTTAATTTAATTAGTTGCCAATTCATTTTTAAGATAGTGTACAGTTAAACCTCGATAAAGTAATATTCGATAAAATAATAATTTCATTAAGATAATAATTTATTCCGGTCCCGATATGGGTCAATGCACTAAAATAATGTTCGATAAAGTAATAACCTCATTAAATGAATATTTTTTCTCGATCCCAAGGTTATTACTTTATCGAGGTTTAACTGTAATAAGATTCATAAATACGTGATATTACAAATTATATTTCACGTCCCACCGTTGTTGATTTTGATAATTAAGAACAGCTTTTCCGTTTATAGCTCTTGTTCTTTCCTTTCTAACAATTCTATTTCAGGTAGACTGTCCAGAAATATTGTCATGACTGGAAATATATTCCTCAACGGTAAAAAGCGGAGGCTCGACTACGGCGTCGTGGTAAGAATTAATTTTTCCATGACTTTGACTATGCATTTTATAATTGGCAAGAAACATAAACTTATTCATCATATTCATATTATTGTGTCTGAATATATAATACTATAATAGGCATATGTGACACAAGAGGATGTACTGTTGGGGACTCTGACGGTGCGGGAAACACTAACATACTCTGCACATCTGAGGCTTCCCAGCTCGATGAGCAAACGGCGGATCAAAGAAGTGGTGGAGGGGACGATCATGGAGATGGGGCTTCAAGACTGCGCCGATCGGCAGATAGGCAACTGGCAGAAGAGAGGCATAAGCGGCGGAGAGAAGAAAAGGGTCAGCATTGCCCTTGAGATCCTCACACGCCCTCGCCTCATGTTCCTCGACGAGCCCACCAGTGGCCTCGACAGCGCCGCGGCCTTCTTCGTCATCCAATCTATTAAGAATCTTGCTCGAGATGGAAGGACTGTTATCTCCTCCATCCATCAGCCGAGTAGCGACGTGTTTGCTCTGTTTGATGATCTTTATCTACTCTCCGGCGGTGAGACCGTCTACTTCGGAGAAGCTAAGACTGGGATAAAGGTATCTATTTGTTTCTGTCTTTACGTGGATGGTTATAAGGTCGTTTCGAATCTAATCTAATCTAATCTAATCTTGTCTGTTTTGATGTTTAGTTTTTTGCCGAATCAGGATTCCCCTGTCCGAGCAGGCGAAATCCATCGGATCATTTCCTGCGCTGCATTAACTCAGACTTCGACATTGTGACTACCACACTGAAAGGCTCACAAAGACTTCGTGTATGATGAATCCAATTCATGTGTTTTCAACATTTTCTTCTTGATGCATGTTATTACATAATCCCTACTTGTGATATCCCTACTTGTGATGACAGGAAACTGACAAGAACTCTGATCCCCTGATGAATTTGGCGACAGCAGACATCAGATCAACTCTTCTTGAAAAATACAAGCACTCAGAGTATGCAAGGAAGGCAAAATTGAGGATGCAAGAAGTCTCCATTGTCGTAAGTTTATCTTAATGAATACGGTTAGCTAGTTTAACGTTTAGCACTTGAGCGTGAGATTAACGAGGTCATGAATCTCAGCGAGGTCTGGATATTGCAGCAATAAAAGGAAGCCAGGCTAGTTGGTGGAAGCAGCTGACAACATTGACCAAGAGATCATTCGTGAACATGTCCAGAGATGTGGGATATTACTGGTCTCGGGTAGTCATATATACCCTTGTTTCGTTATGCGTTGGAACTCTTTTCTACGACGTTGGCACGAGCTACACAGCCATACTGGCTCGGGGCGCTTGTGGTGGATTCGTAACTGGTTATATGACTTTCATGTCCATCGGAGGATTTCCATCCTTCATAGAGGAAATGAAGGTATACCATTTATATATGTCAATCTTTTCACTATAGGTATTACTACCTCAGTCCCGCTATTTCCGGCACACTTCATTTGGGTACGAAAATTAAGAAAGTAGATGATTAAGAATGAGATATGAGTAGATGATAAAGTAGGAGAGAGAAGATGAGTGAAAATAGATGATAAAGTAAGAGAGAGAAGATGGTAAAGTAAGAGAGAAGATGATAAAATAAGAAAAAGTATGAGAGATAAGATGGTAAAGTATGAGAGAAATTTATAGTTATTTTTAAATTAGGAAGTGTGCCAGAAATAGCGGGACATTCATTTCGAGAAAGTGTGTCAGAAATAGCGGGACGGAGGTAGTACTATTTAGTAGGTGACCGTAATTCTTTCATGTGAAATATATATATGTAGGTGTTTTACCGCGAGAGGCTCAATGGTTACTATGGCGTGGGCGCGTTCATATTGTCCAATTTCTTTTCTTCTTTCCCGTTCCTTGTTGGGATATCAGCTATTGCCGGAACAATAACATTTTTCATGGTGAAGTATGAGGCTGAATTTCCACGTTATGCCTTCTTCTGCCTCAACTTGTTCGGATGCATAGCGATGGTGGAGAGTGTGATGATGATTGTAGCCTCACTAGTCCCCAACTTCTTGATGGGGATCATAGCTGGGGCTGGAGTTCTTGTAAGAGTTCTATCTAGTGTTGTTTCCTTGATTCATATAGTATATATATTTCATTTATCTTAACAATCTTATTTTATGATCGTGTGCAGGGGATTATGATGATGACTGCAGGGTTCTTCCGTCTACTCCCCGATCTCCCCAAGATATTCTGGCGCTATCCCGTTTCCTTCATAGGATACGGGGCGTGGTCGTTGCAGGTATATATGATCTTGTCTTTCCTCATTCTCAACCCTCTATGTTAAGTTCAGGTCGAACTCGAACTCATTCATTGAATCGAAAATGAATGCAGGGAGGATTCAAAAACGACATGCTGGGCCTCGTGTTCGATCCCTTGTTTCCTGGTGATCCAAAGATAACCGGCGAGTACGTCTTAACAAAGATGTTCGGGTTGTCTTTGGATCACTCGAAATGGTGGGATTTATCTGCAGTGTATGGGCTCATCATAGTGTACAGATTCCTCTTCTTCGTGATTCTCAAGTTGAAAGAGAGAGCCGGGCCGTTTCTGCATTCGCTCTATGAGACGAGAGCTCTTTACCATCTAAACAAACGACCCACGCTGCGGAGGACGACATCTCGACCGTCGAAGAGGCATCAAAATGTGATATCGTTGTCTTCGCAGGAGGGACTCAACTCACCCCTCCCTTAGTACGTATACCACGCAAGTTTAATTATAGCGATTTGTTCCTGCACCTTTGTGTTTATAATTGGCTTCTTTACACCAAGCTACGTAATAAATGGATGCAAAAAATTTAGGATTGTATACTACAAACATATACATTAATTAATTTGTAAAAACTCTATTACCGTATTTTGAGGGAGAATCATTATTAATTGTCGAATATTTGCATTTGTTATATATATATACGAGTATTAATTATTATGCACGTATTATATAGTTAAACATCGATAAAGTAATAATCGTTAAGATAATAATTTCTTATGGTCCCGATATGGGTTAATGCATTAAAATAATGTTCGATAAAGTAATAACCTCGTTAAATGAATATTTTTTCTCGGTCCCAAAGTTATTACTTTATCGAGGTTTAAATGTACATACTCTTTTATATTGTAGATAATATAATGATATTGTTTGATCTTAATCGAGTACGAAATATTATGGTTAATTTTCTCTCTCCGAAGATCAACGTGGAATATAATGTCCACGTTTCTGTAATTCCTTGAAGGAAACTTACATTCCCACGAATTATGTTTGACTCATTGTAACCAACCATTAAAGCAACATATAGTTTTAACTCAACTTGAGACAATTAATTAACTTAAAGAGGATTAAAGAAAAAAAGATGACGATGCCTTCGACAATACAGTATTATATATCATCCATAGCTCTGAGTTGATTTGAAGATTCCCATTATGCGATTATTTCACCATCCACGCATTCCCTAAGTTTGATTTCGACCTTACCATTGTGTCTCCCAGCAATGTCACAACACTCACATCTATCCATCTGAGAATAGAAAAAAAGTTTATATGATTAAAATATATGCATAGTTGAGTACATATATATACAGTAGTGTCTGTCCTCTCACCTCATTTCGCTTAGCGCCTGATGAATATACTCGAATTTTACTGATCCCGTTGGCCGAGTGATTCCCCGCTGACGAACACGCGGGCAGAGCACGACGTAATGCTCGAGCATACGTGGTGATAATTTCACGGAGTTCCGTTGCTTCCTCCACCAACTCGAAGAAGAAGCTATGAGGAGCTCTGCAGGGATCTGTCGACCGCGGCCGCGTATTGAACCTGTAATAAGGCCGGTTCGGAGTCCTAATCCATGGCTTGAATGTTTCCAAGGGGGTGTGCAGGTAGCTGCGCGGCAAGATGTTTTCGTATATTTGTGCAGAATACCCCCAAGATATTGAGATGGACCAGTTGCTTTGCCTGTGATGGCAGATGGTTTGTTGCAGTATCCGGGACTGGTCGGCTGCCGCCGCCTTCATGAGGTGGCGCGTGGACTCGATAGGGTCTTTATTAGGAAATATTGGATCCACCTTATCCAAGTGGTGAAGGGAGAGCAGTGGGGACAGTGGGTGAGCTGATAGAAAACCCGATATATCACCACGTAAATCAATCTGCATGCCGTATTTAACTTTGTTAGTCAAAACTATACATATCCTGTGTACTACTTTCGTATACCTTTGTGTGTACCACACTACAAGAGTATTGACATGTGTTAAATATGGCCCACTTGGTTTAATGAGAAATACCACATGTCAATATCTTTGTGATGTGGTACACACAAAAGTATACGAAAATGGTACATACAAATCGTTCCGCCTCCAAACAAATTGCTCCAACACAGTTGCCTAGATTATATATGGGTAAGTGTATAGTATTTGGCCAAACTTTTGTAATTCGGTCGTAGTCAATACTATTCACTTGCCCAAAATTAGGGTAAATAATTAATGAAGAAATATTCAATAAATAGGAAAGTATATGAGGTCAACCCTTAACCAAATAAAATGGGTAAGTAAATAGTGTGTTATGATGTGACTCAAATCATAATCATTAAAGGAAATTGAGTCATATTCCATATCGGATAATTAATGAAGTTAAGTAATTTCACCTATGTAGGTTCTCAAGTGTGCTTCTACGCATCATAGCCCACATGTTATGAGATTAGTTAGTTGGACTAATTGACCATGTTTTTGTGGGTACGTGCTTTTGAATCTAGGACCATATTCCGTAGGCCCATTTTATATTATCATCTATTAGTGGATTGTTTCTCCGCTGTCCGTGGATGTAGGTCGATTGATCGAACCACGTTAAAATCTTTGTGTTTTTTTTATTTATTTAATTCTTTATTATTATCTCCATTGGGTTTCAATTATACGTTCGTCACATTTTGAACCTCCAAAGATCCTATTTAGTGTTTTCCAAAATTTAATGAAGATAACCCCGAAAATAAATATTGGATTAAGTTAAAATAAATAATGACCTGGTGATTCCCCATCTGTGGTGATAGATTGACTCCAATATCAGCAATGCAGTTTTTAGTGGTATTATCAGCCGAATTCGAAAAGACATATCTCTTGAGACAACCCTCCATATCTCTTGCCAGAGCTTTGGCCAATGAATAACTCAACATGATTCCGCCTCCACCAAACGCCTGGTTGAACGAGAACCAATAATTCGACAGGATAAACTCCGAACGGCCGCCCATGTAGTAAAACCTCCTATGATCGTACTTGGCCACCACCTCCACTATGTTATCCACAAAAAAGATCGAATCGTCGTCTCCCATCACGAGCCACCTGAACTCTTGGTCTCCCACCTCCCTCACCACCTCCATGATCCCATGCACCATCCTTTGCGCCCGGATATCAGACTTGTTTAACACAACGGAGAGGTCGTCCGAGACCTTGTAAGGCGGCGAGGCCTCTGACCAGGGGAGGAGATTGTCAGAGGGGGCTTTGTCAAGGAAGAGAAAGCCCCGTGTGGCGTTTGGCCTCCACCATGACTCTATGTAGGCTTTGCGGTGGTGCCACGCCCTTTCGGAACCGATTAGCCCGAAGACGACGTGACTAAGATTGGTACCGGGAGATGATTGTGGAGATTTTAGGAATGGGTAGAAGAAATTGGACGCAGGAAAAATGACTTCTTTGATTGTGAATGAAATGGCGATTAGATTGAGAGTGAGACCTAGTATCAGAAATGTGTTGCATGGCCCCAGAAATCTTGTTTTCATTTTCATGACTACAATTAATTAATTCTACATACATGCAGGATTAACTAATTATATGTAGGCTTACATATACATAGATATATACGCAGTAGTATTAATATACCATCTGACCTATATCCTAGAGCGCACTTATGAAATCATTTATGAACAACTTACATTATTTTAGCTAGCCTTTAATGTAAGTGTTTACTCCTTTTGTTTATTGGGAGATAGACAAAATTAGCCAACTTGTATTTATTTCCAAAAAGTTTAATTTACGAAGAAATAAATATAGAAATAATTGTGTAAAAAGCAAATTGACTTTAGGTTGAATAAAAATAGGGAAATTGT